>OZ018319.1:57644403-58076903 GCA_963969495.1 Ceratothoa steindachneri | reverse complement strand
AGTGTGAAAATGTCCCGGTAGTCAACATTGTCGAACCCTCGAAGTATTTTGAAAACTTCGATGAGCTGACCACGCAGTCTACGGGTTTCCAGCGAGAACAGATCTAATTTTCTTAGTCTATCCTCATAACTTTTATGTCAGATAGAGGGAATCAGTTTGGTTGCCCTAGCTTGTACGCGTTCCAACCTTGCGATGTCCTTTCGAAACGAAGGGCTCCAAAATTGTACGGCATACTCCAGGTGCGGCCGAACGAGGGAGTTGTAAAGACAAAGTACTATCTCCTTGTTACGGTATCCAAACTGGCGCTTTATGTAGCCTAACATCCTTTGGGCTTTCTTCTCTGCCTCGATGCATTGTTTCGAGAACTTGAGATCGCTAGTGATAGTAACACTCGAGTCCTTTTTAGTGTCACTCGATTCAAGGGCAGTTCCCTTAAGGAAGTACTGAGATTTGGGGTTTCGGTGGCCGATATGCATTACTTTGCACTTGTTCACGTTGAAAGGCATTTGCCATGTGTCCGATCACTCCCCAATCCTTTGAAGGTCCTCTTGGAGGCTGGCAGTGTTCCCCTTCTTTGCCACATTAATATACAGCTTGTTGTCGTCAGCAAATTTGGAGATTTTGGCAACCATGCCTCCGTCCATGTCGTTGACATAGATAATAAACAGTAGTGGTCCCAAGACGGAACCTTGAGGGACACCGCTAGATACGGGCGCCCATTCAGAGGTCCGACCATTCACCACTACGCGTTGCCGTCTGTCACTTAGCCAGATCTCTATCCAACCTGCTACCTTGCCGCCTATGCCCGGCGCACGCACTCTTCGGAGAAGGCGGCGGTGTGGTACCTTGTCAAAGGCCTTTTGGAAGTCAAGGTACACAACATCCACCGCTTTGTCTCGATCATGCTCACTGAACACGAAGTGGAAGAATTCCACAAGGTTCGTCAGGCATGACCGTTGCCTTCGGAAGCCGTGCTGGGAACTCTTCAGTAGCAGGTTTAACTCTAAATAAGACGTTATCTTGTCCACTATTATGCTTTCCACGAGTTTACCGACTATCGAAGTCAGACTGATGGGTTGGTAGTTTGACGGATGGCTGGGGTCTCCTTTCTTGAAGATCGGAGTCGCCTCCGCCTCACGCAAGTCTCTAGGAACGCATCCGGTCCGGATTGACATGTTAAAGATAGCGCACAGATGTTGTGATACTTCATCGCACACTTCCTTCAACACCTTGGATAGAAACCCGTCCGGTCCGGGGGACTTATTCGTCTTTAGGTCAGCGATCTTTTTCTTTATTTCACCTTCGGTGAAGTCCATTACCTCCAGCTTTTACCCCGAGTAGGAATCCGTGGGCTGTGGGATGGGACCACACTCTTTAGTAAACACTGAAGAGAAGTAGTCATTGAGTAGGTTAGCATTTTCTGCATCTGTCTGAGTTAATGCACCCTCCTCGTCCACTAAGGGCCCAATCCTACGATGGATTGATTTACGGCTATTTACATAGCCGAAGAACTCCTTGGGATTCTTCTTGCAGAGTCTCGCCACTCGGAGTTCCTCAGACCGCTTAGCCGCCCTTATGTTGGACTTCACTCTTCTGACTATCCTCCGGTACTCGTCAAAGGCACCCGAGATCTTCGATCACCGGTAAGCATTTCTCTTCTCCCTAAGCAGTTGGCCGATTTCTCGATTAAACCACTTTGGTCGAACAGAAGACCGACGGAGGTATTTCAGAGGGATGCAACTTGATTGAAGACTCATGAACTTATTTTTGAAATTGTTCCACGTATCCTCAACATCTTCGCATACCGCTAGCCTTACACCAGTCAGCCCAGCACGAAGGCTCGCAAAGTCTGCTCTTCTCAAGTCAATTTTCCTTGATTGACTGGCAACAGACCTTACCTTCGGGATCTTGACGGTAAATCTAATTAGCTGGTGATCACTGCCACCGAGCTCTTTGCCTACAGAGAGATCCTCAACGATATCATCCTCAGAGGTGAAAACCAAGTCGAGGATATTGTCTCCTCTCGTCGGTTCTCTGACCCATTGAGTGAGGAACTCGTTGTTGGCAAACTCCAGGAGTAGCGCGCTCTCGCCACAGGCTGCTCTGGTTTCACAGTCAACTTGTCTTTTGAAGTCGCCCATAACGATGCACACTCTGCCTTGAACAAGTTCACCCAGCAGCTGGTACAGTTCCATGTCCTTCTCAACGGGTTGGAAAGGGGGTCTGTAAAGCAGCAGGGTCCTGTATCTGACAGGACCTATCTCTAGGTCAACGCCTAGAAGCTCGTGATCGGATATAATGTTGGAGTTCGTAGATTTGATTGTATCCTTGACATACAACATTACACCGCCACCCTCTCTGTCTGGCCTATCTTTGTGGAAGAGTTGGTAGCCAGGAACCGTGAATTCGCCTTCAAAGTCTCAGGTTGAGGTTTTTAACCACCATTCTGTTATAGCTACCATTTCGGGTTCTCCCGTCGTTACAAGGTCACGGAGCTCAGGAAACTTGTTCCTGATGGACCTCGCATTGAACAGAAGAACTTTCAGGGAGTTCCCTAATGTAGGATCTCCTATACTCTTCCGTTTCCCGGCTTCTCGGTTGTCGCGGTGGCATCATTTTTGACAACCTCCGAGAAGGTTGTTTGGGGAGTGACTCGGGCGTACTGGCGTACGTCCGCCTTTCTAATGGGCCGGACACTCCTATGGGTGCGCTCCACGACATTCTGGATGAGGTTGGCTAGGAAAGCCTTGCCCTTAAAAGAGAGGTGCACCCCATCCCTTTGGTAGAGGTCTTTTCTACCATAGAATACGGCGTACGGGTCGACAAAAAAGACACCCTCCGCCGTACAGAAGTCTGCAAGGCGCCGTTTTAGCGACATGTTCCTCACGTGGGCAGTCCGGCTTGGACCCCACATCGGAAGCATCCCTACCACGACGCGTCTGCGGGTTTTCAATCCACAGTCGTCGACAGCACCCACAGCCGTCTTCATAATCTCGCATGTAGGGCCTACCCTACCTCCTCTGAGGTAGAGGTCGTTGCCACTTACCATAAGGGCAACGAATGAAGTCTCAAAAATCTGAGACTTCTCGGCCTCAGCTCTTATCTGCTTATTCCCACAGCCTGGGAGGCAGCTCACCTTAACGCTTGTGCGGAGGCAGGCCGCTAGCAGGGGCTGCAGGCCCCGTGCCTGGGAATCACCCACAAGGCTGACCCTGGCACATTTGCCTGCTGAGCTCGGATTCTTTATTTTCGGAGGCAAGCTCTCCGATTCCTCTCTCTTCTCCGTCATGGTCTTTTCAGTCTTTTTTTTTCCTTCTTCTTCTTCTTCTTCTTCTTCTTCTTCTCTATCATCTTTTCCCCCTTGTCATCATTTTCAATAACTTCTACCTTTTGTTCTTCTATTTCTCTCTCTTCCTCTTTCTTCTTTCCCTTTTTCTTCTTTTTTTTCTTTTTATTTTTTCCTTTTGGCGTTTCTGCCACATTCGAGCCTGGCCTTTCTGTAGAGGTGGTGTTTGCCACAGGACTCGAGAGCTCGTTTAACTTCTCTTCGAGCCTGCGGATTTGGTGGGAGTGCCCCTCCTTGAGCCTCTCGATTTTCTTTTCGAGGTCTGTCGTCCTTTTCCTGTAGTAGGCCACTACTTCTTCCACTTCTTTCTTTAATATGCAGGTGGTGCATACACTGCCTGAGTGGCATTTCGCATAGCAGCCATCCGGGAAGTCAACGCACCACTTGTCCTTCTTACATGTGGCACACGTAAATTTGAGCGTTGCTGGACCTTTCTTGCCTGCCATTTTGAACACACTATATTTCTTATGCTTGTGACCAATCAATATGTAAAAAGGGGGGGTTTGGTGAGTTCTCCCCACGTGAGTCGCTCCCACCTATTGATCACAGTCGTTTCGGAGTCTTCCAAAAGGCACGCTCCATGTGCTGCTGTTCGTCCGACTGAGTCGTCAAGCCTCGGCGTGCCGTGGCTCCCAACCAAGCAGCACAGACGGTCCCCGAAGGGGCCATCGACTTGCAACAGGTGAACAACAACGAAGCACGCCCCTTACTAAACTCCTACTAGTTCTCTTCACAACGGCCAGGATCTTGAAGTAGCGTTCAATGGATATCCCGCCACACCAAGGAACTCGACCCAAGGCTTTTTATTGGCCTGGCAACCAACATGGGAACAAAGGGCCGTCACCTCGGACCAATGCTACCAGAAGCAACCGTCAACGGGCACTGGGAACGGTCAATAATTACGCGCCAGGAAAGGGGTTAACGGGGCACTACCCTCATCCCATTCATCGTACCCCAACGCCTAGGACCCCTCTAGTCCTAGTCTCTCGCAACCAGTGAGCGTCGATTGGCGTTGTTTATAGAGGTTCCAAAACCTCTCTTCTGACGCGTGAGGTAGCTGCCAGGTCCTTATATGTAGATAGAGGGAAAAAAGGGAAAGAGGGACATGATAGGAGTAGGCCTTTTTTTGTATAAGTGGGAGATAGGATAAAAGTAAAAAAAGAGAGGGATAGATTAGAAAAAGGAAAGAGTGACGCACTTAGTCTGGAACCTCGTTTCCAACCAAATCAACAAGGGAAGCCTACCAGGGGTACCCAGAAGAGGTACCACCACCAACATAGCTCGAAAAGTCAAAGGTACACACAAGCTCTCTTCTCGCGACAAGGGGGCGTCACTTCTCCCTCTACTTTCTTTAAGAGAGAGAGAGAGAGAGAGAGAGAGAGAGAGAGTCATAAGGAGTCACAAGTAAACTAAGTACTCTAGTAGACTTTAAGGTCCATTCAAAGAGAGTACCTTTGGCCTAACAGCTGAGCAGGCGTAGTTGTGGAAAGTGTCAATTAACACCCTCAATGAACACACGCACAACGGTTTATGTGCCCAATCGGCGATTTTTCAAGATTATTTCAGGGCCTATGTTGGTATCATCAAAGGTATGGACACAACGCTGTACCCTGTACTCAGCCTTGTAGCCACCGTTATGCTTCACATACTGCACCAAGTAGTCTCCCGAAACATAACGTTTCCTTTTTCCCTCATCCAACTCAATGGTGCTAGTACCACACTAAATATTGTGCACAAGCTTTAAAATGCTTGCAACCGTGCACATATTTGGACCCAGTACCTTTTTCAAATCTCAACCCTCCAGTTTTCTCACTTCACCCAACTCAACCACTTTCTCCAAATCCTCAAACTTCAAATTCTTGCAGTCCTCTCACTCCAGTCTCTCAATCACAAACTTTAAACTAGAAAGGCATTGGACAAAAGGGTTTACATCCCCTGACTACACCTCATTTCCTCAAGTAGCTCGTCCATTTCGTATTTTTTACCCACTTTCTGAATTTTGATTCCTGGTGGACACTGGTTCTGAATGCAGTATCATAGCAATTTCTAAGAGCGACATAGCTTCTGCCCCTTCAGATTTAGTTCTGAAGGCAGCCAATTCGATCAATATTAGGGGACCTATGGAAGGCGTAACCTTCAAGTCTCACTCGGTCTCCGTCGGGTTTTTTGATGGACTTTCATCATGGCCCAGGTAGAGGGTCCAATATTGGGCTTCGACTTTCTTTCAGTTCACGACCTCTTGGTCGATTCTCGACAACGCAAGCTTGTCGACCGCAAAACTCTCCTCACTGGCTCAGATTCGTACTCACTTTCTCAGAGTTCCCTCCTCTCTATTCGTCTCCCATCCACCGAGCCACCGTTTCAGGAGTTTCCTGAGCTCACCCTTCCACCTTCGAAGGGCACGCCCATTAAACATAATGCGGTGCATCGGATCGAGACAACAAGAGGTCCTGTATTCTCACCGCCACGCCGTCTAGCACCTGATAAACTCTCTTCTATGCGTGATAAATTCCAATTCATGATGGATGCTGGCATTTGTAGGCCTTCCTCTTCTCCGTGGGCCTCTCCACTTCACATTGTGCTCAAATCCACGCTGGGGGAATTCAGAACAGTTGGGGATTACAGAGCTCTTAACGCTGTAACAATTCCTGATCGTTATTCCTTGCCGTACTTAGCCGATTTTACCTCTTCTCTCCATGGCTGTACGATTTTTTCTCGCTTAGATCTGGTTCGTGCTTTCAACAAGATCCCTATTCACCCAGGTGATGTCGCAAAGACTAACATCACCACTCCGTTTGGTGCTTTTGAAATGTTCAAGATGCCATATGGATTGCGTAACTCTGGTCAAACTTTTCAAGGCTTTATGGATCAAGTCCTTAGGGGTCTTCCGTTTGTATTTTGCAACATCGATGACCTCCTAATATCATATTTCTCGTTGGAGGAACACCTTTCTCACCTTCGTTAAGTTTTTTCTCGTCTTCAGGAGTACGGTATCCTACTCAACACCTCCAAGCGCCTTTTTGGTGTCGCGCAACTCTCATTCTTAAGGCACCATGTCTCGAGTGCAGGGATTAGCCCACTCGAAGATAAAGTTACCGCGATACGAAACTTTTCTCGTCGTACATCACGCAAATAACTCAGGAGCTTCTGTGGCATGATCAATTTCTACCACAGATTCATCCCTAAATGTGCCCAGGTCATGCAACCTCTCAACTCTATGCTCACCAAGACCAAAAAGAACTCTCCTCTTGAATCGTCTGCTGAGGCGTGCGATTCATTCTCTCGCACCAAAGAGGCTATTGCCCGCGCTGTGGAATTGGTTTATCCTTCTCCAGGAACCCCCATCAGCGTCGCCTCAGATGCCTCCTCAACTCACGTAGGTGCAACCTTGCAGCAGAAAGTTGGCGACCAATGGCAACCTCTTGCTTTCTTCTCTCGCGCTCTTACAAACCCTCAAAAGAGATATTCAACGTTCTCTCGAGAACTCCTCGGAATATATCTCGCTGTCCGCTACTTCCGCCATCATTTGGAAGGGCGTGAATTTACCATTTTTACTGACCATAAGCCCTTGGTCGGTGCATGTTCGTTTCGTAGTACTTCGTCAGTACCACTGCAGTTGACACTCGTCATCTTGACTTCATCCTGCAGATGACGAACGATATTCGCTACGATCCTGGTTCTTCAAACGTCGTACCGGACGCGCTCTCTCGCATTTCATCGATTTCGGGCACGCAACTCTCCTACACTGCGCCCATCGATCATGCAACAACAGTGCTAGCCCAGGAACAAGATGAAGACACGCAAACACTGCGTCACTCTTCTCAACTCGTCGTTCTCGAGATGAACTTGCTTCATCCTGCAGATGACGAACGATATTCGCTACGATCCTGGTTCTTCAAAGTCGTACCAGACGCGCTTTCTCGCATTTGATCGATTTCGGGCACGCAACTCTCCTACACTGCGCCCATAGATCATGCAACAATAGCGCTAGCCCAGGAACAAGATGAAGACACGCAAACACTGCGTCACCCTTTTCAACTCGTCGTTCTCGAGATGGACTTGCCGGACAGCCCTTCCAGGCGCATCCTGATTGACTATTCAATTCCTGACTGTCCTCGTCCTCTAATTCCTCTCTCTTACCGTCGGCACACTTTCGACCAAATTCATGGCCTCTATCACCCTAGAGTCAATGGCCCACGCAAGCTCGTTGCTCAACGCTTCGTTTGGCCAGGTATGAAGGCCGACGTGGCCAAATGGACTCGCTCATGCCTGCCATGCCAGCGTGCTAAGGTCCACCCCCACACAAAAGCTCCTCTGGTCCCTTTTCTTTTTCCTCCATCACGTTTTGACGCCGTTCACATCCTTTAAACTAACATCTCAAGGGATTAACAACAAACATTAACAATAAACGGGTCAACATCCACCACCTGCACCTCACTTCACTTATTCAGGTAGGTCCTCACTTTTACACTGACCCACACTAAATCCTCACTTTTGCATTTTGACCCACACTCAAAACTCACTTGATATCGCCATAAATTCATTCAGTACTCATATAGTGCTCTGGCAACACGCCATCAATTCTCTCGCACTCACATAGTGCTCTGACAAGACGTCATTAATTCTCTCGCACTCGCATAGCGCTCTAACAACACGTCATCAACTCTTTGACACTCACATAGTGCTTTGGCAACACGCCATTAATTCGCTCGCACTCACATAGTGCTTTGGCAACACGCCATTAATTCGCTCGCACTCACATAGTGCTTTGGCAACACGCCATTAATTCGCTCGCACTCACATAGTGCTCTGGCAACACGCCTGAAACCTGCTTATTCCGAAAGTGTTCATCTAGAACGAATATCACCTCATTCTCCTACTATACCCCTTTATGGTTCAGTATTCCCCCCAAACAACCTCAACCCCACCTTTTTAACCACCCCTGCTACTCCAACTCCACCTTCCGTTTTTCTACCTCCTCCTCCTTTGTTGCAGAAACCCTCGTCGGCAGAAGTGGTTAGTCAGGAGCAAATCTCTCCCCCACTGGTCACTCCGTCAGCGGACAACAAGACTAAAGACTCCCACATCCCGCTTGATGCCAACTCGGAATGAACCAACAAGCGGATCACCTTCGCTCCATCAACCTTCTCTCATGCCAGTGACTCGGCCAACGCTAATGACACTGGCACTGCCACAGCAAATCTGTGTCCCCGTACCCGCAGCTAAACGAATGGCACTGTCACACGCTCCGATCGCATCGTCAGGAGGCCTCGTCGGTACTCGGACTTGTAATCTCAAAATGATAAAAAAGAGGGGGGAGGGAGTGTTATAGCAATGCCCTCTAGGCATTCCTATAATAAAAACGTCCTGGGAAACTTAAATATATATATATATATATATATATATATATATATATATATATATATATATATATATATACATACATTAATTATTATGTAAAATTCATGTCATGGAATTCCTTTACTTTTGTAAATTAAATCATATTTTATGTACAACTTAATAATTAATTCATTCATTTATTTTACTTGCCAATTCATTTAACGTACTACTGTTTCAAACATAATCTCTTAAAATTTCACACACAAACAAACAAACACATGCTTTCAGCTCGACCAAATAGCACACTATTCTTCCCCATTCGATTCTGGCCATTCTCCGTATAAAGCCCCTAATTCACAGTCCACCATAGTCACCATATTATTCCACCATATTATTTCACCATATTATTTCATATTTATTTCACGTACTTCATTTCTCTTCACATCGTTACTGTAAATCATATTTTACCATATCTTACATTGTATACCTAATCTAACTTATCTTGTTGTACATTCGTTGATTCTATGAATATATTTATATTTGTTCAATTGTTTTTCTTAAAACCCAGTTCATTATTTCAAAATTTATTTCGCTTTCGTCTTAGGCCTAAAAACTATTAAGCGACAACTTCGATCAAACAAATTTATGGTCATGGTTTTCGAAACGCTATTTATAATGATTTATTAACTGAAAATATATCCCATGAATAACCATATACTATACCTTAATGCCCCCTTCTCATTCACTAAAGGGCCAATATTGCAATGGATTGGTTTACGGCTGTTTACATAATCAAAGAACTCCTTGTGATTCTTCTTGCAAAGTTTCCCCCGAGGGCGACGGGGGAGGGGAGAGGGGGGGGGGAGTGCTCTACAAGGATAACAGTACCCTAGAAGACCCTACGGTCCATTCAGAGAGAATACATTTGGATTGGTTTACGGCTGTTTACATAATCAAAGAACTCCTTGTGATTCTTCTTGCAAAGTCTCCCCCGAGGGCGACGGGGAGGGGGGAGGGGGGGAGTGCTCTACAAGGATAACAGTACCCTAGAAGACCCTACGGTCCATTCAGAGAGAATACATTTGGGTTAGTAGTCGAGCAGGCACAGTTCTGCTCAACGGCTTACGTGCTTAAACGGCCACTTTTCAAGACTTTGTCCAATCTTGACTTGAACTGATCAACAGAATTGCTGTTGACTACTCTTCCACTGGAAGTGCGTTCCAGCTATCACAGATACTGTATATGAAAAATTTCTACCACAGATCGCGGTTGTAACGCTTCACTTCAATTTTGTAGCCGTGCTTCTCGTTAGGCCCTCACTAACTTGGAAAATATCCGTGTAGTCTACATTATCTAAGACTCGAAGTATTTTAAACACTTCGATAAGCTGACCACGCAGTCTCCGGGTTTTCAACGAGAACAAATCTAATTCCCTTAATCTATCGCCGTAACTTTTATGTCTGATAGATGGAATCAGTTTGGTTGCCCTGGCTTGCACACGTTCCAATCTCGCAATATGTTTGACTAATTTACTAGACTTTCTGGAGTTCGTAACAAATCAAGTAGATAAGGGAGAGAATGTAGATGTAATTTACTTGGATTTTAGTAGGACATTTGATAGGGTGCCACATATTAGACTGGTTCATGAATTAAAAATGATTGGGATATATGGGGGTGTTTCAAATTGGATGACTGAGTGGCTGAAGGACGGGAAGCAAAGGGTAGTGCTAAAGGGTGTGAAGTCGGAGTGGAAGGATGTTATCAGTGGGGTTCCTCAGGAATCAGTTCTCGGTCGATTATTGTTTGTCATCTATATAAAGATCTTGGGGAGGCAATTAATAATAGTGTCAATTTTTGCGGATGATACCTAGATTGGCAGCTGTAGTTAAAGATATTAATGATAATTTTAAAGTGCAGGGGGATTTAAATAAATTGTTATCCTGGGCACATAAGTGGCAAATGACTTTCAACCTTGATAAGTGCAAAGTTATTAACATGGGAAAAGATAATAGATAATTTAACTATGAAATGGATGGGCATTGGCTGAGCTCAGTAGATGATGAGAAAGATCTAGGAGTAGTAATAGATAAATCATTAAGGTTTTCTAAGCAGTGTATTGAAGCAAGAAATAGGGCAAATAGAGTGCTGGGTTTTATTAAGAGAAATGTCAGTTACAAAAGTAAGGAGGTTATTCCTAAACCTTATAACCCTTATGTTAGGCCACATCTAGAATACTGTATACGGGCATGGTATCCCCATTTTAGTCTATATTAACCTTCTCGAGTCAGTGTAACGGAAGACAACAAAGATTATTCCTTCCCTGAGGCACCTTGAATATATAGATAGACTGAGGGTATTAAATATGTTCTCGTTCGAAAGGAGGTGTGTGAGAGGGCGGATATGATTGAGCTGTTTAAATTTTTTTCTGGGATAGATAAATTGGATGTTAGCAAGTTTTTTGAGTCAGATGATTGAAATCGGACTAGAGGTCACCACTTGAAAATTAAAAAGCAAGGGTGTAGGTTGGATTTAAGAAAATATTTTTTCACCAATAGAGTGTTGGACTTCTGGAACAAATTGCTTCGGAGGGTAGTAGTTAGTCCAAATTTAAATGTATTTAAGAGTAGGTTGGATGAGTTTATGGGGAGGGAAGGTTGTGATGGTTCCTAAGTTTTGTGTATATTAATATTGTATGTATATATCTATAGCTGCATGATTTAGTTCTTGACAAGCCTTGATTGGTGATACCCTTGTTTGTGGACGCATCCTCTAGATGTAGTTTTCCTGGGAGTTTGGGTGCCTTAAAAAAGAGGCCGTTTGACTCGGATGACATTTGATGAGCCCGTGTGGCTTTTATCATCTGTTATATTATGTTGTGGCTGGGGGGGGGGGAAGCGGATGACCTTTGATAGGCCCTTGTGGCTTTTGTCATCCGTGAAATTATGTTATGTTAATATCCTTTCGAAACGAAGGACCCCAAAATTTTACGGCATACTCCAGGTGCGGTCGGACAAATGATTTGTACAAAAACAGTATTATCTCCTTGTCCCGATATAGTACTGTGTTTGTACAACTTGCTTGTCCGACCGCATTTGGAGTATGCCGTACAATTTTGGAGTCCCTTGTTTCGAAAGGATATTGCTAGTTTGGGACGTGTGCAAGCTAGGGCAACCAAACTGATCCCCTCTATCAGACACAAAAGTTACGATAATAGATTAAGGGAATATTATATATATATATATATATATATATATATATATATATATATATATATATATATATATATATATATATATGAAATAAAGAGATAGATCGACCTAATTAAGGCTGAATCAAACGAATTTGTAGTTACAAAGACATTCCTAAATTCTTGCAGAGAGTTTCCAATTCCAGATACAAATGCTGGCCCAAGAAGAAGAAGAACTTACCTCAATTCATAAACAGAGAAATAAAAGTTATGAGAGTTAAACAGGACTATATTAAATACTTTTTTTCGCAAAAGGTGAATCTAAAGTAGAAAATACTACACAATTGACAAAATCTCTGGCTAATTGTGTAAGTATGGCCGGATCCGAGTCCTAGTTTATTTTGGGCTATTTTTCCTAGTTACTTTTTCAGTAGATGTTGCGAGTATGGCCGGATCCGAGGCCTAGCTCATTTTGGGCTACTTTTCAGTGTTTTTCTGCTATCGTACTGGCCAATCACACATCTGTATTCAGTTTCGTCAATGACCACTCAGAAAGCTCTATTTTCAAGGCTTTACCCCCCTGTCCACCAAAACAACGAAAACATGTGCTTCGAATTGTAACAAAATAAATAAAATATAAACATTAGATATGGATACCGGAAGAGGTGCAAGGAAAAAGGGTAACACTTCAGATTCGTGGTGCACGGTAGATGGCGCTGTTAGTCGGCTACAATTTTGGGCTACAGCATATCTCTTATGACGTCAGATGGTAGCGTCAGATGTGAACAATATCGGCGTAATATTTTTTGGTATATGAGTATATACTGGGGGGCTGCGCACCCCAGACCCCCCCTAATTGATTGAAACTTAGGGTCATCGTAGGTTGGTCTCCCTGCAGTGCTTACTCCCCCACAAGCAGCTTTGTACTGGCAGAAAAAACGTAACCTAAAGACAAACAATACTAACTTTAAGCGGGCGGGTATAATTCTGCTATGGCTAGCAGAAATTCGTGGAATCGCTCTTTGATACTGGAAAATTTCTTCACAAAAAGAGTGGTTGCGAGATAGCCAGCAAAATGTTTACCGTTTTCGTTTAAATAGAACTTATCACAACGAAACAGTAAATTTTCTGAAAAATGTAAATTCCCACTGCATTTTGGGCATTTTATAGTTTTCTTAATTAATTTATGAGCCTCTAGATAATCTAAAAGTTTTTCGCAGTTATGCAAAATAAAGCCAAATTCGAATAATGACGAAGCACAAGTAGAGCACGCAGATGACATAACTACAAATTTTTTTGGCAAAACGGGTCATAGTTATAAGCTACGACGTTGCCAGTAAGAAGCTGTTATCGTTCGTAACAATACAAAATATACGAAAACAAAAAAACAAACAATAAAAGACATCAAGAAACCTTACCTAACTTAGAAAAAACTATAAACAAGCAGAGGCGCAGATATTTAGTAAATAATACAAACTAAAAGTTACGAATCCCCAAAACAACAAAACAATATAATGCCGTGTTTGGTCATATCTGAGGCTACCGTCTGATGTCATAAGAGATATGCTGTAGCCCAAAATTGTAGCCGACTAACAGCGCCATCTACCGTGCGCCACGAATCTGAAGTATTACCGGAAAAAGGGTAAACATTGTAGATGAGTGGCCCGGCCGGAAAAAATTATTTTTTGTAAATATTATCGTTCACTCGTGTCATTTCTGATGTCATACCCCACCCCCAACCCCTATTATAATTTGCAAAACGATTAAAGGCGCTGACATGATGTAGTTAAAGCATTCACCTCTGTAAACGTCAGAACATTAGAAAAATTAGGATTATATATACTGGGGGGCTGTGCCCCCCAGACCCCCCCCAATTTAATGAAAATCAGGATCATCGTTGTGCGGCCCACACATCGTGTTTAACCCCCCATGAGCCATAAGAACATAAGAAAAGAAGGAGACTGCAAAAGACCATTCATGGCCTACACTTGGCAGCTCCTGTTCCATTCAACACACAAAAGATTTCTTACCAGAGAAAAGTCATCAATATTGTCACCCTTTGCTGGAGTTCGTCAGATCTAATCTACAATATACATAAAATGCATCCAGAGGATTATGTCCATTCATGCAACCGCAAAATATAATCTCCCCACTCCTTAGAAAAATATATACATATGTACATAAAAAAAAGTCAGTCCCATCTAGCAGCTTCATCCATATATTTATCTAATCTATTCTTAAAACTACCCAGAGAGGAGGCTTCTATCACATGTCTAGTGAGCCTATTCCATTCATCTACCACACGATTTGTAAACCAATTCCTCCCAATCTCCTTCCTAAACCTATACTTATCAAGCTTAAACCCATTGCTACGTGTCCTGCCATGTTCACTAAGTATAAGAACCTTACTCATATCCCCTTTATTATATCCTTTTACCCATTTGAAGACTTCAATCAATTTCCCTCTGACTCTTCTCCTTTCCAATGTATGTAGATTTAGTTTTCTGAGCCTTTCACCATAAGGTAAGTTCCTTAGCCCACCAATCATCTTTGTCATCCTTCTCTGCACAGACTCAAGCAAATCAATATCCTTCCTATAATATGGTGACCAAAATTGTACTGCATAGTCTAGATGAGGCCTAACTAGCGCCAGATACAGTTTTAGAATGACTTCAGCACTCTTATTGCTTACAATCCGCCTAATGAATCCCAATATCCTATTAGCTTTATTCTTAGCATTTAGGCATTGCTTTCTAGGACGAAGGTCTGAACTTACCAAAATACCCAAGTCCCTCTCACAATCGGTCCTCCCAAAAATTCTCCCATTTAATTTATAACTATTCAATGGATTTTTTTCTACCTATACTAAGTACACTACATTTGTCTATGTTAAACTTCATTTGCCATTTCTCGGCCCAATTGGACAGAATGGTCAATTCCTCCTGCATTACAACAGCATCAGAATCAGCCATAATGGCCCTACCTACCCCGTAAGGGGCGCGGCGATTTGCCATCTTGGCCGCCGTGCTGACGGGACTCAGCACCCCGTCCGGCCCTAGCTTAGCCTCTCTTCCTTCCTTCAAAACACTTGTTTCCTCTCTTTTCACACAACCTCTCCCAGAACTTTCTCTGGTCAGCCTCTAATTTCACAGGGTAGATGCTGACCTTCCTTTCAGCCAACCGTCCCGCATCGGGGCTGAGGGGGTGGGGGACAATGTTCCCTAACCCCTGAGCTCCGGTCTGGGGTGGCTGGTTTTTAACTACCTGCTTCATCCCCACCCATACCTTCCTCACATCCCTTTTCCTCTCGTCTTCAAAATCTATCATTTATACGCTGTGTCCAAGGTGGAGCCGCCATGCCGATGGACTGCCAGGCTACCAGGCGGGAGGGGTGGTCCCTGTAAGCTGGGCCTGTAAGCACCTCTCGCAGTGCGGGCTACTGCGAGAGGTGTGCGCTATTGCATCCCGTATTAAAAGAAGGGTCACCATGCCCAATGATGGAAATCACACCAAAAAAACCCAACCCCCAACTTCCCCAAGAACAACGGAGCCGCCCTCGGGCAGCTCCAGCAAAAAAATGGAGGTCCCCCCCCCTGTGCTTGCACAGGGGACCCTCCATATTTCTCTAACCGGAGAGGAGGCTTACTCCTCTCCTTCGCCTACGGGTGCAGGGGACTCCCCCTCACCCCCTTCTCTGGAGGTGCTTTCGGGCACCTCCCTTTTCCCAGCGGCAGTCCCCTCTTTTCTTTCCAAGGGGACTGCCAAGAAAGCCAGCAGGCAGCCCTTAGCCAGCCGCTCCCCATCAAAGCGGCTCGGTAGGGCAAACCCCCTTAGGGGGGAGAGGCAAGCCAGGCCCCTTCGGTCGCTTCCCTCAAAAGACCTGCTGGCAAAAATATTAAACCTTGCTGGAGTCAAGGCCTGTGCCTCCCCAAACAAGACTGGCGACACTGCCAAGGGGACCTGCAATGTCCTGGGAGGGGATGGCCAACTGGAGGCCCCTCCCGTGATAGACATGGTCCTTGAGGAGACCCAGCCTCAGACGGTAGGGCCTTCCATGGGGGGGAATTCGGGCTCGGCGCCAAGCACCGAACCCGAGTCCGCCCCTATGCAAGGTCCTCCTCAAATGGCTGAGGGCTCCGAGGCAGTAGAAGGAGGGGAGGGATCTCCTCCGACAGGTGCCCCTACGACAACCAGGACCTTCTCCATTTCGGAGAGGGACCTGGCTGAGGCCGGTCCATCTGGCCTAGGGGCTTCTGCCGGCGGAGGTGAAAAGCGGATTCATTCCCCGCCCTCCTCTCCAAAAAAGAAAAAGACTAAAAGGACGAAAAAGACTTGGGGCTCCTCTCCATCCGCGGGGGCTGCGGGGACGGATGGGTCTGCTGCCACTTTGGTAGGCGACCAAGCCGAGATCGGCACATCCGGCCCCTCTACCCCCTCGTGTGCGGAGCCCCTGACTAAGACCAAGAGTGCACAGGGCGGAGCCTCGATGACATCGGGGCCCCTCATTCAGAGGTTACCTGGTGTTTTCGAGCCCGCTGGCTTCAAACGCTTCCTCGTTATTCGCTCCACTGATGGCACCATGTTGTCCAAGGGCAACATGATCCATCAGAGGAGAGGATTAGCTAGTGCAATTGGTAGAGAGCCGAAGGCGACCCGTTTCTCGGACGACAGCCTTCTGGCGAATCCCGCCGAGGCGGCCAAGATAAGTGCTCTTCGGACACTTCATGGCACCCCGGTGAGTGTGACGCCGCACTCTACCATGAACTTTGTGAAAGGAGTAGTTTATGCGAGGGAACTCGTTGACTACTCCATTGAGGACATCACCCTAGAGCTGGCCGACCATGGGGCGGTCAAGGTCGAACGTGTGATGAGAAAACAGGGAGGGGCTTCGAGACCCACCCCTACACTCTTCGTCACGTTCGACTGTGACAAGCTCCCTGAGTCGGTGCGTGCCGGTTGGTACCGCTACCGCGTGAAGGCATTCGTGCCACTGCCGCGGCGGTGCTATTACTGTCACCGCTTCGGCCATACGAATCGCTCATGTAGACGTGCAAAGTCGGGGTCACCCGAAGTCTGTGTAAATTGCTCCAAGGTCGCACACGATAAGTCCAAATCGTGTGTAGCCAAGTGTGTCAATTGCGGAGAGCCGCACCCTGCTTCTTCGAAGCAATGTGGTGCATATCTCCTGGAGAAAGAAATCCTGGCCGTTCAGGCCCAGGATAGACTCCCATTCCGCGAGGCTAAGGACTTGGTCCTGGCGCGCCCAGCTCTGCCTGGGACGTCATATGCCTCAGTAGTTCGAAAGGCACCCTCTGCTCCTGGCCCATCCAGGCCAACGAGCATGGTTGTTTCCGCGCCCATTCGGAGCCCTTCTGCGGGCTCTACCCAACCCGGGCGCTCCCCTGGTAAAGCTGGCGGCAAAAAGGGTTCATACCCAGCCCTGGCTAAAACCAGGGCTCCCCCCTCTTCCCCCAGCGTGACCGTTTCCCGCAAGGCGAAACGGCCACGCGCCTCCACCGAGTCGTTAGACTCACAGGAGGCAACACCCCTGAAGATGGTCGCTAGGCCATCTTCCGGGGTTCCTAAAGCTGTCCCCCGAAAGGAGGACAGCAACAAAGGAGCTTCGGCTCCTTCGCCCACGCCCCGAGGTGGAGCGAGTGGCTCGGAGACGGTGGTTCCTCGAAAAGAGGCCCCCCCGCCTCCGAAGCCGCAGCGCCCGCCTAAGGTTTCGAGGCAGAGGGAGGAAAAGACTCGCATGGCGAGCCCAACCTCCCCCAATAAGTCCTCGAAGGCGACAGCGCCTTCAGCGCTTTGTCCGGCCAACAGCGCCCGGGGTTCTGCCCCCGGGAAGCGTACGGCCATTCCCGTGAGGGTCTTCAATTCGAGGAGGGCCCCCGCGTCTCCTCCGAGCTAGGCCTGGAGGGCATATTCCTTCAATGGAATTGCCGTGGACTCCGGGCCAACTGGGAGGAGCTGCGGAGGCTCGCCTCCTCCCGTTCCCCGTTAGCTATTTTTTTGCAGGAGACCATGCTAGGCGCGTGCCCCCTGCCTGCCCTCCCGGGGTATAAGGGTCTTGCGACCCCACCACCGCGGGATGGCCGGGCTGGGGGATGCACGGTTTACACCCGGCATGATGTCTCCGTTCTTCCTTTCTCTTTAGATACCTCCTTTCAGGCAGTGGCTGTGCAGCTGCACCTGGATAGGAGGTATACTATCATTTCTGCGTACATTCCACCGTCAGCTGACTTCGACGCGGGGGACTTCCGCCGCGTCGTGGCACGGTTGCCGAGGCCCTATCTCTTGCTTGGAGATCTGAACGGCAGGCATCCTCTCTGGGGAGATTACTCCATAAATCCCAGGGGACAAGTCCTTGCCGATCTGATCGAAGAGCTTGAGATGGGTGTCCTAAACGTGGATGAGTTTACGCATCACTGTCTGAGAACCGCTTCATTTTCTTGCCTTGACCTATCTTTGTGCTCTTCGGATGCACAGCCTGATTTTGATTGGGGGGTGGTCGATGACCTCCATGGTAGT
This sequence comes from Ceratothoa steindachneri, assembly GCA_963969495.1. Lineage (NCBI taxonomy): Eukaryota > Metazoa > Arthropoda > Malacostraca > Isopoda > Cymothoidae > Ceratothoa > Ceratothoa steindachneri. The sequence continues at coordinate 58,058,496 of OZ018319.1, read as the reverse complement.
GATCACTTTCCCATTCAAATATCATTTTCAGGGCAACTGCCGCCTGAGAGACCACCTCGGTGGTGCTTGGCGCGGGCGCGGTGGCCTGCATTTCAGGAAATGACTGAATTCTCTATCTCAGTCGAGGAGTTTAGGTCGGTAGATGAGGCCGTTGAGTTCTTCTCCGGCAACCTCATTGCCGTGGGCCTGACTACTATTCCTAGGACGTCTGGCCGTTTTGCACGCCAACCACTCCCATGGTGGTCGGCCGAGTGTGAGACGGCCCTCAAACAGAAGCGTTATGCCTACATGCGCTATAAGCGCCGCCCGAACGATTTCACTGTCGCTGAATTTCGTCGGGCTAGGGCTAGGTTCCGGTATATTTCGAAGCACGCCCGCCGCTCTTCTTGGCGGGCATATGTGTCTTCACTTAACGGGAAGACCCCTTTAGCTGAGGTGGGGAAGCGAGTCAAAAGGATTCGGGGCAAGTTCTCGCAGGACCCCCCTCCCGTTCTCCAGCAGAATGGGACCGCAATCTCGGACCCCGCGTCCGTGGCGGAATCCTTAGCGACCGCTTTTTCCGCATTCTCTAGCCGTGATGCTGCTCCGCCAGCATTCAATGCACGTCGTGATGTCGCGGAAGGCCGCCGGCTGGACTTTACCTCCAGAGGCGGAGAACCCTTCCATGACAAGTTTACTGTGAGTGAGTTGCGTTCCGCTCTCGCTTCGTGCGCGGACACCGCCCATGGTCCGCACGATGTCCCGTACGCCATGCTTCGACACCTGGGTGAGCGAGGCATGGCCTTTCTGTTAGATTTGTTCAACAGGATCTGGGTGGAAGGTCTTCTCCCAGACTCCTGGCGAATCGCTACTGTGCTCGCCTTTCGCAAGCCGGGGAGAGATCACTCTACTCCCTGGTTTCCGCCCAATCTCTCTAACCTCTTGCGTGTGCAAGTTGATGGAGAAATTGGTAAATGTTAGATTAGCCTATTTCCTGGACAGCGGAGGCCATCTGTCTTCTGCGCAGTGCGGCTTCCGTAAGTTCCACTCCACGTCGGATGCTCTGCTCCGACTGGAAAACGCCGTCTGCGAGGCTTTCCTTCGTAGACAGCACTACGCCACGGTGTTTTTCGATCTGGAGAAGGCCTATGATACCGCATGGCGATACGGTATCATGGAGACTCTCCACACGATGGGGGCGAGGGGACGCCTCCCAATGTTTATATCTGAATTTTTGCGAGATCGTCGATTCCGCGTACGGGTGGGGGGAGCCCTCTCCGGCCCAAAGGAGCAGGAAGAGGGTGTCCCGCAGGGAAGTGTCCTCAGTGTCACACTCTTTGCCCTGAGCATCAAAGGCATCACCTCGGTGCTGCCGGAAGATGTTCTCGCTACGCTCTACGTGGACGACCTTTCGATCTCTTTTGGCGCAGCCCAGATGCCAACTCTGGAGCGTCGACTCCAACAGGCATTGAACCGCGTCTCTCGCTATGCCGAAGCGCACAGGTTTCGGTTTTCTTTGGCCAAGACTAAGGTGGTGCACTTCTGCCGCCATCCACGGCTTCACCCCGACCCAGATTTGTTTCTTAATGGGGTGCGCCTGGATGTGGTTGAGTCGCACCGTTTCCTTGGTCTTGTATTCGACCGACGCCTCACCTGGGAGGCTCATATTCGCAGCCTTAGGGTCTCTTGTACCCGCGCCATGGACATTCTCCGTTCCGTGACGTTCAGCGCTTGGGGCGCCTTACTTTTTTATCGATCCTTTGTTTGCTCGAAGCTCGACTACGGATGCGAGTTTTATGCATCCGCAGCCGAGCGTTTATTGCGGAAGGTGGATTCGATCCACCACACCGGCCTTCGCCTTGCGACCGGTGCCTTCCGCACTTCCCCCATTGAGAGCCTGTTGGTCGATGCTGGGGAGATGCCACTCGCTCTGCGCCGCGTGCAGTGCATCACTCGCCTGTACGCGCGAGCCCGGCGCCTCCCTCAGTCGCCAACAGCTCTCACGGCATCCGCAGCTGATCTCGATGGTGCCTATGCCGCCGAGAGACGCCAGTCATACCCTAAGCCCTTTGGGTTTAGGGCCAGGAAACTCCTTCGAGAGGTAGATATAGCTCTCGGGCCAGTGGCGCGCCTGGTTCTGCCCAGGACGCCACCCTGGAGGGTACCACATTTGGCTATTTGTCGCCACGCCTCTGCTCCCAAAGCTTGTACTGCGCCGGGAGTATTGCGTTCGACCTTTTTGGAGCGCACACGTGTCACGCTGGTACCGTGCCAGTGTATACGGATGGCTCCAAGTCCCAAGAGGGGGTCGGCTTCCACGCCGTTTCCCCTCTGTTTGAAGTCAGCGGGGCTCTACCAGGCGCTGCGTCTCTCTTCACGGCCGAGCTGGTGGCAATACACCACTCGGTACGGGAGATTACGCGATGTGCCCGGTTCGGAGACCGGATTGTGATCTATAGCGACTCACAAAGCGCCCTGAGTGCTCTCGGGTCATTGGATTCTCCGCATCCCCTGGTTCGCGAAATCCGTGACGCCACGGTTTTGGCGAGCCGGGCAGATGTCGAGATTATCTTCTGCTGGGTTCCTGGACATGTAGGAATTGCCGGGAATGAGGGCGCCAAAGAGTCCGCGAGGACTCTGCGCCCGGACCAGCGTTTCGCTCTTCCTCACACCGACTACATGGCAGGAATACGGGCAGCTCTTCGGACTGCTTGGCAAAGAAGATGGGAGACGGTCGAAGGGAACTTAAAGTTGCGTGCCATTGCGCCGCGACTGTTCCCATGGACCTATCCCCCAATGCCGCGGCGGCTTCAGGTTGCTTTCTGTCGTCTCCGAATCGGACACACTCGTGTGACGCATCGCTATCTGGTGGAGCGCTCGCCTGCGCCCTATTGCAACGACTGCGTCGTCCCTCAGACTGTTCGGCACATTCTTGTCGAATGTCCCAGTCTGGGTGATCTTCGCGCACGACACCTGTCCCGGTACCGGGATGGGCGGGGTCGCTACCGCCTGTCCCTTGTACTCGGGACGAGTGCGTGCACTTTGACTTGTGGACTTGCTGACTTTTTGGGGGAGGCCGGCCTTCTCCCTATTATTTAAGCAAGGTTTGTGTTTTGTTTTGTTTTGTTTTTTGTTTGTTTTTTTCCTTTGGTTGCATGCTCCTGCGCCGGGGGGACCTCTCCCCGACGCACCAGCTTGCTTCCTTTCCCCATTTTGGGGTGTTTTGTTTTGTTTTTTCTTTAATTTTATTTTAAAGTAGCCTAGAACTAGGCCAGTTTTAATACGGCGACTAATGCCCAAGTAGGCAGTCGCCAGATGAGCTCTTAAAAAAAAAAAGAAAAAAAAAAAAGGCCCTCCTTAGCTTAGTATCATCAGCAAATTTACTCAGGTCACTACTTATACCTATGTCAAGATCATTAATATAAATTAAGAATAGCAAGGGACCCAAAACAGATCCTTGCGGAACTCTAACAGACCCCCACCCAGATTTAACTCCATCTATACTAACTCTTTGCTGTCTGTCACCAAGCCATGACTGAATCCACCTAAATATACTGCCATCGATCCCGTGTGCTTTAACTTTGCTCAGAAGCCGTAAGTGTGGCACTCGATCAAAAGCCTTACTAAAGTCCAAGTATAAAATATCATAGTTTTCATCATTATCTGCTGCTTCATACACCTTACTATAAAAAGACAGCAAATTAGTCAGACAGGATTTACCCTTACTAAAGCCATGCTGTGATTCTTTTATCAACTTATGCTTATCCAAGTGATCTCTAATATTCCTTGCTATAATAGATTCCATCATTTTCCCTACCACTGATGTCAAACTTACTGGTCTGTAATTAGACATATTTGTTTTATCCCCTTTCTTAAATATAGGTATCACATTGGCTTTCTTCCATGCCACTGGCACAATGCCACTCTCCAATGATTTTCTAAAGATGCATGCTAGGGGCTCACTTAACACCTCCTTACATTCTTTCAAAATTCTAGGAAAGACTTCATCAGGACCGGGTGCTTTACTACTTTTGTTTTTATAAATTTCTTTTGTCACTATCTCCTTTGTGATCAAGATATCCTTTAATTTCTCTTCATCATTACCCCGAAAGATCATTGACACCTCAGGTAAATTTAGAGTATCCTCCTCTGTAAATACTGAGAGAAAAAAGTCATTTAGCATTCCAGCCATTGAGTCCCTATAAATGTACTCCAAAAACATGAAACATTTTGGAACACAGACAAAATAGTACATCTTATCGACCGAGCCGCCTGTCTACATATTTACCGGAAAAAGAGATGTGATTATGAGGGGAGGCTTAATGCATGTGAGCTGTGTGGAAGCTGTGAGTACGCGGGTAGGACACCACCCACAAGGGGCGAAAATGAGAGAAGAGAAGACAGCGACACATTAACAAAAGGGAGCAGAAACAGCGAAGAGAGAGTGGGGCGGTGATCAATTAATAGAGCAGCAGCAAAAACACAATAGTGATGTGTGTAAAGGGTGCAGGGGAAAAGTGAAAAATGGGGAAGCAGACATTTTATATGAGGACTGCAGGTGTTAGTACCATGCGGCGTATGAAAAGGTTTCAAACGAGGAGATGAAGGTACTTTGCCAAGTAAACACCTCACTGAGCTGGTTCTGCAGAAGCTGTAGGGGTAACATGAAATGGTAAATATGTAGATTAGCGGCCCGGGCGCAAAATTTTTTTTAGGTAAATATTATTGTTCACCCGTGTCGGAATATTCATGCGCTTAAATGTCAGAACATTATTATATAAACAATTAGGATTATATACTGGGGGCTGTGCCCCCCCCCCCTTCAATTTAATGAAACTCAGTATCGTTGTAGTTTGGTCCCTCCATTGTGTTTACCCCATACGAGCCGTCCCCTTAAATTTACTCCAAAAATGTGAAGCATTTTGGAACACAGACGAAATCGTACGTCCCATCGTTCGCGCCGATAATCTACATATTTACCCATGAAAGTTATGAGGAAAGAAAATTGGGAAATGAAGCAACAGATAAAAAGATTAGAAAAGAGGGAAGCCTAGAAAGAGAGACTGATGTTTTTAGAGGATAAAATGGAAAAATTCAAAGAAGAGATTTCAGAGAGAGGGGAGGTACAAATCAATGGGCCGGTAGTATAAATATAAGAGAATTAAAAGGAGAACTGGTAAAACATGTGATAGAAGAACTTCGGGAAGAGGAGGATAAGAAAGCCAGGAAAAGTAATCTTGTGATATATGGGATGAAGGAATCTGAAAAGTAGAGAGGACAGGATAGAGAGAAAGAGGATAAGGAGGCCACAAATACATTATTCAAAGAGGAGGTGGGTATAGGGAAGAACGTGGAAATAAAGCAGGCAATAAGGTTAGGAAAGAGAAGAGGAGAAAATGAACAGGATCGGCCTAGACCACTTCTAGTTAAGCTAGAAGAGAGGGAGGAGAAATTCTGGATATTGAAAAATGTGAGAAAACTTAGCAGGTCAGGTAAGTTGGAAGTAAGGAATATAAAGATAGCACCAGATCTGACAAAGAAGGAGAGAGAACAGGATAGAGAGTTAAGAGAGCAACTGAGGTTAAAAAAAGAAGAGGATGGTTTATAAAGGGAGGAAGACTAATAAGGGGAGAAAATTTTTAAAATCTCCAAGGGGAAGAGGAAGTATAGGGATAAAAAGTAAAAAGTTAGAAAGAGTCAAGATATGTTTGCTGAATGTACAAACATGAACAAAGCAGAAGTTGGCAGAATGGAATAGTGGATTAGAAGAGAATATAATAATGTGCTTAACAGAGACAAACCAAAGAGGAGAAAACATACAATACAACAATGGAATAGACAGAATTACAAGTTATAAAGAGGAAGAGGATAAAAAGGGAGGAGGACTGGCTATTATAAGTAAAAAGCGGTAATATTGCATACTGCAAACAAGCAACAACAGATAGGAATATATTGGACGTAGTAATGAAGGTGAGAGAGGAAGAGGTGAGACTGATCTTAGTATACATGTTCACAAGAAATATTGAGTGAAATAAAAGGATACAAAAGGAATTATTAAGAATTATAGGCAAGGAGACAAAACCATTGATAATGTTAGGGGATTTTAATGCACACTTGGGATTCTTGTGGGAGCAAGAGATTAACAAGAATGGAGAAATAGTAATGACATTAATGGAGAAGGGAGACCTGATCCTAGTTAATGCCACAGAAGCATGTGAAGGGACCTACACATGGGCAAGAAGAAATAGAAGAAGTTTGATTGGCTTTGTAATGACAAACAAAGAAGGTTTTAATGTGATAGAGAAAATGAAAATAGATGAGGAAGGAGAAATTATAGATTTCTCAGACGACAATTTGATTATATGTGAGACCAAGGGAGAGAGAAAAGGAAAGAATAGATACAAAGGAAAGGCTGTATTATACCAAAGAGGCAAACAAAGTACAAAGATATGTGGAAGGAAGTATAAGAGTAAATAGAGTATAAAATATAGACTTTTGACTTAATTGTAGAGGATTGTGCTAAAAAAGAACTACAAAGGAAGATAAAGATAAAAACAGTCGAGGGAGGAGGCAAGGTCAAAGAGCCACCATGGTTCACTAGAGAAATAGAGACGGAGATAAAAAGGAGAAGGCAACTGAACAAGAAATATAGGAAGACAGAGGAAGGGGAAAATAAGGAAAGAGCATTCCAAGAGTATACAAAGCAGAAGAATAAGGTTAAAAAGATGGTTTGTGATAGAACGGGTTGAGGCCGCGTTAATTTCAACCACTATCACATGTTATTTAAAACCACGATGCTCCCCACGTGCATCTTCGCTTTGAAGCTTGGCGCCTTATCGCAGCCACCTGAGTCAATGTTTAAACAAGGAGGTTTATCTTCCCCCGTTCGCCCCCATACGCCGACCTCGCCAGATTGAGTTAGGCTTATGGGCAGATAAGGCATTGTTCTCAGGCTCGGCTGTGCATTCCCTCGAAGCTCCCACTCCATTGTCCCCCACGCCAAGGGAGTGTCTCGACTATTTAGATGGAAACTTTACCACTAAGAGCAGATTGGAGATCCAGATTTTCGTCGCAAAACATCACCACGACCCTCTCTCACCTTGTGTGCCAAGGGACCTCGACCTCGAGATTCACCATCACTTGTCCAGAAGAAGGACAATATCCCTTGAGTGCCAAGGTTCGAGCCTTTGTGATGCCAAGTCCACAAGGCTTCCCCCCTCGTTGTTCAGGAAGAGAACAACGTTAGAACAGCCATTGTTCGTTCGAGCCCGTTGACAAGAAACGGTTCTCACCCTTCCCCTGTTGTTAAGAAAGAGAACAACATTAGAACAACCATTGTTCTCGAGCCCGTTGACAAGAAACGGTTCTCACCCCCCTCCCCCTGTTGTTCAGAAGAGAACAACGATGAACAGCCAGTGTTCTTTTGAGCCCGTTCATCAAGAAACGGTTCTCATTCCCAAGACGCCACGTCAGGATCATTTAATCCCCCCCCCCCTTCGGCTGGAACTCGCCAGCGGACCGAAAATTCCTTCACGTCACCTTCCTCTGCACAACAAGTATAAATTACGTAAGCCGAACGTTACCTTTGAGTATTTAACCCTTTTGTCAAGTCTATCCTGTGCTTAAATGGTTTAGCGAACCATCCCATCCCTTTAACTTTATATTTGTTTTACCTTTTTAAATCTTTTAATCCTCGGATTAGCTCGAGTTCTCACAACCCTTTCCAATTCTCTGTTTATGTCAATATTTTCCGTTTTGTGTGTTGTTGATAGTTATTATTAATAAAACTCTATTTTATTAATGATAGCAATATTATTATCCTTGAGCTCAGTTCCACTTCTTAAGCATATCGAAGATACATAATATCGGTCAGCCAGACATCCATGCACTCTAAAGATAATTAAATAAGTTCCCTCAACGAATAGTTATATATGGTATATCGTCGAGAGTCCATTCTACGACATGGTTAAAGAAAGGATAACCTATCATGAGAAAAATTTGACAAAGTAGATTAAAGAGAAAAAAATTAGCAGGAAGACCTGGGATTTTTTTTTAAGGGGCTATCTGGCGACTGCCCACTTGGGCATAAGTCGCCGCAAGCAAACAGCCTAGTTCTAGGCTACTTTAAAATAAAAATTTGAACAGAAAACAACAATAAAAAAAAGATAACAATTAGGAAGCAAGCTCCGGTGTCGGGGGGAGGTCCCCCTCCACCCGGCGTAGGAGCGTGTGACCTAGAAAGAAAACAAAAACAACAACAAAACCTAGTTAAATAAAAGGGAGAAGGCCAGCCTCCCCCTAAAAGTCAAGTCCACCAGTCAATGTGCACGCACTTGTTGCAAGTACAAAGAACAGGTGGTAGCGACCCCGCCCATCCCAGTACTGGGACAGATAACGTGCGCAAAGATCACCCAGACTGGGACATTCGACAAGAATGTGCCAAACAGTCTGGGGGACAACGCAGTCGGCGCAATAGGGTGCAGGTGAGTGCTCCCTCAAATAGCGATGTGTCATACGAGTATGCCGATTCGGAGATGACAGAAAGCGACCTGAAGCCGTTGAGGCATTGGGGGATAGGTCCATGGGAACAGTCACACTGCAATGGCACGAAACATTAAGTTCCCTTCGACCATCTCCCATCTTCTTTGCCAAGCAGTCTGAAGATCTGCCCGTATTCCTGCCATGTAGTCGGTGTGAGGAAGAGCAAAACGCTGGTCCAGTTGCATAGTCCACGCAGACTCTTTGGCGCCCTCATCTGTGCGCTCATTCCCCGCAATTCCTACATGTCCAGGAACCCAGCAGAAGATAATCTCGGCATCCGCCCGGCTTGCCAAATCCGTGGCATCACGGATGTAGCAAACCAGGGGATGCAGAGATCACAATACGGTATCTGAACCGAGCACGTTGCGTAATCTCCTGTACTGAGTGGTGTATTGCCACCAGTTCGACCATGAAGACAGACGCAGCGCCTGGCACAGCCCTGCTGACTTCAAACAGAGGGCACACAACAGGGAAGCCGACCCCCTCTTGGTTCCAGTGTGACACGAGGTGTGCTCCAAAAAGGTTGAATGCAATACTCCCGGTGCTGCACAAGCTTTGGGAGCCTAGGCATGGCGACAAATAGCCAAATGTGGTACCCTCCAGGGTGGCATCCTGGCAGAACCAGGGGCACCAACGGCCCGAGAGCTATATCTAACTCTCAAAGGAGTTTCCTGACCCTAAACCCAAAGGGCTTATGGTATGACTTTGGGTGACCCCGACTTTGCACGTTTACAAGAACAATTCATATGGCCGAAGTGGTGACAGTATAGCACCGCCAGAGCAGTGGCATGAATGCCTTCACGCAGTAGTGGTACCAACCGGCATGCACCGACTCAGGAAGCTTGTCACAATCGAACATGACGAAGAGTGTAGGGGTGGGTCTCGAGGCTCCTCCCTGTTTTCTCATCACACGTTCGACCTTGACCGCCCCATGGTCGGCCAGCTCTATGGAGTAGTCACAAGTTCCCTCGCATAAGCTACCATTACCTGTAAGTTTTAAACTGCACCATATATCTTCAAAATCAGTGTTAATTTCCCTATCACTTGCATCAATATCATTATTGATATACAAAGCAACACCCCTTCCATTTTCTTTTTTCAAGTTTGTAAATAAATAATAACCATCAATTTCTAGTTCAGATTTTAACATTGTTCTCCCAGGATTTTTAGGTTTAACTTTCATCATTGCTATTACTTTTGGGGGTTGTGTAACTGAATTTTAATCTTCAACTCATGCATTTTATTAGGTAATGAATCTGCATTGGTGTATAATACATTCAGTTTGTGCATCAACTTTTTAATTCTAACTGTTCTATTTACATGACTTTTTACAGTAGAGGTTAATCCACTAGAAGCTACATATTTATTTTGATTTTTACTATTTTCTTTTGTCCTGGGGGGGCCTCTTACTATGTATTGGAAATTTCCTGACTGGGCATTCTGTTCCATTTCATTGGCTTGATCCTTCAGCCATTTTATCCGGGCCCTCTGATCAGGAGTGTAATCAACATCAATGCTCAAGCAGAGGTCATACTCTTCCCTCCTCCCTTTTGCCAAGTTGGAAACATCTAGTGATATTGTCTGCTCTGAAATCATCCATTTCCAGTGGACCCTGACATAATTCTTGAATAAAAGCTTCATCACGGCCTCTAAATTCTTTCAAGTTGGTTGAGACACTTTCATTAGCTCTATAAACAATAATATTGAGCTTTCTCTGCTCATCCTCCCTTAAGTCACTCATAACTCTCATGTTATTCATTTCCGAGGTTATGTCAGTATGAGTGTCAACACTTATAGTAGCACTAGTAGTGCCTTTGCCTTGTTGTTGGTCTCTACTATATGTGTTCTCTAAATCCATGCATTTAGCCTCTAAGCTACCCAATCTTATTTCCATGTCTTTCTTTCTTTTCCCAATCTGCATTTTCCCTTAACTCTGTTATCTCAACTTCCATTGCTTTTTATATTGATCAAAACTAGGTTTTTCTTTTATTTTAGATGTTTTTTTACCCTTATTTCTTTTCTATATATGCTACCTACCCTATGCCTGACATTATTTAGTCTTTTTTAATTACTTGTTACTTAATTTTACAGTAATTGTGTAGAGTACGGCCGGATCCGAGGCCTAGCTTATTTTGGACTACTTTTCATTGTTACTTTTTCTGAGATGAAATCGATGAAGTTTATGGCGATTTTCGCTTCTATACTGGGGGGCTGTGCCATCCAGACCCCCTCCCAAATGATTGAAACTCAAGGGTCATCGTAGGTACATCCCCGTGACAAGCCATTCCCAACAATGAGCCGACGCTCAAAATAATCGGTAATACTTACATCAGACGGGTGGGTAGAGTTTACCGGCAGTGAGCCAGAAGTCGGGAAATCTCTTTAACGTTGTGAAATTTTTTCATAAAAGGAGAGTTGGCGAGATATCTGTCCATATGTTCCTCTCTCCGCCCATAGTGGGGAACATTGGCTCTCGTATCCTGCCAAACTTTTTCTATATTTTGTGTGCTGGCACCAGTTTCTGGATCCATGAAATTCTGTGAGTGGTTGATGGTTAGATGTTCATATCCTTCAGATGACAAATTTGAATAGGCTGCCCATCTGTCAGATATGACTGTCGTTCCTGGTAAAACCCACTTTTTTATCATCGTGAGGAGGGTTTTACGATTTCAATTTTCAACCGAAACAATAAAAATTTTCTTCCTTTCATGTTCAAACTCTCCAAAACCCCACTGCCCTTCCACTACACGGCCGCAGTTATATTTGCAAAATTTAGCCTCATCGATTGCGACTGTTTTCCCAAGACTTCCAAGCGGTGTAGAAAAATTACCGAAATAATGTAAAAGAACTTCCCGGCAAAAACTAAACCAATCGATGAGGGTTTTTTGACAAACACCCGTATGTGAAGTTACTACTGTCATAGGTATCCTATTCACAATGAGCCAAAAGATGACTGTGACAATGTTCTTGATTGAGAGGCATGACCCAGTGAAAAAAGTGCCTTTCCGAGCTGTCAATTTGTATTTACAGGGTTGGCTTTTGCCATCAGCATTAATACATGATTTACTCACCAAAACACCCAATTTTTGTTCATTCTGAGCCCCTCTGCCTTACAATTAGGACACTCGTGTGTAGATTTTAATAGCCCATGGGTTTCGAGAAACACAACACATTTATCGTTATCGGTTAAAACAGCACCAAAACAGTGAAAATTTAATGAACACACTTTGCAGGAAAATGACATTTTGGGCGGGTGTTTAAATACGACCCGTATGGCTGGAAAAGTGTTGACATTTTTTTTTTTTTTACCAAAATTGAGAATTTGTGTTTCTTGAACTACATATATATAGTAATAAAAACACTAATACTGAATGCATCCTTTTGGAACAATAATCAAAATGTCGTAAAAAAAAACTTTTTAAAAAATCAAAGAAGAGAAATCAATACGGAAGCAAAAAAATGAAAAAGTCATCTTTTCTTTAGAATTAAGAAGTGAGGCTTGTCAACAACACTGAAATATGGTTTAATCGAGCATAAACAATGGAAAATTGATAATTTTGTAGAGTATGGGTAGATGTGGTTCTAGCTTATTTTTGGGGCTATTTTGCCTAGTTACTTTTTCTGAGCCAAAGTCTATGGCGATTTCCAATTATATACTGGGGGGCCTCCCCAAAGGATTGAAACTCGGGTCATCATAGGAACATCCCCGCAATGAGCTGTCCCCAACAATGACCCGATGCTCAAAATTATACTATAATTCAGCTGTCAATTTGTACTTACAGTGGTTGCCTTTGCCGTCAGTGTCAATATATGATTTATCACACTGAAATGCCCAATTTCTGTTTAATATAAGCTCTGCCTTACAATTAGGACACTCTCGTTTAGATTTTAATAGTCCATGGGCTTCAAGAAAAGCAACACATTTATCCTTGTCGGATAAAATAGCACCTAAATGGTAAATATTTAACGAGCACAGTACACAGGAAAAAGACATTTTGACTAATAACGTGAAATAGGCGTGGGTGGGCATTTAAATATGACTCGTGTGGTCGGAAAGGTAGTGTCATTTTTTTTTTTTTTACAGAATTTGAGAATTTGTGTTTCTTGAACTACACATATATAGTAATAAAAACATTAATAGTGAATACATCCTTTTGGAACAAGAATCAAAATTAAGGTTGTAAAAAAAACCTTTTTAAAAAATCAAAGAAGAGAAATCAATATGTAGGCAAAACAAAAGAATAAGTCGCATTTTAGTCAGAGTTAAGAAGTCAGGCTTCATTAACAACACTAAACTATTGTTTTATTATCAATCATTAAACAATGGAAAATAAAGTAAAAAGTAATTAAAGAGACTAAATATTGTCAGGCATAGAGTAGGTAAGATATATAGAGAAGAAATAAGGGGAAAAAGATAGAAAATAAAAGAAATGAAAAAAATTGATAAATGGGAGAGATCATATAGGATAAGTCAAACACCAGAGAACTATGCAATTTATGCTAGTGTTAGAAATGATTCAGTTAAGTTGAATAGAAAGGCTAAATTGGAATTTGAGCTGGGTTTGGCCGATGATATTGTGAAAGGTTGATTACCTAGCTTTTTATGCCTATATGAGAACTCAGACTACCTTCAAAGATGTCACCAAGGTTCTTAAACCTGATGGGGCACTATATATTAGTTTGAAGCACACTGCAGGCACTATAAATAAGGTTTTTCAGTCAGTTTTTGTAATAGAAGATGATGGCCGAGTGCCCCAACCAGCTTTCAGATTTGATGGAGTTTTTCTTAAGGATATAGAATTTTCTGTTGAAGATATAAGATTTTGATTGATCTTAAGGAAAACTCATTCCCTGGTCCAGATGGTATTCATCCTAAAATTTTAATTGAATGTGCTGAAAACTTTGCTAACCCACTTTACTTTCTTTTTTGGGGTTCACTTGATTATGGTACAATTCTTGAAGATTCTATCTATAAGAAGGGCAAGAAGAGTGACCCCTTAACTATAGGCCTGTCAGTTTGACTTCAGTTGTATGTAAATTTATGGAGAGAATTGTGAGAAATAAAATTATAGCACATTTGGATAGCAATAATCTTAATATTCATCAACATACTAGATGAGTATGGAACTCGTGGTGTTGATGCAATATATTTAGATTGATACTGTTCCTCATACGAGGGTGTTAGTTAAACTGGAAGCATATGGTATTTCTGGAAAGTTGCTCAAATGGATTGAATGTTTTCTTTCTAATTGAACTTAGAGAGTAGTTGTTAAGGGTGTTCTCTCTGACCCACTTCTGGTCAGGGTTGGCAAATCAAAAAAGCCAGGGTTTTTCAAAATTATACTTTTTTTTAAGAAATGAATGCTACTTATCATTATTTTATTCAAAATTCATATTTATGTTTAGAATTTCAACAAATATGTATCAAATTAAGGTTATTTCTCTGATACTGACTCATAATTCATCTCTCCTTCTACAGGGTATGGCTATCATAGGCACCCAAGTTTTCAATCAGTGATCTGTTCTTACTATAATATAATTATTAAACTAAATAATTATTAATATTATATAAAAATAGAGATTAACTATTCTTTTTCTATGTCATTCTAATGCTTGTAGCATTTGTTTTTGAAAAACCCCAGAATAAAACCCGGGTTTTATTGGGCTGTTTCAAAATTTGGGGTTTTTTTGCCAACCCTGCTGTGAAGGCTTCTAAGATGGTATGGGTGCCCGACGCCTTACAAGGAGAGGAGGGATCTCCTCTCCTGGCTGATGCCCCTGTGACAGCCAAGTCCTTCTCCATCTCAGAGAAGGATCTTGTTGAGGTCAGGCCATCTGACCTAGGGGCTCCTGCCAATGGAGGAGAGAAGCGTGTTCATTCCCCACCCTCCTCTCCCAAAAGGAAAACAAACAGAAAAAAGAAAAAAATACCTGGGGCTCCTCTCCCTCTGTGGGAGGCACAGGTATGGACAGGGCCGCTGCCGTTTTGGTATGCAACTAAGCCAAGATCGGCACATCCGTCCCGGTGCTTCCCTGTGTGGGGATTCCCCGACAAAGAAGAAAAGTGTGCAGAGCGGAGCCTTGATTAATTCAGGCCCCCTCATTCAGAGATTAGGGTCAACAGGGGTTAAATGGGGCTGGGGGTTGAATGGGAAATTTTATACCTTTTTTAATTTTTTTTTTTTACAAACTTAAAATTATCAAAATTTAAATGTTAAGGGCTCAAAAGAAAGGTAAAATTCTGTACTATATTAATATGTAAACAAATAATAGATTGAATCTAACAATAAGCCAACATGTTGATTTGAAAACCATAAAAAAGTAAGAAAAAATCAAATTAAAAAAAAGGCGTCTCAAAAACTTTAGTGCCACTCCAAAAGTTATAGGCCTAGAATAAAAAATTATATCTCATTTGGTTGGGAATATTGTTGGCTATTACCACCACAAAAGGCAGAATCTAAATGTTAACGGATTTTCTGTTATTGAACAAAAACTGACACAGGGTGAAATGGGTCAATGATTTTTCTATAATAATGATATATATAAAAAAGGGATATTAATGGCAACTGAAAATATTTACTCGATATTTTTCTGTTGTTCAGAGTGTATTAAATTTATTTGATGTTTTTCAGAGTAGCTGATAATTTTCAGATTACAGTGTGCATATAGGTCAGGCCTACTTGACATAAAAAAAAATGCCTCAACACCATAAGAGAATGACAGTGACAAAATATGATCCTACTAAATTAAAGGAATTGGCAAACCTAGTGAAAGAGAGTGGTAGGTCAGTGACAAGTTTTGCTAGGGAGAAAAATATACCGAGAGAGACGTTGGGTGATATGCTCACCTCAAAGAGTGGTCTCAGGAGCAAAAACAGTGTTATCTTTTGATGAAGAGTGAACCATTGTTGAAGCACTGGAGTTTGCAAGACATTGCCTGCATCATTAATGCTCCAACTCCTTGCGGCAATCGTAGCCAGTGGGCTGTGCCAGAAGTGTGAGCAGTACTGGTAAACCTAGCTGAAGACTCAAACCAGTGTAGGCCTACATAGTAGGTTAAGGACATTAAAAATAGAGATAAATTTAACAAACAATAGATATGAATTTAAGATAAAAAAGAAAATTACTCAAAAAAACAGTTCTGCACTTCAAAACATCAAGTTGGAGACTTTACTACAAATTTGATAGGGGAAGATATACTTTGCATATGTTTATATAGGCCTACTATGCCCTCAAAGTCAGTGCACCATTCAACCCCGGATGCCTGGGGTTGGATTTTTTTTTTCAATTTAATTTTTGAAAACCTTTTTATGATAAAAAATTCTTGTACTATGTCTCATTTTGTAGCCAATAGACACATTGTTCTGATCCACACCTAAAACTTTCAAATATCTTTTTTAATTTGGGCTGTGAAAATCAAAATGTCAAAAAATGCACCATTTAACCCCTGTTGACCCTACCTGGCATTTTCGAGACCACTGGCTTCAAACTCCTCCTTCTTATTCTCTCCACTGATTGCAGCATGTTGGCTAAGGGCAACATGATCCATCAGAGGAGAGATATAGCTAGTATGATTAGTAGACAGCCCAAGGTGATCCGTTTCTCTGATGGGAGCCTTCTGGCAAATGTGTTAAATCCCTCAAAGGGATTAGTGCCCTCAGACACTTGATGGCACGCCTGTGAGTGTGACGCTGCACTCTACCATGAACTTTGTGAAAGTAGTTTATGTGAGGGAACCTGTAGACTACTCCATAGAGGACATCTCTTTAGAGCTGGCCGACCATGGGGCTGTCAAGGTTGAACATTTGACTCTGACAAGCTCCCTGAGTCGGTGCATGCTGGTTGGTATCGCTACGGTGTGAAGGCATTTGTACCATTACTGTGGAGGTGCTACTACTGTCACCGCTTTGGCAATACTAGTCGCTCCTGTCGATGTGCAAAGTCGGCATTACCTGAAGTCTGTGCAAGTTGCTCCAAGGCCACACACAATAATTCCAATCATGTGTGTTAATTGAGGAGATCCCCACCCCGCTTCTTTGAAGCAATGTAGTGCAGATCTCTTTGAAAAAAAAATCCTGGCCATTCAGGCCCAGGATCATCTCTCATTTCACGACTCTAAGGACACCCTCGCTCCTGGCCCCTCCAGGCCTACAAGCATAGTCATTTCTACTGGCAGAAGGGGCGCTCTCCTGGTAGAGCTGTTGGCACAAAGGGTTCACACCAAACCCCAGCAGAAACCAAGGGTCCCCTCCCTTCCACCACCGCGACGGTTTCGTGTAAGGCGAAACAGCCGCGTGCCTCCACTGAGTCATTAGACTCAGGAGGCAACACTTCTGAAGAGGGTTGTGATGCCATCTTTCAGGATTCCTAAAGCTACCCCCCCGAAAGGAGGACAGCACCAAAGGAGCTTTAGCTCCTTCACCCAGACTCAGTGGCTCAGAGACAGTGGATCCTCCAAAAGAGGGAGCCCCGCTTGCCTAAGGTTTCAAGGTGGAGTGAGGAAAAGACTCAGGTGGTGAGCCCACCTTCCCCCGATAAGTCCTTGAAGGGACAATGTATTGTTCCACCAACAGTGCCCGGAGTTCTGACTCTGGGAATCGTACAGCCCTTCCTGTGATGGTCTTCTCTTTGAATAGGGCCCACTCATCTCCTCCTAGCTAGGCCTGGAGGGCATATTCCTTCAATGGAATTGCAGCAGACTGGGCTAACTGAGAGGAGCTGTGGATGCTCGTCTTCTCCTGTTCCCCGTTAGCTATCTTTTTGCAGGAGACCATGCTGGCCGCATGCCCCCTGCCCATCCTCCCAGGGTCTAAGGGTTTTGCAACCCCACCACCACAGGATGGGTGCTGCTCAGGAACATGCAGATTGACACCCGTCATGATGTCTCCGTTCTTCTCTTCGCTTTAGATACCTCCTTTCAGGAAGTAGCTGTGCAGCTGCACCTGGACAGGTGGTATACTGTTATTTCTGAGTACATTCTAGTGTCAGCTTACTTCAGCTGCGTCGTGGCACACTTACGGAGGCCCTTTCTCTTGCTCAGAGATCTGAACAGTAGACACTCCCTCTGGGCATACTACTCGATTAATCCCAGTGTTCAAGTCCTTGCCAACCTGATCAACGAGTGTTGTTTCCCAGACTGTTCAGCACATTCTTGTTGAATGTCCCAGTCTGGGTGATCTTCGTGCATGTTATTTGGCATCATTACTATTTGCCCCTTGTATTCGGGACTGCTTCGTGTACAGTGACTTGTAGACTATGCAACTTTTGGGAGGAGGCTCCACTTTATTTGACTGTTTGTTGTAGGTTGCATGCTCTTGTGCCAGGGGAGGTGGCTGAAAAAAAAGGGGGTGATAAAATTATCCCATAAAATTGCGCAGAATTTTACAGATTAAGTGAGCATTATTATTTTTTTAATGTGCCACTGAATATTGATTTATATTAGTGTTTCCTCACATATTTTTTTTATTATTCCTGTAGTAGGAAATGAAGTTTCCATGTTAAATTTATAGAACATCCCCACCATGATTTTTTGGTCATAAAATGTATTTTTCTGATGTTTTGAGGGGTCAGGAATGTGAATATGATGTTCATTGCTGCTTCAAATCAATTACTTTTGAGTTAGCTTCAGTTTTATGTGAGTACAGCTACCCTGAAAAGTAAGCAATTTTTTTGGTGAAAATAAGAAATTTGCTGAGACATTGATGATCATAAATTGCTAACCTAACCTTTTTATGATAAGGTACATTAGATTATGTAAAGTTTGTGACAAAATTGCCCCATACAATTATATTCTCACCACATTCTTTTTGTGATCACCTCAACAAAACTACACCACCCAGCAAATATTTGTTTCCATTTGTTTCCCAATTTCCTGCTGGGTGACTCTCTTAAATATGAACCAATATTCAAAATGAATCACTCACCTTAAATAGCTTTATTCTAGAAATTAAAATACAAAAAAATGTCCTGTGCAATGCATACCTATAAAAGTGGCATTGTTTTTTTTTTGTTCCCACAGCTTATACAAGTCTTGTCACAAGTGCAAAGTTAAGTTTTCATTAACTTTCAGGTCATTACCGCACGCCGAGAATACACTTTTCACTTTTATTACTGTATGCCTAGCCAAAATGGATAAGAAATTTGTTTGATCGGCTATGTTAATGTGCCCACTCTAGTCAGTAGTTGTTGTACTGGGTACATAATGAAGGTAGGGAAGCTAACACAAGTTCCTCATGTTACCCTGAGGACTGTCTGACATTATGATGCATGGTGCAATCTGATCTGAACTTGACAACTTCTTACAGAAAAGTGTTATAAGATGAGAGTGTGATGCCCTGAGTGGCGACAGCACCTGGAGATGTGTGCTTGCTCTTCCCTGATATATGAATTGACTATATGAATCGATGGCAAAGAGCAAAAATCTGGTAGCTGGAAACTTTAGTAAGGACTTACCAAACTGGTTCTGTCTTATGGCTCTCTCTCCTCAAACACTAAGTCAGAATTTTTATTACAAATTTTAGAGGGAAGAGTTTCTTTGAGTTACTGTCCTCTGAAGGAGGAGATATTACTCATCTCTATCCACTTAGTTTCTGGGAGGGAGGAGCTATGCTATTTCAGCCATTAATTTAATGCTTTTATTAAAGCTATAAATACTTAATTTTAATGGGCTACTTCTATGGCCAGTGACTTGTGACCTTGTAGGTACACAGCTCTCACTCTGCTTTAGTTGTGGACTCTACCACACACAAAAATATGTAAAAGGGCTTCCCCCTTTACTCCCTTCTAGTGAGGTGTAGGTTGCTACTTTCCCAATTATGTGTAGAAGGATCACTTACTCATGATGTGTGCAAAAAGTTAAAGTAGTCTATGATTTCAGCAGCTGAAGCGAGTGCTCATCCACCCCTTCCCCCACAAATTTCTTATATGAAATACCCTTCAATGTAATACACTCTATATACCTTTTGTATAATTTGCTATTAATCTGGGCAAGGCATTTAGGCAAAAGTTAATACTAATTTATTCTCAAAACCAATAGGTAAATATTTTTGAAATATTGGCATTAGAGAATTTTCATTTTTTTTGCTCAAGGCTCATATATATAATAATGAAATTAAAAAAATAAGAAGTCACATCAGAATTTTTTTATTTTAAATTTTATTCTTTTCAAGAATAAATTTATAAAATTTGCTGAACTTGTGTATATATTACATAAAAGTGTTAGACGTTATATATATTGTTATCAATTTAATGGCTTCCAAACTTCTTAATCCAATTTCCTTTTGTGATATAAATTTAAAAAGCCTAATTGATATTTCTACCTATGATACAGAACATTTGCTGGTAACTTGTCTGGCTTTTATTAAAAGATATAACGTAAGTAACTTTTATGCTTGTATCTCTTTATTTAGTCAACTTAACTTAATTAAGTGTTTGTGGCTATTTATGGACCTTAGTAGACTTGTTCCTCCAATGATTTAAAGCCACCACTAAAACTAAAATTGGTTCTATATGTTTCATCTGCTAGAAGTAAAATATTATTTAAGATCTGCAGAAACTGAAGTGTTCATGTCACATGGGTTTTTGATAGAGGAAAGGGCACTCTTAAATTTAATGGTAGTCTTTATTCAATAAATAAAACTAGTTTCAGGAGTATCCTGCTTCCATCATTAGTCTTAAAATAAGAAGTTTCCATAGGTACACTCCTTAAATACTCTGAGTATTTAGGAAACATTCCTAGGGAAACTTGTCTTATTATTTCAAGATTAAGGATGGATGCAGGATACTTCTGAAACTAGTTTTGGTCATTTAGTAAAAAATAAAATAAAAACATCCTTTCTTCATATTTCAAAGATTGATTAAAGTAATGTTAGTTTTTTAATACTTTTTGGTCTATATGTAGAAAGATTTTTTTTCTAAATTCTTTTGTTTGACTATCTTTTCCTGTAAGTTTGAAATTCAAGTTCCTAGACATAATACTATGGCAAATTTACTCTTTCTGCATTGTTAGTATAATTTTACTTTAATCAGTTTTTTAGGTCTTTTTTTTTATATCTATCAATTCCATTGATCTTTATTTGATTAGTTCTCAAGAAGGATGCCATGGCATGTGGTCTTTTCCAGAAGTATCTTTGAGAGTTGATATTGAAACTGGTTTCCCATTGGTCAATAGCGGGGGCAGGATAGGATGAGAGGTGGTGTTTTCGGGTAGCATGGAGGTTAAGAGGGTATTCTTTTTTCTATTCATGTAGGGTATGTTAGTGTCCTGGTAGCAGGCTGGTAGGCTAGTGGAACTGGTTCATTGCTTTGGATTTGTGAATTTTGGTGGAGTAGGGCATTTACAGCTGGTTTTAAAGTGCTATGCTGGTAGTGTGGGTGGGTGTTTTATTGTATTCTGAATTATTTGGAGGGCTAGCTAATAATTGGGTGATGGGGGTGGCAGTAAGAACTATGCCAAATCATGTTTAGGTGGTCTTTATTGAATAGAATTTTTATTTCACCATAGATGTAATGTATTGGTATGGATTTTTGTGCCATCCAGTTTTGTTGCAGAGGACACTATTTTGGACTTTGTTTCCTGTGTAGGTGTGTATTGTATATGGTTAGTGCTCAGGCTGGAGATTTATAGTTCAATGTGATGTTGATGAGTTTTCTGTATAGAATGTTCAGTTTCTTTGTGTTGTCCAAAGTTGGTGTTTGTAAGTGTTTTGAGAGTGTGTTTGGATATGGTTATTGTGACACTAGAAATGTGGGGTTACAGTTGAGTGTGAGAGGTTTGTCATGGAGCAAGGATGTGTGGGGGATAGTTTGATTGATCTTGTCACAAAAAAGGGGAATCACTTTGATTTTAGCTGGATATGGACACTGATTAATGTGAACCCATTTGGGAGGAGTTTTAAGTACTTATTTAGGTTCCTGGAAGCTGTATGTACAGAGGTAGATTATAATGTGAAGGATAAGTTAAGATCTATGTTTTTAGTGTGGTCAATAATGTAGTTATGGAGAAGAGTGAGATAGGTCTGTAGGAGGTTGGTACATTTAGGAGTTTGAATGCTAGTTTCAAGATTGGAGGGGGGTGGGATGTTATGCTGTGTAACCAGGGGTGTTTAAAGATGTCTGTGATTGCAGATATGGGGGAGGAGGGTATGTATGTAAATTGTGTAGTTTAAAAAAATATCCTTTTGTTGTGGCTTATGGATTATTGATTTTAGAGGAGGAGGGGGGGGGGTCATGAGCAAGGTACATTTTTCAGTCAGGCTTTCCAGGGGGGGCGGGTAGCTTGTAACACTTGGTACCTAGAGGAGCTGTATGTCTACATCCCTTAATGGAGCCTGGGGAAGTTGTTGGTGTGCTTCTTCCTCATCTTTCTACCCCTTGTCTCTGCTTAAGGACCTGACCAGCTACCCTTTAATGGTTGCAAGAGACCGACCAGGATTCGAAGGGTCCTCCTGTGCATTGGGGCATGATTAATAGGAACATTGTTTTTGCTCTAATAACCCCTTCACTGTGTGTAATGGGCTAACCACCTCCTTGTGGCTGTTCTTGAGTGCATATGGCTGTACTGTTTGTGACTGATGGGCCTTACTGCCTTGTTCGCTGCCAGGCCAACTAAAAGTCTCGGGTCCTGTCTCTCAGACTACCACAACAGATTTTCAAATCTTGGTTATCCTATCAAGGATTAGTACATCTTACTAAGGTTATGGACCCTGTCGACCTGCCTCTCTGGCTAGACTGTTGGGAGCTGTGACCTTTGGGGAAGGACTGGCCACTGGGTAACTTATGGTTGGTGTGCTTCGCTGTACATGCTGAAAACACCATTTGTTAATGCACCCAGGAGTGGACCCCTGAAAAGTTTAAAGACTAGGGATGAGATAGTAGGGAATGGATGGACATAGGATATTGATATTACCCACCATTCTCTTCTTTTATTGGTCATAAGCTTTGATATTTTTAATTGTTGGTAAGTTTTCATAAGTTCTGATAACATTTCGTACTACATCCCTATTTCCAAATACTTGCCTGACCTTGTTGTTGGGGTGTATGAAGTATTTTATGACAGCGCCACTCTGTCCAGTGGAGGGGTTCCATCCATCCACTTAACTGTATCAAAGGAATTTCTCTTTGCCATCTTCAGAGCCTTCCCAGGGCAGCTCCACCTCTGTGATGGTGGTCACCCCTCTGTGCTTTCTTAGAGGCCCCTCCAAGAATCTTTTAGGGGAGAGAGTTTCCCAGAGGATGATGCACTGCCACAGTTTCCACCTCACAGATTGGGGTAAAGCGAAACAACATAACCACCTTAGAAGGGTACAAGGTGGCATTATCCCTTGGGCCTTGCTGTGAGAACTCATCAACCTGAGGTTTGTCATTTTGTTGGGAGCCTGTGTAGCCAACAGTCCCAGTAACCACCCACCACCAGAATCCTCCCATTCTCTCATGGAGATGACTGGAGGAATGGAAAGAGACTTAATAAAATGTGGCCACCTTTCTTGCTTTGTTTTACTAGCATTCTTCCAACCACTCATAACATAATACAATTTAATACTAAATATACACACATTCACAAAATCAAACAACTTACTTAATACTTTTTGTGTCAGATTTTCTCAATTTTGATTTCTTGAGGTTAGACGTTTGATGATTTGCTCCCATCTTTCTCTATTATACGCCTCATTTTTTTGCATTCCTAACATCGCTATGTCGTCCTCTATATTCTTCTATGTTTTCTTGGGTCTACCTCTTGGCCTTCTTCCATCCACCTCCAACTCTCTCACCCTACCAATTGCTTCTTCTCTGCTTCACATGTCCAAACAATCTCAATCTTCTCCTCAGAAGGCCATGACTATGGCATACCAGTTTTGCATTCTCAGAAGAAACCTCATATTCTCTTAACTGCACAAAGCTAAACTCTTAGCATGTCCTTGGTCAAGTAACCTACATTGGTGCTGTCATTATCCCTTGGGCACAATTTCAACTTTGTATTGATTTACCTGAAATGTGCTGTAAACAGGATAGAAAATTGTATACACAAAATCTTGCAGTATGGTGCACAATAGAACCAGTACTTCATTTACACTGCCTGGCATTATTAGGTACTTTGGATTTCTATTTGCCTCAGGGCATTTTCTTGCATGTGTTCGGGTGGTAACCTCTCTCTGTGTGGAGCAGCAATAGGGGCGCAAGCATGGTCTCTCTCTCTCTCTCCCAAGCAGAACAAGAGCACTCACAGCAATCCTTAAGTGCTGTTGGAAGATATTCACACCAATCTCTATGCGAGTAACATTTCAATCTCTTTTGGTGTACCTAGATGCCAACTCTGGAGCTTTCACTCCAACAGGCATTGAACCACATCTATTGCTATACCAAAGCACACAGGTTTTGGTTTTCCTTGCTCAAGACAGCTACCATCCACAGCTCCACCCCAATTCAGATGTGTTCCTAAATGGGGTGCTTTACTTTTATAGCTATCATTTGTCCAAAGATTGATCCCAGATGTGAGTTTTATACAGCTGCACCCATGTGTTTTTTGTAGAAGGTGGTCTTGATCCACCACACTGGCCTCCATCGGGCAACTCTCTCTCTCTCTAAGAAAGTAGAGGGAGAGGTGATGCCCCCTTGTCGCGGGAAGAGAGCTTGTGTGTACCTTTGACTTTTCAAGCTATGTCGGCGGGGGTACCTCTTCTGGGTACCCCTGGTAGGGCCTCCCTTGTCGATTTGGTCGGAAACGAGGTTCCAGACTAAATGCATCATTCCTTCCCTTTTCTACTCTATCCTTCTCCTTTTTTACTTTTATCCTATCTCTCCCACTTATACAACCCCCCCCCAAAAAAAGAAGCCTACTCCTATCATGTCACTCTTTCCCTTTTTTCCCTCTATCTACATATAAGGACCTGGCAGCTACCTCACGCGTCAGAAGAGAGGCTTTGGAACCTCTATAAACAACGCCAATCGACGCTCACTGGTTGCGAGAGACTAGGACTAGAGGGGTCCTAGGTGTTGGGGTATGATGAATGGGATGAGGGTAGCGTAATTATTGACTGTTCCCAGTGCCCGTTGATGGGTGCCTCTGGTAGCATCGGCCCGAGGTGACGGCCCTTTGTTCCCAGGTTGGTTGTCAGACCAATAAAAAGCCTTGGGTCGAGCCTTTTGGTGGGGCGGGATATCCATTGAACGCTGCTCCGAGATCCTGGCCTTTGTGAAGGGAACTAGTAGGAGTTTAGTAAGGGGCGTGCTTCGTTGTTGTTCACCTCATGATAAATTGATGGCCCCTTCGGGGACCGTCTGTGCTGCTTGGTTGGAAGCCACGGCACGCTGAGGCTTGATGACTCAGTCGGACGAACAGCAGCACATGGAGCGTGCCTTCTGGAAGATCCAAAACCTCTCCGATCAATAGGTGGGAGCGACTCACGCGGGGAGAACTCACCAAACACCTTTTTTATATATTGATTGGTCACAAGCTTAAGAAATAGTGTTCAAAATGGCAGGCAAGAAAGGTCCAGCAACGCTAAAATTCATGTGTGCCACATGTAAGAAAGACCAGTGGTGCGTTGACTTCCCGGAGGGCTGCTATGCGAAATGCCACCCAGGCAGTGTATGCACCACTTGCATTTTAAATAAGGAAGTGGAGGAAGTAGTCGCCTACTACAGGGAAAGAACTACAGACCTCAAACAGAAAATCGAGAGGCTCCAGGAGAAGTTAAACAAGCTCTCGAGTCCTGTGGCAAACACCACCTCTGCAGAGAGCCCGGGCCCGAATGTGGCAGAGACGCCAAAAGGAAAAAAGAAAAAAAGATGAAAAAGGGAAAGGGTAAAGAGGAAGAGAGAGAAATAGAAGAAGAAAAGGTAGAAAAAGTTAATGAAAAGGATGACAAGGGGGAAAAGATGATAGAGAAGAAGAAGAAGAAAAAAGAAAAGCCTTAAAAGACGATGACGGGCAAGAGAGAGGAATCAGAGAGCTTTCCTCAGAAAATAAAGACTCCGAGTTCAGCAGGCAAATGTGCCAGGATCAGCCTTGTGGGTGATTCCCAGGCACGGGGCCTGCAGCCCCTGCTAGCGGCCCGCCTCCGCACAAGCGTTAAGGTGAGCTGCCTCCCAGGCTGTGGGAATAAGCAGGTAAGAGCTGAGGCTGAGAAGTCTCAGATTTCTGAGACTTCAGTCATTGCCCTTATGGTAAGTGGCAACAACCTCTACCTCAGAGGAGATAGGTTAGGCCCTACAGGCGAGATCATAAAGACGGTTATGGGCGCTGTTGATGACTGTGGATTGAAAACCCGCAGACGCATTGTGGTGGGGATGCTCCCGAGGTGGGGTCCAAGCCAGACTGCCAGCGTGAGGAACATGTCACTAAACCGGCGCCTTGCAGACCTCTGTACGGCGGAGGTTGTCTTTTTTGTCGACCTCTACGCTGTATTCTATGGTAGAAAAGACCTCTACCAAAGGGATGGGGTGCACCTCTCCTTTAAGGGCAAGGCTTTCCTAGCCAACCTCATCCAGGATGTCGTGGAGTGCACCCAAAGGAGTGTCCGGCCCATTGGAAAGGCGGACGTATGCCAGTACGCCCGAGTCACTCCCCAAACAACCTCGGAGGTTGTCAAAAATGGTGCCACCGCGACAACCAAGAAGCCGGGAAACGGAAGAGTATAGGGGGTCCTACATTAGGGGACTTCCTGAAAGTTCTTCTGTTCAATGCGAGGTCCATCAGGAACAAGTTTCCTGAGGTCCGTGGCCTCGTAGCGACGGAAGAACCCAAAATGGTAGCCATAACAGAATCGTGGTTAAAAACCTCAAACTGAGACTTTGAAGGTGAATTCACGGTTCCTGGCTACCAACTCTTCCAGAAAGATAGGCCAGACAGAGAGGGTGGTGGTGTAATGTTGTATGTCAAGGATACAATCAAATCTACGAACTTTAACATTATATCCGATCACGAGCTTCTAGGCGTTGACCCCTAGGTAGGTCCTGTCAGATACAGGACCCTGGTGCTTTACAGACCCCCTTCCCAACCCGTTGAGAAGGACAGGGAACTGTACCAGCTGCTGGGTGAACTTGTTCAAGGCAGAGTGTGAATTGTTATGGGCGACTTCAACAGCCCAGTTGACTGGAAAATCAGTGCAGCCTGTGGGGAGAGCACGCTACTCCTGGAGTTCGCCAACAACGAGTTCCTCACTCAATGGGTCAGAGAACCGACGAGAGGTGACAATATCCTCGACTTGGTCTTAACCTCTGAGGATGATATCGTTGAGGATCTCTCTGTAGGCGAAGAGCTCGGGGGCAGTGATCACCAGCTAATTAGATTTACCATCAAGATCCCGAAGGTAAGGTCTGTTGCCAGTCAATCAAGGAAACTTGACTTGAGAAGAGCAGACTTTGCAAGCCTTCGTGCTGGACTGACTGACGTGAGGCTAGAAGTGTGGGATGCTGTTGAAGACTCGTCGAATAGTTTCAAAACCACATTCATGAGTCTTCAATCGCGTTTCATCCCCCCGAAATGCCCCCGTCGGTCTTCTGTTCAACCAAAGTGGTTTAATTGAGAAATCGGCCAACTGCTTATGGAGAAGAGAACTGTGTACTGGCAATCGAAGATCTCGGGTGACTTTGACGAATACCGGAGGCTAGCCAGGAGAGTGAAGTCCAGCATAAGGGCGGCTAAGCGGTCTGAGGAACTCCGAGTGGCGAGACTCTGTAAAGAGAATCCCAAGGAGTTCTTTGGATATGTAAACAGCCGTAAACCAATCCGTCAAACGATTGGCCCTTTGAGGAATGAGGAGGGGACATTAAAGCATTCAGATGCAGAAAATGCTAACCTGCTCAACAACTACTTCTCTTCAGTGTTTACTGAAGAATGTGGTCCTATCCCCCAGCCGACGGATTCCTACTCAGGGGAAAAGCTGGAGGATATGGACTTCACCGAAGTTGAAATAAAAAAGAAGATCAGTGACCTAATGACGAATAAGTCACCTGGCCCGGATGAGTTTCTACCTAAAGTGTTGAAAGAAGTGCGCGATCAAGTGTCACGACACCTGAGCGCAATCTTCAACATGTCAATCTGGACCAAATGAGTTCCTAGAGACTGGCGTGAGGTGGAGGTGACTCCTATCTTCAAGAAAGGAGACCATAACCAACCGTCGAACTACCGACCTATCAGTCTGACTTCGATAGTCGGTAAACTCATGGAAAGCATCATGGTGGACAAAGTGACGTCGTATTTAGAGTCAAACCTGCTACTGAGGAGTTCCCAGCACGGCTTCCGAAGGCAACGGTCATGCCTGACCTACCTTGTGGAATTCTTCCACTTCATTTTCAGTGAGTACGATCGGGACAAGGCGGTGGATGTGGTCTACCTAGACTTTTAGAAAGCCTTTGATAAGGTACCACACCACCGCCTTCTCCGGAAAGTGCGAGCGCTTGGCATAGACGGAAAGGTAGCCGGCTGGATCGAGAACTGGCTAAGTGGCAGACGGCAATGGGGGATGGTGAATGGACAGTCTTCTGAGTGGGTGCCCGTTACTAGCGGGGTGCCTCAAGGTTCTGTCCTGGGACCACTACTATTCATCATCTACGTCAACGACATGGACGGTGACATGGTTGCCAAGATTTCCAAATTTGCCGACGATACCCAGCTTGGTATGACTGAAAGGATGGAAATACTGCCCGCCTGCAGGAAGATCTTGGGAAGATTGGGGAGTGGTCGGACACGTGGCAAATGCCTTTTAACGTGAACAAATGCAAAGTGATGCATATCGGCCACAGAATCCCCCAATCTCAGTATATCCTTAAGGGCACTGCTATTGAATCCACCGACACTGAGAAGGACTTGGGTGTAACTCTTACTAGGGACCTCAAGTTCTCGGTACAGTGCATCGAGGCAGAGAAGAAAGCCCAAAGGATGTTAGGCTACATAAAGCGCCAGTTTGGATACCGTAACAAGGAGATAGTACTTTGTCTGTACAACTCCCTCATTCGGCCGCACCTGTAGTATGCCGTACAATTTTCGAGTCCTTCGTTTCGAAAGGATATCGCAAGGTTGGAACGCGTACAAGCCAGGGCAACCAAGCTGATTCCCTCTATCTGACATAAAAGTTATGAGGATAGACTAAGGGAATTAAATCTGTTCTTGCTGGAAACCCATAGACTGCGTGGTCAGCTCATCGAAGTTTTCAAAATACTTCAAGGGTTCGAAAATGTTGACTACCAGGATATTTTCACACTTAGTGAGAATAGAACGCGCAATCACGGCTTCAAACTTGAACTGAAGCGTTACAACTGAAATCTGTGTTGAAATTTTTTCACTTACAGTATCTGCAGTAAGTGGAACGCACTTCCAGTGGAAGTTGTCAACAGTCAATCTGTTGACCAGTTCAAGTCAAGACTAGACAAAGTCTTGAAAAGTGGCCGTTTAGGGACGCAAAACAATTTAGCAGCCATGTGCCTGCTCGATTGCTAGTCCAAAGGTACCCTCTTTGAATGGACTGTAAGGTCTCCTAGGGTACTTACTTTCCTTGTTACTCCTTGTTACTCCCCTGTTAAGAGCCTACTTTTTGATGTTAGAGAAATAACACTTGCTCTATGTCATTTACAGTGCATTATGTACTTGTATATGCAGGCCTGGCACTTCTCACTCACCAATGGTGCTACACTGCATCCATGGCTGATCTTGATGGTGCCCATGCAACAAAGAGACACCATTCAGACCCTAAGCCCTTTGGTTTAAGGGCTAGGAATTTCTGCATAAACTCAGTGTAGCCCTTAGGCTGGTGGTGCTTCGGGTTCTGCCCAGGATGCTACCCTATAGAGTAACACCATTGACTATTTAGCACCACTCTTCTACTCCCAAAGCTTCCACAATGCCAAGAGTAATGTGTTCAGCCTTTTTGGTGTCATGCTGGATCTGTACCAGTGTACATGAATGGCTCCAAGTCTCAGGAGGGGATCAGTTTCCATGTCATATCCCTTCTGTTTGAAGTCATCAGGGCTCTACCAGGCTTTTTGGCTGAGTTGGTTGCAATACACTGCTTGGTACAGATGATAACATATTGTGCCTGGTTCAGAGACCAGATTGTGATCTCTAATTAATCACCAAGCACCCTGAGTGCTCTCTGTATATTGGAATTTCCACAGCCCCTAGTTTGTGGTGTCCATGATGACACAGTTACAGTGAGATGGGTAGATCTTATGATTATGCTCTGCTGAGTTCCTGGACATGTGGGGATTGAAAATAATGAACATGCTAATAGAGTGCTGATGAGTCCTCAAGGCTGGGTAACCAGACCAGCCCTTTGCTCTTTCTCACACTGACTACATGGCAGATATCAGGGTAGCTCTCAGGGCTGCCTGGGAGCACTCTTCTGCACCTTTTTTTATGACTTTTGTTGCCCTGCATTGTTCTTTCCATTTTAAACGCCTCTTTATGGGTGATCTTTGCTTATGTTACCTTTCCTGGTACCGGGGCAGACAGGGTTGCTACCACTAATAACTTGGTACTCTGGGAGGATTTGTGCACACAAACTTGGGGATTATTTGACTTGTAGCTTAATATAAGGTTATTTGATCATTACAGCAGCTTGTTGTAGGCAGTCACATTGAATCTTTCATTTGATTTCACCTTTCATTTATATTTTTTTATAGTTATAATAAAATCTCACAATGTATTAGGTTGCTAGACTTTATCCAGTGTGGTTCTTTCAGTTTTGCCCAACTAGCAATTGTCTTTAATTTAATAGTGGGTCTTAATAAACTTCTAATGCTTATTTACATCAATTAGTCCAAAAGTAGTGATTATTGACATCTTTGTACCCTCTTAGCCTCAACACCTGCAGTTTGTCCTTCTGGCCCTAATGTTTGCTGGAGGCTCTGCAACTATATATGTCTTCTGTTAAAAACATCCATGCACGCTTACCTCTGAACAACTACAGCTGTGGACCGGGCACCCGGCCGCCATTACACCATAGGCTGTGATGTCATACTCGCCGGCTGCATGGCTCTAATATCACACCACGTTACAAACAATTGAACAGCATGTAGCATACAACTGCCCACCAGATATTAATATCTTTCATTTTCATTTTGCCTACTTTTACTTTCGGTACAGATACTACAAACCTTCTGCATGTTAAACCTCATTGCTTGCTATTTTCACATTAAATTTGGGTGGGGGGGGGGTATAATCGACTCACTAACCAAGTAACAAAAATTTTATGGTCTATCTGTATATCTCTAGATTTAAATATTATTTCATATTAGATACAAATGCACTGTTAGTGATCTATGTATCCCAATATTTTTTCAATTGGTGTATTTTTGCAGGTGAGTGAAAAGAAGCAAGTTAATAGCTGGGTGACAAAGAGCTGGCATCCTTTTACATGTGGAGCAGTGAAGGATCCTCAAAATGCCAGCATTTATGCAGTAACTAATAATTTATCCATCTGGATATGGCCTGTTAACAGTGATATTGAAAAGGCTAAAAAGCATTCTGTAAGTAATTTAACATTGTAGAGAAAGTCCACAAAGAATATAAAGTGTGCCTCAATTCTTACCTTGGATTTGCCTCAATGATTTTTTATTGTTTTATTGTTTTGCCTTCATTCCATGACTGTATATCTGGCCTACACATTTCCTTCATCTTCATCTTCATTACTTTACACATCACTCCTTAAACTTTCTACAGGAGATGCCTTTGTTGGTTTTTACATTAGATTTAACTTAATCTTCTTTTTTTTTCCTTTGTTCAGTGTAAATGAGGATAGTGAGAAAGAGCCTACAAAGTAGGATTTGATTGACATTTATGCAAAATATCCCCTACTAGTTGCTTTGGCATATTGATTAATAATTAAGTTCCAGATTTCACTTGTATTGTCACAAGAAAATAAGGATCAAATTCATATCTCAAAAAGGTGGATAAGTCTGGTGCCATGGTGGTTATGGATAAATCTCAGTATTTAGGAAAAAAATGTATAATTTAGTATCAGATACATACAGATATGAAAGCTTAAGTTGGAATCTTATTCCAAATTCTGGCATTCCGCTTCAGGCCTTTCCAGACTTGATAAGTTTTAGGTTGCTAATAAATTAATGTCATTTAAAAAAAAAGAAAACAAAAATTTTGATAAAAAAAAAGCCCTTTTCAGAAAAGTAGTTTTCAAAACTTTTCACTGCTTTACCATTGTCTAAGCAGGAGGTATCTTTCATGAAGAATTGATTTGGTTTTTATGAAATAAATCATTTGATACCCTTTTACACCTTCATATCAGTTAACTTTGCCATTTAGGTTATGTTGGTAATGAATTGAATAAATGGTAATCACATGGTGCAAGGTCTGGTGAATTTGGAGGATGAGGAAGAAATTTCCAACCTAATCCAATAAATTTTCTTGGTCTCTATGTGTTATGTGTGGATGTGCATTGGTAGAAAGGAGGAGGACACCTTTCACTTCACCAGTGAAAGCCATTTTTGTTCAAGAATTTCATTTAAACCAGTTTTTTTGTTGAATATATAGGGTTAAAGATGAAACAATATGCATCACCTAAACACCAATTTTCCTAGTTTAAAAAAGGCCTCAGCATTATTACAGCTTAAAATACATGAGGCATTAATACAGTTATGTTTAAACAGCTTTTAGCAAATTTGAAGGAGTTTAAACAGTTCTAAAAAGTCATTTTTATCTTTTAAACAATTATTTCTTACCTATGCTTGACCCCTGTAAGCCTTCCTTGTGAGGATGCCTCAGCATTATTACAGCTTAAAATACATGAGGCATTAATACAGTTATGTTTAAACAGCTTTTAGCAAATTTGAAGGAATTTAAACACTTCTAAAAAGACATTTTTATCTTTTAAAACAATTATTTCTTACCTATGCTTGACCCCTGTAAGCCTTCCTTGTGAGGATGCATCCACTCGGCCAGGCTGAGGTGTAGATATTACCCAGCCCTCTGGATGTGTCACTCTTAGTTGCATGTCCAGAATGTAACACCATGTCACACAATTAAATATTTACACTGTAGTGACCTCACTGCACTCAATGATGCATGCCAACAACACAATATACATGCCCCTGAGGGCTCTGTGAGAAACATGGTACAGGACATTTTCTTCCTCAGGGTCTCATAGCTACTGAGCCAGATTCAGACGATCATCAACCACAACAATACAAACCTCATTAGTAAATTCCGACTTTCTTTATTCTGATAACTTTGCCTTTGGTAACTTTGACATGTACTCCATCTTTATAAAAGTTCCAGTCAATAATTTACCTTATTTTCTCAGTCATCTTGCTATATTTCCTCAATACCCCATACTGTTTAAACTAATCTTTTTATGTAAATTCAGGAATTTTCATCCTAATACACCATGTAGATCTTTGGCAAAGACCATGTGCCATTGTCATTACTGAGCGCTTTTGGGTTAGACTTAAACCAGCCTGGGAAAATTGTTGCTCTCCTTCCCCAGGCTTGTTCCCTCTCAATGTTACTTCTTTTTTTACTCTACCTCCATCCCAGATTGTGGCAGTATTCAAGCACATTGCTTGAATACTGAGGGCCCTGCAGGGGGTAACCTGTGTAGCCTGTTATACTCGCTACCTGGAGGAACTGCATGTCCTCCCAGCCTGAGTGCACATTTGAGAAGCCTTGTCACTGAGTTGACTTGAACTCTCTGATTGGGCCTGAGAAAGTTGTCTCACTTCTCCCTCACTCCCACTCAACCGTACATTTTTTTTTTTTACTCTACCACTATCCCCTCAAACTTTTGTCTACTTGCACTTGGAGGGGAAATCACCTCACAATGAGTGCTAAGAGACTTGTACAATCATCCCTCTTACTTGCACAAGTTTGGTACAAGGAGAAACTTCTCTCTCCTGGACAAAGAGCAAATTAGGGCTGCCCTCTCACTAAGTTGAAGCAAACTCTTTGGCCGAGCCTTGGGAAGTGTTAGTACGCTTCCTCCTCATTCCTTCTCAGCATTCCTTTTTCTCTACAGCTATGCCATCAACCCTCCTGTTAGGACCTGACCAGCCTCCCAATGCTGTATCATAAAAGAGGCTTTGGAACCTCTAAACAATGCCCTTTAAGGCCTGCAGGAGGCCTGTGGATTGGTGCACGAATAATGGAATATAGGTTTTGCCCCAATAACCACTTCCTTGTATGTAATGGACTGACCCCCTCCATGTGGACATTCTTGGGTGCATAAAGCTGTACTGCTTGTGGCAGGTGTGCCAACTAAAAGTCAGATTGTGGCTGTCCTGTCAAGGATTGTTGCATCCTGCTAAGGATATCCACCCTGCCCAGCTGGGAGCTGTGACCTTGGGGAATGACCAGCCACTGGGTAACTTCTGGTTGGTGTGCGTTGCTGTCCTTGGTTGTAGACATTTTAACTCACCCCGGGTGGACCCCTGAAAAGTCTGAAAACTTGAAGAGGGATCAGTAGGAGTGGCTAAATGTGGGATATAGCCCACCAACCACCTGTTCATTTTTCTTTAGTGGTCACAAGTGTCAAAAATTACCATGTGATGTCAGGCTTTCCAAATTCTTTCAACATTTCAATCATTTCAGACTACATCCCTCTCTCAATCCTTGTCCAACTTTGGTGTTGGGGCGGATGAGGAGCTTATATTCCTCGCCACTTTGACAGGTGGGGTGGCTCCCCTCCTATCTCATGAATGTGGCAAAGGAGTTTCTTCTTTGCATTTTTTAGAGATGTCCTCGGCCAACTCCACCACTGGGATGGAGGTGCCTCCCACCCCCATCTGCTTTCTCAGAGACCCCTCCAAGATAGGTTCAGGGTTGCCCCCTAACCCTATTTTGCAGAGTTGCCTCCCCATCATTCTCCACTAGCAGCCTGTCCCCCTTTGCTTTCTTAGGGGCCTGCTAAGGACATGGCCAGGCAGAGAAAACTTCACTTTGGTCCCCACCCCTGCTGTTGGGGTCAGGTGACCCACCACAACCCCCTTGGGGTGGTAAAAGGCATAATCTCCTGGTCCTTGCCCATGCAAAGCATCAAACCAAGGTTTGTTGAGTTGATTCAAGGCCACATGCCCACCACCCCTTTGAGTCCCTGAACCTGAGTCCATCCCTTGCGCAAGGCCCTCCTCAGGTTGTATTGGCCCCTGAGGACACGCAAAGAGAATAGGGACCCCCTGCACTACCTGGTCACCCCTTGATTGCAAAGTTCTCCATTTCGATAGAGATTTGCTTGGGCAGGTCTGTCCAACTTTGTAGCTCTGTCTGAGGGAGGAAAGAAGTGGGTTCAATCCCCAAGAAATCAAAGAAGACAAGAATTTCTCTGCCTCTTCAATGGCTCTTGGGACAGATAGTCTTCCGCAGTGCTAAGAGGGGGCCTCAGGCTGGGAGGCCCAGGCCAAGACCAAAGTTGCAAGTACCTTTAATGGAGCTTCAATTATGTCGGGGACCCTCATTTAGAAATTACCTTGCATTTTTTAGCCCACTGGCTTCAAACACTTATTTATTCACTCTAGTGATGGCAGCAAGTTGGCCTAAGGCCATGTGCTACATCAAAGGAGAGCTTTAGCTAAATGGACTGGTAGAGAGCAGAAGGTGACCCATTTATTAGATGGGAGCTTTCTAGCACTTGATGGCTTGCCTGTGAGTGTGATGCTGCACTCTACCATGAATTTTGTGGACTATTACTCAGAAGATATCACCAAAGGTCAATCAAGGTTGAGTGTGTGATGACACTCTCTCTGAGTAGGTTCATGTCAGTTTGGATTGCTACCAGGTGAAGGCATTCATGCCATTTCTGCAGAAGTGCTACTACTGCCACCACTTATGCCTATGAATCAGCCATGTAGATTTGCAAAGTTGGGTTTAGTCGAAGTCTGTATTAAATTGCTCCAAAGCTGTACACTATAAATCCTTATCGTGTATGGCCAAGTGTGTCAATTGCGAATAGCAGCACCCAGCTTCCTTGAAGCAATGTGGCATATATGCCTTGGAGAAGGAAATACCTATACATTTAGTCTGTGGATCTTCTCCTATAGTGAGGCTAAGGACTTGGTTGCAGGAATCCCCCCCCCCCCCTGAAGGTAGTCATAAGGCTGTCTTCAGGGATTCATAAAGCTGTGCCTTGAAAGGGGGACAGCACACAAGAAGCGCTTCAGCTCATATGTCTCAACACCATATGTGACCTCCATCTCTGAAACCGCTCTACCTTGACTGCCATAGTTTTGAGGCAGAAGGAGGAAAAGAC
This sequence comes from Ceratothoa steindachneri, assembly GCA_963969495.1. Taxonomy (NCBI): domain Eukaryota; kingdom Metazoa; phylum Arthropoda; class Malacostraca; order Isopoda; family Cymothoidae; genus Ceratothoa; species Ceratothoa steindachneri. The sequence goes on along the minus strand of OZ018319.1, from coordinate 58,022,786 downwards.
TTGTAGCAAGCCTAACCTCCCCTGATAAGACCTTGAAGGTGACTGCCTTGTATACCCAACAGCACCCAGAGTTGTTCTTTCAAGAAGCGTACAGGCATTCCTGTGAGGGTCTTCACTTCAAAGATGCCTCCTGCCTCTCCTTTGAGCTAGGCCTGGAGGGCATATTCTTTCAATGGAATTGCCACAGACTCTGGGCCAACCAGGAAGAACTGCAGAGGCTCCTCCTACGAGTAATCCTGTTCCCCATTAGCTATTTTTCTGCAGGCGATCATGCTAGACTTGGGTACCCTGCTCACACTCTTGGGATAATGGGATGAGAGCCAGGGCAGGATGATGCACAATTGCACACAACATCGTGTCTCCATTCTTCTATTTGCTATGAATACATCCTTTCAGGTAGTGGCAGTGCAGCTACTCCTGGATAGGAGGTATACTGTTATTTCTCTGTACATTCCACCATCAGTTGACTTCAACATAGGGAACTTACTCTGCATCGTGGCATGGTTGCCAAAGCCCTTTCTCCTGCACAGGGATTTGAACAATATACACCCCTTCTATGTACTCGATATATCCCAGGTGTCAGGCCCTTGCTGACCTGATTGACAAGCTGGAGATATGTGTCCTAAATGTGGGTGAGTTTACGCATCACTGCCTGAAAGCCATTTCATTTACCTGGCTTGATCTATCCGTGCTCTCCTAATGCACAGAATTGTCGCCCCCCCCCCTCCTGGGAGACTACTCATCAATCTCAGGGGTCAGTTCCTTGCCACCTGATTAATGAGCTGGAAATATGTATCCTAAATGTGGATGAGTTTACTCATCACTGTCCGAGAACCTCTTCATTTTTCTATCTTGATCTATCCTTGTGCTCTGGATGGACAGCATGATTTTAGTTGGCAGGTGGTCGATCACCTTCATGGTAGTGATCAGTTCCCCATTTAAATATATTTTCTGGGCTGGTGCTGCCTGACTGGTGCACGGCATGTGAACATTGGTCCACATTTCAGGAAATGACTGATTTGTCCACCCAGTCAAGGAGTTTAGGCTGGTGGATGAGGCCATTTATTTCTTCTCTAGCAACCTCATTGCCATGGGCCTATTATTCCTAGAATTTTGGACCATTTAGCACACTGACTGCTTCTATGGTGATCAGCTGACTGTGAGACAGCCCTCAAACAGCAGTATTATGCCCATATGCGCTATAAATGCCTCTCAAATGATTTCACTCGGTGAATTTCATCGAGCTAGGGCTATGTTCCAGTATGTTTCGAGGCATCCCTGCTGCTCTTCTTGATGAGTATATGTGTGTTCAGTTAACAGGAAGACGCCCCTTGCAGAGGTGCAGATACAAATCAAAAGGACTTGGGGCAAGTTCTTGCAGGCCCCCGTCCCCCTATTCTCCAGGAGAATAGGACTGTAATCTCAGACCTCGCATCCATGGTAGATTCCTTTATGACCACTTTCTACACATTCTCTGCCTTGGGATCATTGATTCTGAGTATGGGTAGGGGGAGCCATCTCTCCCCAATGGAACAGGAAGAGAGTGTGTCTACTGTAGGGATTTTTTCATCAGTATCAGGGGGGGGGAGGGCCACCTCTCCCTGATGCTGGGGTTTGTTTCCTTTTTCTTGCTTTTTGTATTTTTAGTTTTTATCTTTGTTTTTGTTTTTTATTTAGTTTTGAAATTTTTAGAGAGCTTACCACTAGGTTGAAAATTTTCACTAAGGAGACTTATGCCTTTGAAGGCAGTTGCCAGATGGGCATATGAAAAACAAAGAAAACAAAAAGGTGTGATCTTTAGTCACTCACAAAGTGCCCTGATTGCTCTTGGGGTATTGGAATCACCACACCCCCAGGTTGGTGGCATCTGTGATGTCATGGTTGCCACAAGCTGGGCAGATGTCATGATTATTTACTGCTGGGTTCCTAGACATTTAGGAAGTGTGTGGAATGAATGCACAGATTAGTCTGCAAGTACTGGGTGACCAGACCAGCTTTCCACTTCCCCACACCGACTACATGTCAGGAATCAGGGAGACAGCCAAGGGGAATTTAAAGCTGTGTGCTGAGAGGGCTTCAAGTTGCTTTGTGTCATCTTGGAATTGGGTACACCCAGGATGCTCTCCTGCACCTTACTGCCATGAATTTGGTGTCCTCCAGACTGTTTGGCACATTCTTGTTGAATGTCCCAGAGGTAGTCCCTCTGACACCGGAGCATTCTTCCTTCTTGCCTTTTTTCTATCTGATTTATTTTAGTTTTTGTTTGTTGTTTGGTTTGGACTTTCAGGAATTTTAAAGTAGCTTAATCCTTTATGCCCTGAATTAATTTTAAAAAAATGAAAAACATATTAATTACATTTATCGTTTCTATTAAGTGGTAAATAGTTAGTGGCAAACGGCATGCAAATCTGATGCAACCCTTGTGTAAACCTAAATATAACATTTATCATACTCATCACACTTGCTTGCTAGACTCCGCACATGTAATTTCTCTGGCTATAAGCTTTTATTTTCTATGTGACAAATTCATCATATATGGGCGTAAAGGGCTAGCTAGTACTAGGCTAACATTTTAATTGCCATGATTTATTTCACTCTTCCCCACGCCTACTACATGTCACAAATCAGGGAGACAACCAAGGGGAACTTGGATGTGTGCCTTGCACCGCATCAGTTCCCATAGAGTTGTTACCCTCAAATGCTGCGATGGCTTCAAGTCACTTTGTATCATCTTCAAATTGGGCACACACAGGATGGAGCGCTCCACTGCACCTTAGTGCCATAAATGTGTTCTTCCTAGACTGTTCGGCACATTTTGTTCAATATCCCATTCTGAGTGATCTTCACACCTAGTACTGGGATGAATGGGTTCACTACCGTCCCTTGTACTCAGGACAGATTCATGTGCACAGACTTGTGGACTACTTGACATTTTAGAGGAGGCTGGTCTCCATTTTATTTTACTCTTGGTGTGGTTGCATGGTTGTGCGCCAGAGGTAGGTCCTTTGACACTGGAGCATTCGGCCTTCTTGCCTTTTTATATCTGATTTTTTAGTTTTTTGTTTGTTTTTTATTTTATTCATTTTTCTTTTTTTGGTTTGACTTTCATGAGTTTTAAAGTTGCCTAGTACTAGGCTGATATTTTAATTGCGATGATTTATTTTCTTATTTAAAATAAAAATCTAACCATGTATTCTTTTTTGTTTTTATGCTTTAATATTTCTATATATTTTTTCTTGGTTATGATTAGAAGGGATCCAACCTAGGTTATTATTGCAAAGTTCATTTCAGTTGTAGTGAGCCTTCTGCATTAAACTGTAGATTCCTACGTAATTAATAGTAAAAAGCATACAAGCAACTTTTGACGTTGATTTTTTTTTTTCCAAATAAAGAATATTATAAACTACCCTTTTCTTTAAAATTACTTATGACTTTAAGGTTAAAAATGCATTATTCATTCCTTTTTAGTTCACTTCTTCCATCAAAGAATTGATAACAAATGATGGGGCAATATACATTATATATAGTTGTGGATTTGTTGAATGTATGTCATCAGCATTATCAAGACCAAAAGAAAAGAAAAAACAACTTTTGAAAGAGAGTGAAAAAGTTTGTCAGTCAAAAATATTTGAAAAATCAAATCAGCTGGCTTTATATATTCAAAATAAGGTAAGTTATAAAAGAAATAGTGGCTTCATATGTATCTAATTTTATATTTTATTCCCATATCTATTGTAGAAGGCAACTAGATTCGATTTCATCCATGTATGAAATTAGTAGAGACAGTTGAAGACCTTTCTCCCTTATGTGATAACGCATAAATGCATTAAATGAACATTCATCAGCTAATCTTGTTCATTTCTCAGTATTTAGGGATCAAATTATAGAATCAAGCTCAGTCTAGAACCACTTTATGGCTAGTTGTAGAGAAAAGGGAAGGTAAAGTAAAGAGGTCTGAATGACCTATAGAGTAAAAAGGATTACTGTGTTAATACTATGGTTTTATTCCATGTACTTTAATAATTAAATAAGTGTTTGTCCAGTTTATTTTTAAATATGTTGATTGACATTTCAACTACATTACCTAGAAGAGAGTTCCAAGATGAGATGATTTTGTAAGTGAATAAAGTTCCTCACAATATTCATCTGATAATGCTTTATTAACAATTTTAATTTATGACCATTTGTTAACATGTTTTTGGTACATTCAAAAAGTGAATCAAAGTTTATATTTTGAAGACTTCTATCCATTAGCTGCAAAAGCACCTATCTTTAAGCAAGAGCAATTTCATTTCTTTAATTCTGTCTTGGTAGAGTTTGTTTTGCAGCTCTGGAATCTCCCTTCACTATACTCCAATATGGCCATATCCTTTTGCAGATAACGAGAATAAAACTGATTGCATATTCCAGCTGTGAACACAATGATTGATTTGAACAATGGAACCAGTGGTGTAGCTAGGGATTTGGGGGCCCCCAACATATGAATGTTTGATAGCATGAATGACATGAAAACAACAAAAATAAGTAAGACACTTTAAGTGGCAATACGTGTGTATGATTAAAAAAAATAAAATACAAAATTTGAAACAAAGATATTACATATTGAACAAATATACTAGTCAAAATTCAGTCTGATACAGCAACAATACTTATGTATGATGACAAGAAATAAAGTATAAATTGTAAAACTGAAATATTACATTTATCAAATATACCAGTCAAAATTTATATTAATACATTTTATCAGTCTGGCACAGCAACAATATAAGTTTTGATTAACACAGTTTAATTCAGAATACATATGTATGATGACAAGAAATAAACTACAAAATGTGGAATCGAGATATACATTTAAAATTTATATCAGTTCACGTTATGCTTTCTATGCACCAAAATCATCTATAATGTCATGGAGATCAATACTGTCTAGTACTTTTGATTCCACTGACATTAAGGCCAAGCTGCTGAGTCTTCCCTCTGCCATTGTGTTTCATCGATAGGTTTTAATCAATTTCACTTTTGAAAAGGATCTCTCGCAAGATGCAACAGAGGTGACCTGAAGAGTTACTAATATTTGCATCAAAGTTGCAAGATTTGGGCATACATCATTACCATATGAAGTCAATTTCCTCAAGATATCAACTGGTGAATTCGGGAATGGTTTATTGATGAAAAGTATTCATGCATCAGCAACATCATTGAACAAAAGGTTTGGCTGTACTTCATCATACAACCTGGAAGAATTAATACAGTTTTTCATCATTGTTTCATAATCTATAGACTTCAACAACTCTTGGATTCAAGCAGAAATCCAAAAATGCCCTCCGTGTTTTTCCCGCCTATGAAATCTGCCCTTCATCTTCATATGAAGTCTATCCAGCATTTCTGTCACTACACACCTAAAATGAATTTCCTTTAACAGTCCTACAGCTGAACTTTTCTCTCCATCAAGTGGTTTTTTTTTTCTGATTCTTTTAGTCACAGGAAAACCATAGCAATCACTCGCATCTTTTGATCTCTGGATGGATGGAGGGATCAGTTTCTTGTCAGTTTGCAGAAAGCATGAAATACTTTGTATCGCTTCGGCAGACTCCTGTATGTGGATCCCAGGCTTTTGTAGTTTATTTTGAACTATATTGATTGGATGCAAGAGGTTCAACTAAAATTTGAAGTAAGCGAAAAATTCATTTTCCACTGCATGAAGAAGATTCTGTGCACTGCTTCTAGTGCCACTAAGTTTTTAATTCAGCAAGTTTCTCAAGCAGTTGATTAATCTCATCTAGATGCAATAAAATTGCTGTTGAAGCATCTTCTCTTGCAGACCACCTTATACTAATCTCTTTCTTTAGGCTTCCTGCTCCATCTTCTTTCAATTTAGCCCATCTCTGAGGTAAATTGAAAAAAAAACTTTAACAATTTATGCACAATTTCAAAAAAGGTGACAATGAATGGATCGGATCTACCTAAGCAGAATGAAGAGATGCCAGGTTGAGAGAGCAGTTATCACAATTCAGAAATGTTGCCTTTGAATTGATATCTAAGAGGATTTTCTGCAGGCCAGACAGATGACCACTCATTGTGACTCCACTGTCATTGGTTTGACTTCTGCACAGACAACATCCAATCCAATGTCTTTGAGAGTCTTCAGAATCAGTTCTTTATAATGTTGTGCATCTGGTTTAGCAATATTAAAGTAACCAAGAAACGATTCCTTGATTTCAATACTTTTACATCCAAATACTGAACTTTGAGAGATTCTTGTTCTTGAAGAGAGAGAAACATCCAGAGTAGAATCAACCATCAGAGAAAAGTAACATGCTTGCTTGACCTTCCCAACAATAGATTTTCTAACTTTCCTTCCCATTAAATTTATAAATTCATTCTGAATTTCAGATAACTAATAATGTTTTTCCATATTCAATTCTTTCTAAGTGATTTTGTATAATACGAGGAGCGGTCAATAAGTTTTGCAATTCGGATATAAGGAAACAAGATATGAGGAAAAGTGTTTTATTATTTTTCAATATAACTACCCTCGACTTCAATGCACTTGCGCCACTTGTCCCTGAGGCTTTGAATTCCTGACAACCAGAAATCTCCCGACTGCTGTTCAATCCACTCCTGGACGGCGAGCTGGACACCTTCATCGTCCCCAAACCGGCGTCCACGCAGTGCAGCCTTGAGCTGGCGGAATAAAAAGTAGTTGCTAGGGGGCAGATCTGGACTGTAGGGGGGATGATTGAGCTCCTCGAATCCGCACTCGCGCAGGGCAGCTTGTGCAACTCTGGCCTTGTGGACTTTGACGACGTTGAAGTCGATCATGGAGCATCAGGTTTCTAGGGACCCAACTGGCAGAGACCGTGGCCATGGCCAAATTGTCATGGATAATGTTGATAACACTTCCATGTGATATTCCAAGTTCTCGCTCGATTTCTTTGACCTTCACCCATCGATTTTCGAGAATCATCCTCTCCACACGGGTTCATTGTCCTCATTGGTCATGTCTGACAGGCGTCCTGGACGGGGGTCATCTTCAAGGGACTCACAACCATGGCGGAACTCCCTATTCCAGCGAACAATGGTTGCATAGAAAGGAGCGGTGTCGGTGTACACTGCAACCATGCATTCATGGATCTCTTTTGCATTCTTGCCTGCCTTGGTAAAAAATTTGATCACTGCGCCGTGCTCAAACTTCTCCATTGTTGAAAAATTTGTCACTGATGATCTGCGATCAGCTACTGCTTCTTAGATAGACGAGGCAGAAACGTGTGGCTGCAAGTCCTGACTTGTCCTAACTTGTCCTAACACCCCCATAAACAGCCATCCCTCTTCCTCTGTTTTGCCCTACCGATTCGCAAAACTTATTGACCACCCCTCGTATTATCAAACTCATGATGCTAGAAAGTTACCAAGATTAAGAGACTCCAGTTTTTCCCTGTGACCATGCAAGCTTGAGTTTGTTTTTGCCAAGTACTTGATAGGTGCTGCTACACGCTTTAAAATTTGTCTTGAATGCTGTTGATTTTTAAAAATTTGAACATGAAACATATTTGATAAATTATCTGATTCTGCTTTTATCTTTTCTTCCTCTAACTTCCGTTTCAAAAAAGCTTGTCTGTGATAGACTCTTCTTCATATTCTTTTAGTCTCTCACACTTCTTCCATTTTGTAAAACCAACTCCAGTCTTCCTCATTGTATTAGATACACATGCGAAGACTAAACAAGCATTCCAAGTGTAGTGAGAAAAGGAGCCAAGAATGATTACAAATTTCTCCTGTTGGAAGTTTCCTGGTGAACCATGATGATGTCAAACCCTGTGATTTATTCTGAACAAACTTTTTTGAAAACAACGACTTTTCATCCTTATTTTGAAAAAAAAAAGGACTAACCTTTGATACAACGTTTCCTCGTAATTCTTCAGATATCCTTCCAAGCTGAATACACCCAAAGTCATTGTGCTTAATAACCAGTTCTTCAACTCCTCCAGATAATCCTGACCATTTGTAAATATACTGTTTGTTTACCTCAGTGTTGCCATAATCAAGATTCTAGAAAAAAAGTCACCATGTCCACATACCAATTCCATCACTTTTTAACTTTTAACGATACACATGGCTCGTGGAGATATTAAAATGCCCAATGAATATAGAGAAACATAAAAATTGGAAACTTGTGATTTAGACTAATTATAAAACAAAGCAATGGCATCACAAAAATTACTAACTGTTTTTGTCATTCAAAAAAGGGATGGGACACTTGTTTGGGGAGCCCCTTCAATGGGGGCCTGGGGTAACTTTTAAATTTGTGCCCCTTGCCCCCCCTCCCTTAGCTACGCCACTGAATGGAACCACTATCTTTGCTTTGATAGCTATTTGGAGACATTGTTTAAAAAATTCAAAGTTACATCAAATTAATACACAAAGATTGTTCTTATGACACATCTAATCAATGAAAAGTTCCATTTGAAGACTCTATGTGCATTACTTTGCACTTAAGATTAAAATTTACCTGCCATATAACACCAATTAAATATCATAGGACATTGTGCCCCGCAGGAGGGTAACCTGTATAGCCTGTTACACTTGGTACTTGGAGTTGCTGCACATCCTCCCGGCCTGAGTGCAGATCAGAGAAGCCCTTTCTCTAGGTTCTCTTGAACTCTCAGATGAGGCCTAGGAAAGTTGTGGGTCCGCTTTCCCCTCACTCCCTCTCAGCGCTACTTTACCTTTTTAATATTATCATTATTAGTTATTATTAGTATCATTGTCATCATCATTCTTATTATAATCAGGGTGTCCCCCAACCTGGAGAACCTGGAAAAGTCAGGAAATTTATAATTGGTCAGGGATAACCTAGAAAAGTCAGGGAATTTTGACTTGCCTACTGTAAATTTTTTAAAACAGGGTGTGTACCAGCCGCTTTTTGCACTTTTTCAAGTGGTACTTTTTTTCTATTTTTGCAAATCAATTTGAAGGATTTTTGACAAAATTTCAGAAAGATTTCCCATTGACACCATTCCTTTATGAGGAACTTTTTTGTTTACTAAAATAAATTGGCAAAAGAATTCTGAAACACAAACTATATGAGGAAAATAGTAATTCTTGTAGTGCTTTACTAAAAGCTGATCTTTACAAAGGTGATAATCTTTTACATTTCAACGATATAGATTTGTCATTTGCTACAAAAACTGCTATTAGAAATTTGCCAAGACGACCAACTGATGAAGAAATAAAGTTGTTCAGAAAAGATTGCTTGATTTTCTTTCAGATTACAATCTTAAAAATAATAGAATGACCCCCTTGCAGTTTAGTATAGTTAAATGCTTCAGCTCCATTTCTCCAAAGGTCATGATGTCATCTAAAGTAAGCTGTCAAAGACTTGATTTTCTGTTAGAAAACATTATTAAAGTAAATCGCCTAACAGGAATAGAAGCAGATTCCATAAAAGAATCTCATTCTAAATTGATTGAGAATCCATTTGTTAAAGAAATATGTCATAATTATGACTAAAAATGATCAATTAGATTAATTTTTCTCAACAATTTTTAAATCGGTTAACATTACAAATGATTATCAAGATTTTGTTAATATGATACTTACAATGTTTCAGTTGAGAGAGGATTTTCAATAAATAAATATTGCATAGACAGTAATTTACATGATCATTCATTAGTTGCAAGAATAACTATATGTGATGAAATCAAAGAGATGAATTGGGACCCGTCTTGTTTTGAAATAGACAAATGGTTGTTATTAAGCTGTTGTAATGCTTGTGGATATTATAAGGATTACCTTGAGGAACAAAAGAAAAAGAATATAGAACCAAAAAATGCAGCTGCGAATAAAAGAATTTGAAGAAAAAAAAGAAGGAAAATAATAGAAGAAAAAGAAAGAGAAGTTCAAATTCTAACCTGGAAAAAATATTTGGTGGGAATTATGATTTTGTATATAACTTGCATATTGATTAACTTAATGTATATATATATTCTTTTTATTAAATATAAAACAAAAGAAAGAAATTGAATTTGGTTTTCTTATTTCTTTATTACTATTATATATTATTAGGACATTTATTTTGTACCAGGTCAGTATGTGGGGGATCCTGGTGGGCTTTCTTTTATTTTTATAATTTTAACAAGATTTTGATTCTTTACCAGAATTTCATGTAGGTCAGGGAAAAGTCAGGGAATTTGAAATTGGAATTTCAGGAGACACCCTGTATAATTTATTATTAATTATGATTATTATGTATTATTACAGCTATCACCTCAACCTTTTCTACCTGTACTTTGTACCAGGAGGACTGTACCCCCCCCCTCCCTTTCTTGGATCTTTTCTTCAGGGTTTGTTCCCAGAGAGGCTCTGACCTTCTCCTGGTGAGGGGGGTCAGCCCTGGGCCCCTTAGGGGACCCATGGTGCTTCCAACAAGACTTTTAACATGCCCCTCTTTCTTTCCTCTATTACGCTCTTCCATGTCCCTTTATTTCCCCCTTTTCCTTCACCTATCTAGTGGTCCTTATCAATACCCGACCTCTGCTCGTTTAATGGATTGATTCCGAATTGTTCTTTCATGAAGGTGAAAGAGGCTGGGCATCTCCACCACCTTGTCTACCGCATGCCCAAGGAGAAACCCATCATTGGCCCCCTTTCTCCGTGCGTAGGAGAACTCGGGCAGCCTCTTAGGTTTCAAAAGATGGTGTGGTGGATCCATATCCATTCTCCAAGAGGACATACCGGACGTAACTGATTGTATAGTTGCAGTAGTGCCAGGCCCTTGTACGCCTCCATGGTGGGGAGCCCCGAGGCAGAATGCAAAGTTTTTTTCTTTTAGCAATGGCTAGCCTTAAACCAAAAACTTTCCCCTTCTCGTAAGGGTTCTCGTGCTAAACATTCCTTAGCTCCCCTTTCAGCCTCCCCTCGCTCGTTGGACCCCTATTCCAATGAAGTAGACCCAGATCTAGATTGTCTTCGCTTTTTTGTCATGAATTAATCATCCGACATCCCACTTGCAAAAGTCCATGTGTTTGACGTCAATGAATCTTTTGAGTCCCGCTGTGGTGAACCCCGCCGGATGTGGTCAAGAGGAAGTGGTGATGTCATAGTTGAGGTGTCATCCCACTCTCAACACAACCTCGTGTGAAATCTATCTTGGATAGCTGAAATTCCAATAACTGTCTCGCCCCATCCGTGTCTGAATTTTGTAAAAGGTGTCGTCTGTTCAAACAAACTAAAGGACTACGATCCCACCCGCCTTCAGAGTAAGCTCAGTACCCAACGTGTCACACACGTACACAGGGTAACTAAAACATTAGGCTCCACTAAAGTCCCAACCACCACAATGATTTTAACATTTGAACAACAAGAACTGCCGCAGTATATTAAAGCTGGGTACCTTCGTGTCCCGGTAAGTCCCTACATCGAACTACCCAGACGCTGCTTCAATTGTAATCAATTTAGACATGTTGGCCGTGCCTGTCGGCACCCTCGTTCCTGCCGGCACCCTCGTTCCTGCGTGAATTGTAGCTCTTACTACCATGGCCCCGAATGCACCAAAACACCCTGCTGTTCTAACTGCGGAGGTACCTACAGTGCTGCGTCAAAACTCTGCTCTATATTTTTATATGAAAAGGAAGTGCTCGCTTTGCGCGACTCCCTACGTCTAGATATAAGAGAGGCCCACCAGCACAAACCTTGCCACTCGGCCGGCTCTTCTCTTACGTTTTACCTGACGCTGGACAAAAACGACCATCACACGCGAGTTCCGACCAGCCTGAAACACTTCACCCTATATCTACTCGCAGCGCCGAAAACATTCAGAATATGCACTCGAAGCATCGCTCTCATACTGAGATAACCAATGTAGCCCCCCTCTCTCCGGCAGTTCTAGCTGGGAGAGACGCTCAGTGTGAGAATCCTCAACATCGACCAGTGAAGGTTCATCCACCCGGCCCGAGACCTAAAACCCAGTGGTAAGAGGAAGGATTCCTCACCTGGGTCATTGACCACCAATAAGCGGGCAGCCTCTGGAGCTGACTCGGCCCAACCCCGAGAATCTTCAATGGACTCCTCCCCTATGGTTGAACATTCTATGCCCTTCACAGGAGCTTATGCCCCATCCTGATCCAAATGATGGCAGATATACACCCAGCTCCACACACCTCGCTCAGATCACATGTTCATTCCGCTCACCCTTCAACCCAAGATCCGATAGAAGCAGTTAATACTCCAACATCACCAATCGCGGCGGTTGGACCAACTCCTCAGACACTGAAAATACCCTCGACCCATGAATCCGGATCTACCGTCTGAAAATCCCTTCTTGATCTTCCTTTTCCGCCAGGTTGCGAGCCCAAATTACAATCAAGGGCCTCGGTTAGTTCCCCAATACGCACAAAAAAAAACCCAGTTACTGTTCCATCTAGGATCTCCCCCTGCAAAAGCAGGCATCTCAAAATCAGCTCTCCATCAAGCTCTTTGGGATGAACCTCAAAAGAGAAAAAGATATTCACAGTGGTATCTAATCGTCACACATAATATCTTCCATTTTACAATTGAATTGTCAAGGAGTTCTTCCAAAGTGGGAAGAACTCAAAATTCTTTTGACAACTCTCTACCTCGCTGTTATTTGTCTTCAGGAGAATAAACTGGGTATATGGCCCTTTCCGCCAGTACCCGGCTTTCTCACTTTCAACTCTATTGCTCCTGCTGGAAGCCCCTCTCATGGGTGGGTGTCAATCATGGTATCTTCATCCCACCATGTTTCTCCCATCTCCCTACATACTACCCTCCAAGCTGTTGCCGTGAGGGTTTTTCTTACTAAGCTTTTTACCATTTGCTCTATTTATCTACCCCCTTGTTTATCATTGTCAAGACCCGACCTTTTAAAACTTATAGACCAGTTGCACTCCCCATTTTTATTACTAGGAGATTTTAACGCCTGTCACCCATACTGGGGTGACATCACTTGAAATGCCAAAGGCAGTGTTTTAGACTCTCTTTCATTATCTGACTTTCTCTGTGTCTTAAATACTGGCAACTTTACCTCTTATGTCCAGACAGACTCTTTTAGCTGTGTTGACCTGTCTGTTTGTTCCCCTGATTGCTTCACGGAATTTTGATGGTCAATTCTTGATGATCTCCATGGGAGTGACCACTTTCCTATTGTCTCATCAGCCCTTCAAGTTAGCCCTCATACAACCATGCCCCTTAAGTGGGACTTAGGTCATGCAGATTGGGAAGGTTTCCAAGAGGTGTCCTTCACAAACGCATCCTTGGGGACCTTAAATGGAGTGGACACGGCAGTAGAATACTTTACATCGACTATCTACAATGCAGCAACACAGACCATCCCACAGGCTGCTCAACCGTGCCCTGGTGGACCTCGACGTGTGCAACAGCTATAAAAAATTACAAGTTAGCCCATGCTCCTTTCTGAAAGAACCCAACTTTGTGCAACAAGGTCGACCGAAACTGAGCTTGTGCGCTTTGCCAAAGAACCCTTCATCAGGCTCGCCGAAATTCATGGCACCGTTTCATCAATTTCCTCTATGAGACCTACTGCTAAGATCTGGAAGAGGATTAATAAGATCAGGGGCCATTATGCTAATCATCATACCCCCACACTCAACTTAGACAGTTCCTTGGAGAATGACGGCCTGATGGTCAGCAATGCTTTTGCTGACCATTTCCGCTCCATCAGCAGTGTCAGCCGTTACGATAAGGCTTTTCAATCCTACAAATCAAAGGAAGAATCTCATTCTCTCAACTTCACAACAAAATCTAACCTTCCGGAATAACGCTCTATTCAGCATCCATGAGCTCCAAAGCGCTTTGCCCCTTTGCAGATCTATTCGATATGATTTGGCACCTACATCCACATTCTACTCTCCTTACTTGATTTGTACAACCTTATATGGGTGAAGGGTTTTTACCCATCATTATGGCACATTGGGATCATCAAGCCCTTTGTCAAACCGGGCAGGGACGGGTTGGATGCAGATCACTACCGCCCTATAGCTCTCACCAGCTGTTTGAGTAAGTTGCTGGAAAAAATGATATTGGAGTGCCTAAACTGGTTCCTAGAAACCAATCACCTTCTCTCTCCATTTCAATGTGGCTTCCACAAAGGTCATAGTACCCTTGACCTACTAGTACATTTCGAGGGATCGGTCCGGAAAGCTTTCTCATTAAAGCACTGAGTCCTGGCCTTATTTTTCGATATTGAGAAAGCCTACGACACAACATGGAGATACGGCATCTTGAAGCAGCTATACGTCTGGGGGATGAGAGGCCTTTTACCTTCACTTATTCAAAGTTTCCTAGCATCTCGATCCTTCAAGGTACGTGTTGGAGACACATACTCTGACCTGCAGCCCCAAGAGGAGGGAGTTCCTGAGGGCAGTGTTTTAAGTGTTATGTTTTATAATTGCCATCAATGATATTTGTCTCTCCCAGAGGATGTATCGGCAACTCTGTTTATCGATGATTTAGCACTATACTGTTCCTCACCTCGCCTTCCATCACCCCGTAAGGGGCGCGGCGATTTGCCATCCTGGCCGCCGTGCTGACGGGATCCAGCGCTCCGTCCGGCCCCAGCTTAGCCTCTCTTCCTTCCTTCAGATAGCCCGATTTCTCCCCTACCTCGTCGCTTTTCATACAACCTCTCCCACAACTTTCTCTGGTCAGCCTCTAATTTCACAGGGTAGATGCTGACCTTCTTCTCAGCCAACCGTCCCAGATCGGGGCTGAGGGGGGAGGGGACAATATTCCCTAACCCCTGAGCTCCGGTCTGGGGTGGGTGGCTTTTAACAACCTGCTTCATCCCCACCCATACCTTCCTCACATCTCTTTTCCTCTCCTCTTCAAAATCTATTAATTTTTACGCCGTGTTCAAGGTTGAGCCGCCATGCCGATGGACTGCCAGGCCACCAGGCGGGAGGGGTGGTCCCAAATGGCGGCGCCTGGCTCTGCCAGGCCTGTAAGCACCTCTTGCAGTGCGGGCAACTGCAAGAGGCGATGAGCTATTGTGTCCCATATTAAAAAGAGGGTCACCATGCCCATGTATGAAAAAAAAAAAAAAACCCCAACCCCCAAATTCCCCCAAAACATCTACGGAGCCGCCCTCGGGCAGCTCCACCGAGAAAATGGAGGTCCCCCTCCTTGTGCTTGCGCAGGGGACCCTCCATACTTCTTTAACCGGAGAGGAGGCTTACTCCTCTCCTACGCCTACGGGTGTAGAAACACTCCCCCTCACCCCCTTCTCTGGAGGTGCTTTCGGGCACCTCCCTATCTCCAGCGGCAGTCCCTCCTTTGCTTTCTAAGGGGACTGCCAAGAAAGCCAGCAGGCAGCCCATTGCCGACCGCCCCTCGTGCAAGCGGCTCGGTAGGGCAAACCCCCTTAGGGGGGAGAGGGAAGCCAGGCCCCTTCGGTCGCTTCCCTCAAAAGACCTGCTGGCAAGAATTTTAAACCTTGCTGGGGTCAAGGCCTGTGCCTCCCCACACAAGACTGGCGACACTGCCAAGGGGACCTGCGATGTCCTGGGAGGGGATGGCCAACTGGAGGCCCCTCCTGTGATAGACATGGTCCTTGAGGAGACCCAGCCTCATACGGTAGGGCCTTCCATGGGGGGGGAATCCGGGCTCGGCGCCAAGCACCGAACCCAAATCCGCCCCTATGCAAGGTCCTCCTCAAATGGCCGAGGGCTCCGAGGCAGTAAAAGGAGGGGAGGGATCCCCTACGACTACCAGGACCTTCGCCATTTGGGAGAGGGACCTGGCTGAGGCCGGCCCATCTGGCATGGGGGCTTCTGCCGGCGGAGGTGAGAAGCGGGTTCATTCCCCGCCCTCCTCTCCTAAAAAGAAAAAGACTAAAAAGACGAAGAAGACTCGGGGCTCCTCTCCATCCGCGGGGGCTGTGGGGACGGATGGGTCTGCTACCACTTTGGTAGGCGACCAAGCCAAGATCGGCACATCCGGCCCCTCTACCCCTCGTGTGCGGAGCCCCTGACTAAGACTAACGCCAAGAATGCACAGGGCGAAGCCTCGATGACATCGGGGCCCCTGATTCAGAGGTTACCTGGCGTTTTCGAGCCCGCTGGCTTCAAACGCTTCCTCGTTATTCGCTCCACTGATGGCACCATGTTGTCCAAGGGCAACATGATCCATCAGAGAAGAGGATTAGCTAGTGCAATTGGTAGAGAGCCGAAGGTAACCCGTTTCTCGGACGGTAGCCTTCTGGCGAATGCGGCGAATCCCGCCGAGGCGGCCAAGATAAGTGCTCTTCGGACACTTCATGGCACCCCGGTGAGTGTGACGCCGCACTCTACCATGAACTTTGTGAAAGGAGTAGTTTATGCGAGGGAACTCGTTGACTACTCCATTGAGGACATCACCCTAGAGCTGGCCGACCATGGGGCGGTCAAGGTCGAACGTGTGATGAGAAAACAGGGAGGGGCCTCGAGACCCACCCCTACACTCTTCGTCACGTTCGACTGTGACAAGCTCCCTGAGTCGGTGCGTGCCGGTTGGTACCGCTACCGCGTGAAGGCATTCGTGCCACTGCCACGGCGGTGCTATTACTGTCACCGCTTCGGCCATACGAATCGATCATGTAGACGTGCAAAATCGAGGTCACCCGAAGTCTGTGTAAATTGCTCCAAGGTTGCACATGATAAGTCCAAATCGTGTGTGGCCAAGTGTGTCAATTGCGGAGAGCCGCACCCTGCTTCTTCGAAGCAATGTGGTGCATATCTCCTTGAGAAAGAAATCCTGGCCGTTCAGGCCCAGGATCGACTCTCATTCCGCGAGGCTAAGGACTTGGTCCTGGCGCGCCCGGCTCTGCCTGGGACGTCATATGCCTCAATAGTTAGGAAAGCACCCACTGCTCCTGGCCTATCCAGGCCAACGAGCACGGTTGTTTCCGCGCCCATTCGGAGCCCTTCTGCGGGCTCTACTACACCCGGGCGCTCCCCTGGTAAAGCTGGCGGCAAAATGGGTTCACACCCAGCCCCGGCTAAACTAGGGCTCCCCCCTCTTTCCCCAGCGTGACCGTTTCCCGTAAGGCGAAACGGCCACGCGCCTCCACAGAGTCGTTAGACTCACAGGAGGCAACACCCCTGAAGATGGTCGCTAGGCCATCTTCCGGGGTTCCTAAAGCTGTTCCCCGAAAGGAGGACAGCAACAAAGGAGCTTCGGCCCCGAGGTGGAGCGAGTGGCTCGGAGACGGTGGTTCCTCGAAAAGAGGGCCCCCCGCCTCCGAAGCCGCAACGCCCGCCTAAGGTTTCGAGGCGGAGGGAGGAAAAGACTCGCATGGCGAGCCCAACCTCCCCCGATAAGTCCTCGAAGGCGACAGCGCCTTCAGCGCTTTGTCCGGCCAACAGCGCCCGGGGTTCTGCCCCCGGGAAGCGTACAGCCATTCCCGTGAGGGTCTTCAATTCGAGGAGGGCCCCCGCGTCTCCTCCGAGCTAGGCCTGGAGGGCATATTCCTTCAATGGAATTGCCGTGGACTCCGGGCCAACTGGGAGGAGCTGCGGAGGCTCGTCTCGTCCCGTTCTCCGTTAGCTATTTTTTTGCAGGAGACCATGCTAGGCGCGTGCCCGCTGCCTGCCCTCCCGGGGTATAAGGGTCTTGCGACCCCACCACCGCGGGATGGCCGGGCTGGGGGGTGCGCGGTTTACATCTGGCATGATGTCTCCGTTCTTCCTTTCTCTTTAGATACCTCCCTTCAGGCAGTGGCTGTGCAGCTGCACCTGGATAGGAGGTATACTATCATTTCTGCGTACATTCCACCGTCAGCTGACTTCGACGCGGGGGACTTCCGCCGCGTCGTGGCACGGTTGCCGAGGCCCTATCTCTTGCTTGGAGATCTGAACGGCAGGCATCCTCTCTGGGGAGATTGCTCCATAAATCCCAGGGGACAAGTCCTTGCCGATCTGATCGAAGAGCTTGAGATGGGCGTCCTAAACGTGGATGAGTTTACGCATCACTGTCCGAGAACCGCTTCATTTTCTTGCCTTGACCTATCTTTGTGCTCTTCGGATGCACAGCCTGATTTTGATTGGGGGGTGGTCGATGACCTCCATGGTAGTGATCACTTTCCCATTCAAATATAATTTTCAGGGCAACTGCCGCCTGAGATACCACCTCGGTGGTGCTTGGCGCGGGCGCGGTGGCCTGCATTTCAGGAAATGACTGAATTCTCTATCTCAGTCGAGGAGTTTAGGTCGGTAGATGAGGCCGTTGAGTTCTTCTCCGGCAACCTCATCGCCGTGGGCCTGACTACTATTCCTAGGACGTCTGGTTGTTTTGCACGCCGACCACTCCCATGGTGGTCGGCCGAGTGTGAGACGGCCCTCAAACAGAAGCGTTATGCCTACATGCGCTATAAGCACCGCCCGAACGATTTCACTGTCGCTGAATTTCGTCGTGCTAGGGCTAGGTTCCGGTATATTTCGAAGCACACCCGCCGCTCTTCTTGGCGGGCATACGTGTTTCCACTTAACGGGAAGACCCCTTTAGCTGAGGTGTGGAAGCGGTCAAAAGGATTCGGGGCAAGTTCTCGGAGGACCCCCCTCCCGTTCTCCAGGAGAATGGGACCGCAATCTCGGACCCCGCGTCCGTGGCGGAATCCTCAGCGACCGCTTTTTCCGCATTCTCTAGCCGTGATGATGCTCCGTCAGCATTCAATGCACGTCGCGATGTCGCCGAAGGCCGCCGGCTGGACTTTACCTCCAGAGGCGGAGAACCCTTCAACGACAAGTTTACTGTGAGTGAGTTGCGTTCCGCTCTCGCTTCGTGCGCGGATACCGCCCATGGTCCGGACGATGTCCCGTACGCCATGCTTCGACACCTGGGTGAGCGAGGCATGG
This sequence comes from Ceratothoa steindachneri, assembly GCA_963969495.1. Taxonomy (NCBI): domain Eukaryota; kingdom Metazoa; phylum Arthropoda; class Malacostraca; order Isopoda; family Cymothoidae; genus Ceratothoa; species Ceratothoa steindachneri. The sequence continues at coordinate 58,003,920 of OZ018319.1, read as the reverse complement.
CCTTTCTGTTAGATTTGTTCAACAGGATCTGGGTGAAAGGTCTTCTCCCAGACTCCTGGCGAATCGCTACTGTGCTCGCCTTTCGCAAGCCGGGAAGAGATCACTCTACTCCGACCGGCTTCCGCCCAATATCTCTAACCTCTTGTGTGTGCAAGTTGATGGAGAAATTGGTAAATGTTAGATTAGCCTATTTCCTGGACAGCGGAGGCCATCTGTCTTGTGCACAGGGCGGCTTCCGTAAGTTATACTCCACGTCGGATGCTCTGCTCCTACTGGAAAATGCCGTCTGCGAGGCTTTCCTTCGTAGACAGCACTACGCCACGGTGTTTTTTGATCTGGAGAAGGCCTATGATACCGCATGGCGATACGGTATCATGGAGACTCTCCACACGATGGGGGCGAGGGGACGCCTCCCAATGTTTATATCTGAATTTTTGCGAGATCGTCGATTCCGCGTACGGGTGGGGGGAGCCCTCTCCGGCCCAAAGGAGCAGGAAGAGGGAGTCCCACTGGGAAGTGTCCTCAGTGTCACACTCTTTGCCCTGAGCATCAACGGCATCACCTCGGTGCTGCCGGAAGATGTTCTCGCTACGCTCTACGTGGACGACCTTTCGATCTCTTTTGGCGCGGCCCAGATGCCAACTCTGGAGCGTCGACTCCAACAGGCATTGAACCGCGTCTCTCGCTATGCCGAAGCGCACAGGTTTCGGTTTTCTTTGGCCAAGACTAAGGTGATGCACTTCTGCCGCCATCCACGGCTTCACCCCGACCCAGATTTGTTTCTTAATGGGGTGCGCCTGGATGTGGTTGAGTCGCACCGTTTCCTTGGTCTTGTATTCGACCGACGCCTCACCTAGGAGGCTCATATTCGCAGCCCTTAGGGTCTCTTGTACCCGCGCCATGGACATTCTCCGTTCCGTGACGTTCAGCGCTTGGGGCGCTGATAGGGCTACTGCCTTACTTTTTTATCGATCCTTTGTTCGCTCGAAGCTCGACTACGGATGCGAGTTTATTGCGGAAGGTGGATTCGATCCACCACACCGGCCTTCGCCTTGCGACCGGTGCCTTCCGCACTTCTCCCATTGAGAGCCTGTTGGTCGATGCTGGGGAGATGCCACTCGCTCTGCGCCGCGTGCAGTGCATCACTCGCCTATACGCACGAGCCCGGCGCCTCCCTCAGTCGCCAACAACTCTCACGGCATCCGCAGCTGATCTCGATGGTGCCTATGCCGCCGAGAGACGCCAGTCATACCCTAAGCCCTTTGGGTTTAGGGCCAGGAAACTCCTTCGAGAGGTAGATATAGCTCTCGGGCCGGTGGCGCCCCTGGTTCTGCCCAGGACGCCACCCTGGAGGGTACCACATTTGGCTATTTGTCGCCACGCCTCTGCTCCCAAAGCTTGTTCTGCGCCGGGAGTATTGCGTTCGACCTTTTTGGAGCACACATCGTGTCACACTGGTACCGTGCCAGTGTATACGGATGGCTCCAAGTCCCAAGAGGGGGTCGGCTTCCACGCCGTATCCCCTCTGTTTGAAGTCAGCGGGGCTCTACCAGGCGCTGCGTCTGTCTTCACGGCCGAGCTGGTGGCAATACACCACTCGGTACGGGAGATTACGCGACGTGCCCGGTTCGGAGACGGATCGTGATCTATAGCGACTCACAAAGTGCCCTGAGTGCTCTCGGGGCATTGGAATCTCCGCATCCCCTGGTTCGTGATATCCGTGACGCCACGGTTTTGGCGAGCCGGGCAGATGTCGAGATTATCTTCTGCTGGGTTCCTGGACATGTAGGAATTGCGGGGAATGAGGGCGCCAAAGAGTCCGCGAGGACTCTGCGACCGGACCAGCGTTTCGCTCTTCCTCACACCGACTACATGGCAGGAATACGGGCAGCTCTTCGGACTGCTTGGCAAAGAAGATGGGAGACGGTCGAAGGGAACTTAAAGTTGCGTGCCATTGCGCCGCGACTGTTCCCATGGACCTATCCCCCAATGCCGCGGCGGCTTCAGGTTGCTTTCTGTCGTCTCCGAATCGGCCACACTCGTGTGACGCATCGCTATTTGATGGAGCGCTCGCCTGCGCCCTATTGCAACGATGTGTCGTCCCCCAGACTGTTCGGCACATTCTTGTTGAATGTCTGGGTGATCTTCGCGCACGATACCTGTCCCAGTACCGGGATGAGTGGGGTCGCTACCGCCTGTCCCATGTGCTCGGTTCAGATTCGTGCACATTGACTTGTTGACTTCTTGGGGGAGGCCGGCCTTCTCCCTATTATTTAAGCAAGGTTTTTTTTTTGCATTTGTTTTTTTTTTTTTTCCTTTAGTTGCACGCTCCTGCGCCGGGGGGACCTCTTCCCGACGCACCAGCTTGCTTCCTTTCCCCCTTTTGGGGTGTTGTATTTTTTTTCTCTTTAATTTTATTTTAAAGTAGCCTAGAACTAGGCCAGTTTTAATACGGCGACTAATGCCCAAGTAGGCAGTCGCCAGATGAGCTCTTAAAAAAAATAAAAAAAATAATTGCCTTCAATCAGCAGTGCGTTGGTTACAACGGGCGGTTGATGCTGTATCCAAAAGAGCACAACTTAAGGGATTCCGCTTTTCCATGAACAAAACCAAAGCAACTTATTTCCACCGAGGCAGAGGGGTTCTTGTTTCGCCATCTATCTCCCTACAAGGCGAAGATATAGAGTTTGTCTCCGAGTTTCAGTTCCTTGGTGTAACTCTTGATCCAAAGTTATCCTGGTTACCACACCTACGCCGACTTCGAACAGGCTGTCTGTGGGCTCTAAGACATTTTGAAAGTCCTCTCACACACTTTGTGGGGCAGTGACTGACAAACGTTGTGGACATTGTACACAGCCCTCGTCCAATCCAAATTGGATTATGGCTGTCAAATTTACTCATCGGTTTGCCCTTCAGCCCTTAAAATGCTGAACCCCATTCGAAACCTCGGAGTTCGCCTTTCTAGTGGAGCCTTCCATACTTCTCCTGTCAACAGTCTTTACTGCGAGAGTGGGCTACTCCCTTTGCTCTACCATAGACTTCAAATCTGCATGCGATACCTCTGCTGAGTACAGCAAGCCCCTGTATCAGAGCTCTACAGATGCCTGTATGCTGCCGAATCAATGGCGGCATATGATTCGTTGCCATCTTTACCCCGCCCTTTGAACCTTCGCATAGGGGATCATCTCTCTAACCTGGGTGCTCCAAGGGTCCTTACCCTTCCATCTTTAGTGACCCCTAGTTGGCGTGCTCCTCTCCCCACAGTATGTACCAACATGTGGAGCCTGGAGAAGTCTTTCATGGACCTTCGCATCATTAAGAGCCTATTCTTAGAGCATTCAACCTCACACAAACAATGCTCCCCACTATACACGGATAGCTCTAAGTCGGACGGTGGCGTGGGTGCCGCAACCATCTACCCAGGAGGAGAATTCCTAACTCTATCTTTGCCGCCAGCAGCATCCATTTTTACCGCTGAACTTTCAGCAATTCTTTTAGCCTTTAGACTCATCTAAATTTTACCCTTTAAGTGATTTTGTCATTTTTTCTGACTCAAGGAGTGTCTTACAGTCAATTAGATCTTTTAATGCTTCCCATTCCCTAGTCACAGAAATTTGCAACTGGCTGATCCAAAATGCATCTCGATATAGAATTATTTTTTGCTGGGTCCCTGGGCAATGAGAAGGCTGATCGGCTGGCCCACTCAGCACATTCTGTGTCCCCAGAGAACTTGGCTCTGCCTTTTAGGGTCTACTTTCCTTCAATAAGAGAGTATATTTTTCAACGGTGGCAGAATGAATGGGATGACTGTTCAACATCCAAACTATACAAAATTAAAAATTCTATTCGCTCTTGGCCCTCGAGTCGTCATAGAATGCGGTCATTGGAGGTGGCCCTTTGCCGAGTTCGCATTGGCCATACAAGACTTACTCACGGCCATCTTGTTTCAGGTGATGCTCATATCAGCCCTTGCTGTGTCATTTTTGCGGTGGGGACCAATCGGTTGCCCACCTTTTATTGGCATGTATCCATTTTGCCATTCTTTGGTTGTCCTGTTTCCCGACCCCTTTTAACTCTTCCTCAACACACCTGTCTTCGATTCATATTGGCGGAGAAATCTTTTAACCCGTCGTTTTTTTAATTTTTGTCACAAAGTGTTCTCCTCCACCTTTTATAGATGATTTGTCTTGTTTCACCCTAGCTGCCATATAGAATCCACTTGGATTGGGCAGCAACCCACTGGTAACTTACTTTAAACAAACTGTTCCCACCTGGACAGAGTTTGGTTCAGTAACCATGCCATCTGTGATTGCCTAGCACCAGGGAATGATAATAATAGGTGATCACCCACCCTACCCATTAGTGGATCCGCCTATCTCTACTGCCCATCACTTTATTGTCCAATTATGAGCTTTAGTTGAGTGGCATTATATACTGTGAGGTCCCTATCTGCTCAAAGAGCCCAAAGCCCACTGGCAAGTATTAGGTATGGGGTGTGTTGGGCTGTCAACTCTTCACCTTCTTCCAGTTGGTACACATATAAGGTGGCTATGCTGGCACCATCCTCTATGGTTTAAGCTTGAGGAAAATTCACCTGAATGGCAGGCCAGGTTCTCAAAACTTCTCAGCATTGGCTCGTACCCCCCAGGGCTCACCATGTGAGGAGGGACTTCCTTCCTCAGCTGGTGCCCCTTTGACAACTAAGACTGCCCATCTTGGATGAGGATCTTGTTGAGGCTGGTACATTCAGCCTAGGTGCTCCTTCAACGGTAGAGAGAAGCAGGTTAATTCCCCATCTTCCTCTCTTCAAAAGAGAAAGGACAAAGAGGACTAAGGGTTCCTCTCACTCCACAGAGGCTCCTGGTATGGACTGAACTGCTGCTGTTTCGGCAAGTGACCAGGCAAGATCATCATGTCCGGCTCGGAGACACCTTCAGGTGTGGGGCCCAAAGACCAAAGTTACAATTGTGCTGAGCGGAGCCTTGATTATGGTGGGCCCCTCCTTGAGAGACTACCTGGTCCTTTTGAATCTGCTGGCTTCAAATGCTTTCTGGTTATTCGCTCCACTGATGGCAGCATGTTGGTCAAAGGAGAGCACTAGCTAATCTGATTAGTAGAGAGCCAAAGGTGATGCATTTCTTGAGTGGGAGCCTTGTCTAGTGAATGCGTTGGACCTTTAATGGCTCGCTGGTAAGTGTGAAGCCACACTACCATGAGCTTTGTGAAAAGAGTTATGTGAAGTAACTCATGGACTACCTCATTGAAGACATCCCCTTAGAGCTGGCTGACAATGGGGCACCCAAGGTTGAACATGTGATGAGAAAACAGAGAGTGGCCTCAATCCACCCCTACACTCTTCATCACATTTGACTGTTACAGGCTCCTTGAGTTGGTATGTGATGGTTAGTATCACTACTGCATTGTGGCATTTATGCTACTATTAACACCGCTTCTCTCATACAAATTGCTCATGTAGATGTGCAAAGTTGGATTTACCTGAAGTCTGTTGAATTGCTCCAAGGTTGTTCCAGCTAAGTACCTATTGTGTATGGTGGCCAAGTGTGCCAATAGCATAGAGCCAAACCCAACTTCTTTTGAAGCAAACTGGTGTGTATCTACTGGAGAAGGAAATCCTGGCTGTTCAAGCAACAGATCTTCTCTCATTTCAGGGGGCGATGGGGAATGTCGCGCGGCTCGTAGCCTGTGGTTCCTAAATGTTGGCGCGCCACCTTCACGTGGTGCCCCTGTTTTTTGACTGAGCGTGTGCCCAGCGTCCGAGCACCGGGCGGGATGTCCTGGTTTGGGTATCTAATGGTGCCCACCAACCTTTTGGGGCGGTTGTGTGTGTGGACACCAGCACGCTTCTGGCCCGTGTGGTTGTCTTTGCTGTGGCCCTGCAGTTGGTGAGTGGCATCGCGGGGGCTGGGTGACCTCACACCAACATAGGGGGTGGGTGAGGGGAGCCCCATGGGGCGGTTTGGTGACCGAACACTGGCGTCGCTCCGGCATCCCCAAGTGACCTTGTGGGGCGACTGTGTGTCTGAGCCCCAGCGCACTTTCGGCCCGCTTGGTCCTAGTCAGTGTGTGTGCTCTGTGCGAGTCGACGGATGTGCCCACTGGGGGGCGTCGTCCGCGGGACCGTGCCGCGGAGGTGGGTTTGGTTGCCTGGGTCGTTGTTTTGCTTTCGGGAGGTCTTTGCACCGCAGTCCAGTAGAGCTCCGTTGTGCGGCTCCGCTGTTTTTGAAGCGGCGGTGGGAGTCGGGGGGCGGGCTGCCCTGTCTCGACTGTGTGGGCGCTCTCCGGACTCACGATGGCGATTTGGTGCGTGCCCTCGGCTCCAGAGGCACCACTTGTAAAAGTAGAAATTTTATGGGTGAGCTTTCCAGGGGCTCATCCCGGAGGCCGCCGGCCTCTGGTCACCGTGAGGAGGGCGGAGATCTTCGTCGCTTGGACCCTTTTGGGTCGGAGGTGGGCGAGGGACTGGATTGTGACCGCTTTGTGGTGCTCGAGTCCAGCAGCGAACGTTGTCCTCTTGACAAGGCTGACATCTTTGATGTCTTTGACGACTTCGTGAACAGGTGTGGCGGGCCTGCTCAAGTGTGGCCGCGCGGTGATGGCGCGTTGATTGTCGAGGCCGGGTCTAATGAGCGGCAAGGGAGAGTTCGGTCTCTCGAAAAGTTGGCCTCGGTGAGTGTATCATCCGCGTCTCACCCGACATTTGATGCCTCCAAAGGTGTTGTTCGATCGGGTGAACTCATTGAGTGTGATATCGACGGGTTGGTGACAGGGCTTGCCAATCAGAGGGTAACAGGTGCGCATCGCATTTCTGGGTTTGTGAATGGCGCTGGGGTCCCTGCCGCCACCATAGTCCTAGCTTTCAACGGATTGGAGCCGCCCAGGTGCGTCAGGGCTGGCTGCCTTAACATCCCAGTCGGGCCTTGCGTCGAAGGCCCCCGGCGGTGCTTCCATTGCCGACGCTTTGGCCATGTGAGCGGGTTTTGTAGGGGCGAAAGGATTTGTGTAGGCTGCTCAGCAGAGTTTCGCGGAGCACCCTGTTCCAAGCGGCCGTGCTGCCCCAGTTGTGGCGGAGACCACTCTGCCACATCGCAGCGGTGCACCTTCCTCCTCTGCGAGAGAGAGGTCATTGCTGTTCGAAATAGAAACGGGGTGAGCTGTGGAGAGGCTGGACGAAGAGTTGGAGAGACTTGCGTTCGGCCTGGCGTGAGCTTCGCGGATGCTCTGCGCACCGCCGCGCCAGGGAGGGGGAGAGGCCGGAGACCATCTGCGGGCTCTCCTGAACGAGCGGGAGGTCCTCCACAGCCGAAACCCGGGTCTCCGCGCAGAGATGTGCCTCAGCAGGTAGGGGGTTCTCCTAACCCTGAATCCGCATCTCCGCGCACGCCTGAAAGGGTTGAGGGCCCCCCTCGACCGAAACCGCGATCAATCGGTGGAGAGGGCTCTTCACCAAAATCTGGCCTAGCTTCTGGTGGCACAGAGGGGAGGAGCCTTCCATCCTCTCCCGATTCGCCAGGAGTGGCGGAGCACTTTGCCACCGCTCCACAGGACGTGGATGTGAGTCGGATTGGGCCGCGGGTGGTGTCTATTCCGGCTCTGGACATCCATCCTGCCCCCAAAGAACAGAGAGCTGCGGCCCCAAAGCGAATGGTCAGCGGCCCGCCCCTTGCTGATGCTGCTTTGGAACTCCTTCGAGCCCTAAGTGAGGGGGAGTCGGCCTGTGCCCCGTCGCAGGAAGCAGCTGTGGTGGGGGCTGCCCCCTTGTCCAGGGAGGTGCCGAGCCAACCATCGGATTCCGGGAATCCTTCGCCAGCCGAACGGTCGCTGCCGCCATCGCCAGCCGGGTCGATGTCGTCGGCTCGCGGGGTGACTGATGGAGATGCTCCCACATCTGCTTCTCCAGTCGGGGCGGTCATTTCGTATAGCCAGCTAGCAAAGTTGCCTCGTTTGGAAGAAGAGCCGAGAGCTAAATTGGCGCTCCCGATGCCTCCAGAGTCATACCCAGAACCGGTAATTGGTGTGACCAAAGCTGCCCCTGCGGGTGGTGTAAAGCCGGAGCCTCCTGCCCCTGGGGGTGGGATGATTGTCTTAAGGAGGTGGGGATGTGTCCAGTGATTCGTTGGAACATCCGGGGTCTCTTCCCCAAGTGGGAAGAGCTCGGGCTCCTGTTTAAAGACTGCAATCCTGATTGTGTGGCTTTGCAGGAGGCTTGCTTGGGTGCTCGTATTGTGCCCGGTATTCCTGGTTTTGTGGGATACTATGGGAGCCCTGTAGAGCCAATCCATGGTTCTGCTGTGCTCATCAACAGCGGGGTTCCCCGCAACCAGATCGACCTTGCGACGGACCTGCGGGCGGTCGCTGTCCGCCTGTTCTCCCATCGCCACTGTGCGGTCTGCTCGCTTTGCCTCCCTCCTAGTGAGGAAAGGGACGCGGCCTCTCTAGCTGGAAGACTGGTAGAGGTAGTTAAACAGCTCCCTCCCCCCTTTCTATTGATTGGGGATTTTGATGCTCGACGCCCCCTTTGGGGGGACCATGATGGGAACCCTGGGGGAGGCATGATTGAGAAGTTTCTGGGCGAAAGTGATGTCTGCCTTCTAGACGGTGGCAGCCATGCATCATTTCGCATCCGGACGAGCGGCTCTGCCTGCGTGGACTTGTCCCTCTGTTCACCAGGCTGTGGAGCTGATTTTGACTGGGCGGTGGATCCTGACTTGCGAGGCAGCGATCGCTTCCCCATTGTTGTAGCGCCATGTACGGGTGGCCCCCCTCCACCACCTAGTAAGAAGTGGAATGCAAAAAGGGCAAACTGGCCTAAATTCAGGCACCTCTCGAGCCATGACGGGTCCTTCCTTCGTGAAGATATTGACGTGGCTATCGATGACCTCCTAGTCCACGTCAATAAAGCGGCTGACTCCTCCATCCCGCTCTCCGGCTCGGCCGCTCGCGGACCACGGGTTCCCTGGTGGTCGGCTGAATGCTCGAGAGCCGTGACTGAATGTAGGGTGGCTTGCCGACGTTGCCATCGCTCCCCTACGATGGTGGATGGAATTGCTCGTAACAGAGCGGGGGCAGCGCGGCGGCGCATCCTTCGACAGGCTCGAGGGACCTCGTTGGAGGGTTGCATCGCGTCCATAAGTTGGCAAGCGCCTATGGACAGGGTGTGGAAGGGGGTCAAGGAGCTATTGGGCAAATCCAATGGCTTTGCAGCTCCCAACATTGTCCAAGCTGGAGGGTTGTTGGGGGGCTTGTCCCATGTTTCCAATGTCTTGGCCAGATCATTTGCTAGCATCTCGGGCCCAGATAATTGTGAGATGCAGTTCCGGTGCTTTGGGCTCCAACAGGAGCAGCGGCCGCTCAACTTTGTGGAGCCTGACATGGATGGCGAGTCTTGCAACCGACTCTTCTCTATCCATGAGCTCCATGGTGCGCTGAAGCACTGTAGATCCGCTGCCCCCGGATCGGATGGCATTTCCTGTGATGTGATTGGGAATGTGCATCCATCCCTTCTCTCTCATTTGCTGGACATTTGCAGCTGGATTTGGGTCAGGGGCCGCTTCCCTTCCATGTGGAGAGGGGCCATAGTCCTTCCATTCCGCAAACCGGGAAGGGACGGGACGGAGCCCACCCATTGCCGCCCCATTGCTCTTACCAGTTGTCCATGTGGGGTGTTTGGGAGAGTGGTCAATTTCAGACTCGTCTGGTTTTTGGAGACTCAAAGTCTCATATCTCCTTCTCAATCGGGGTTCGGGAGGGGGCAGAGTGCGACAGACCTGCTTGTCCGAGTGGAGTCGCTCGTGGGAGATGCTTTTTCAGGGAAGCAGCGCGCCGTCGCTGTCTTCTTTGATGTTGGGAAGGCGTGCGATGCCACCTGGAGGCGTGGTGTCCTTGAACAGCTCCATGATTGGGGCCTGCGGGGTTGCCTCCCCGGGTTTGTCGAGCAATTTCTGATGCGACGCACACTGCGCGTGGGGGTTGGAGGCACCTTGTCGGAGCCCGTGGACCAAGTTGGGGGTGTGCCACAGGAAAGTGTCCTCAGTGTCACCTGCTTCTCTGTGGCCATGGATAGCATTGTTGGAAGTCTCCCTCCAGAGATTTCGTCGACGTTGTATGTGGATGATCTGGCGCTCATTTGTTCTTCGCCCAGACTCCCATTTATCGTCCGTAAGCTGCAGCGAGCTGTAGGCGCTGTAGCTGAAAGTGCTTCCTCCAGGGGTTTCCGCTTTTCCGCAGTGGAGACCGGGGCTGTTCACTTTTATGGGCGTGGGTTGGTGACATGGGACCCCCCCCTTTTGTCGCTATGTGGTGTGCCTATAGATTTTGAGCCCCATTTCAAATATCTGGGGGTCGTATTTGATTCAAGGCTTTCCTTCCGGCACCATGTGGACGCCTTGAAGGGGTCTTGTTTAAAGAGAATGGACATAGTGAAGCTGTTGTCTCGCACTTCTTGGGGAGGTGGTCGACGTGCCCTGTGGCTCCTGTATCTAGCATTGGTCCAATCAAAGCTGGACTGTGGATCGCAGGTGTGCTCCTCTGCCTCGCCGTCCATTCTCGAAAAGCTGAACACTGTGCGTAGCCGGGGTGTGCGCCTGGCTTCTGGAGCCTTTGAGTCCTCCCCAGTGTGGAGCCTTTGCGCGGAGAGCGGGGTTCTCCCCCTTCCCTATCACAGGCTCGAGTCTGATTTAAACTGCCTCCTTAGACTTGAGCAACTACCGCAGACGCCGGTGTGTGAGTGCGTGTTCAATGCACGGACGGTGGCCTCATGCGATCGATCTCCATCTCTGGCTCGCCCCTTTGCTCTGCGTGTGGCCGAGCGCACTGCGCAGCTGGGGGAGTTCTCAGTGATTCCCTTTGCCATGCCAAGGACCCCCCCGTGGCTCGTGCCGCCTGTAATGGTGTGTGGGGAGCTGGCTGATGGGCCCAAGGATCGCCACCTGCCTGTGGTGTTGAGAGCCATGTGTGGCGACCGCTCCTCTCAACATTGGCATAGCACTTTTGTGTTCACCGATGGGTCCAGGTCACCGGACAGAGTTGGAGCGGCTGCTGTCTTTCCATCTGAGACAGCATTGGTCCGCCTGCCAAACGCAGCTTCCGCATTCACAGCGGAACTCGTTGCTATGATGGCGGCACTGACCATCATAGCTGGCAGGCCATCTGGTTCTCATGCTATCTTTGCAGACTCCCTTAGTTCGCTTCAAGTGTTGGGTGATGTTGGTTCGAGCCATCCGTTGGTTTCCAAGATCCGGCGGTGGCTCCTGCGACTGTCGCCCATCCACGAGATGTCCTTCTGCTGGGTGCCTGGTCACGTGGGCGTCCCGGGCAATGAGAGGGCGGATGCTGCAGCCGGGGAAGCAGCATCGCTGGGGACGGCTCCAGTGGCCCCGGTCCCACTCTGCGATGCCTGTCCTCTGACCAATGAATGCGTGGTCGGCCTGTGGCAGAAGAGGTGGAGTGAGCTCCCTCCCACCAAGCTCCACTCCGTGGGACCCTCTGTTCACCCATGGCCACGTGCAGCTGGACATCGTAAAGTGGAGGTTGCGCTTGTCCGTCTGAGGATGGGCCTTTGCCGGCTCACCCATGAGCATTTGGTGAGTGGGCTGCCCCCACCTATGTGCATTCTGTGTGGGGTGCAAGTGTCTGTCCTCCATATATTTGTAGAGTGCCCATTGCTCAGGAGTCTCAGAGGGACGACCTTTCCCTTCATTACCAGAGAGGTGGCCCCCCAGCGGGCTCTGCGGGGCATCTTTTCTGGGACCCATTGCTTCTTTAACGTGACTGGGATGCTGACCTTCCTAAAGGAAAGCAGTCTTTTAAGCAAAGTTTAAAATGGTTTTATATATTTGTTGTTGATCTGTTCATAGTTTATGTTTTTACATTTTGTTGAGTTTTTAATAGTCTATTTTTTGTTAAAAGATTTTAACTGACTTAATATTGCCTATTGAACTGGTTTTGGTCCCAAGGACATTTCTGCTTTTTTTTATGTATTTTAATATGGCAATATTTTAAAAATGGTGATTTTGAATTCACTGCCCATAAGTGAATTTGGCTGCGAGATAGCCCATCTGGGCTACGCAGCTTTTAAATTTTAAATGCACTATTCATTCATTCATTCTCTCATTTCATGAGGCTGAGGACTTAGTCCTGGCATGCTCGCTGCTGCCTGGAACATCTTATGCCTGAATGTTTAAAAGGGCCCCCTTTCTACTTGTAGCCCCTTCAGGCCTACAAGCAGAGTCAATTCTACACCCATTTAGAACTTCTGCAGGTTCTACCCCCCTCCCCCTTGGGCACTTCCCTTGTAGAGTTGGTAGTAGAAAGTGTTCCAGTTTCTGCTAAGACCATTGCTCCCCCTCGACAAAACCTGCCTTGCTCACCTAGGTGAGCAAGGCATGGCCTTTGGTACATTTGTTCAACAAGATCTGAACAGAGTTATCCTCCCAGAATGGCTACTGTACACACTTTTGACAAAGCCAGGAGAGATCACTCTACCTTGGGTGGTTTCTGCTTAATCTCAACCTCCTGCATGTGCAAGTTGATGAAGAAATTGCTAAATATTAGACTAACCTTTTTCCTGGACAGCAGAGGCCACCGGTCTTCTGCACATTGCATCTTACTCAAGTTCCACTCCATGTTAGATGCTTTTCTCCAACTGGAAAATGCCTTTTGTGAGGCCTTCCTTCGTAAACAGCACTATGCCACAGTCTTTCAATCTGGTGAAGGCCTATGATACCACTTTGTCTTATGGTATCATGGAGACACACTACACAATGGAGGCAAGAGAGATCCTCCCAATCTTTATTTCTGAGTTTTTGCTACATTGTTGATTCCCCATACTAGGGGCTGGGGGGGGGGGGTGCCTTCCTTAGCCCAATTGAGCAGGAAGACAGTATCACACTTTGTCATGAGCACCAACGGTATCACCTCAATGCTGCTGAAAGTTGTTCTTGCTATGCTCTTCACGGATAACCTTACTATCTCTTTTGGTGCAGCTCAGATGCCAACTGGAAATTCACTCCAACAGACATTGAACTGCATCTCTTGCTATGTTGAAGTCCACAGTTTTCTGTTTTCCTTGGCCAAAACTAAGGTGGTGCAATTCTGCCACCAACCATTGCGCCACTCCGACCCAGACTTTTTCCTAAATGGGCTTGCCTGGAAGTGTGGATTCACACCGGTTCCTTTGTCTTGTTTTTGACTGCTGCCTCTTCTGGGAGGCTCATATTCCCAGCCTTAGGATCTCTTTTACCTGCGCCATGGACATTCTTTGTTCTGGGACATTCAGCACTTGGTAAGCTGTTTTTTGCTTTTGACGTAGTTTTCTACTGATCCTTTGTTCTTTGAAGTTTGACTTTGAATGTGAGTTTTATGCATCTGGTAGCTAAATGGAAACAATACAAGTTTCTGTTTAGGTACTGGTGCCTTCCGAATGTTTCCTCAGGGAGATGCCTCCTGATAGTGCCTATGCTGCCCAGAAACACCAGTCATACCCTAAACTTTGGGGGTTTAGGGCTAGGAAAGTCCTTTGAGAGCTTGGTGTAGTTCTGGCTAGTAGCACCTCAGGTTCTACCAATGATGCTACCTTTGACTATTTGTTGCCAAACCTTTACTACCAAAGCTTCTACAGGGCCAGGCATACTGGATCTGTGCCAGTGCACATGTATAGCTCCAAAGCCCAGGATAGGGTTGGCTTTGATGCTGTATCCCCTCTGTTTGAAGTCAATGTGGCTCCACCAGATGCTGTCTTTCTGCACAGCCAAGCTGGTTGGAATACACCACTCAGTATGAGAAATAACTCGTACTGAGTGCTCTTGTGACATTGAAATCTCCACATCCCTTGGTTCGTGGTATTTCTAATGCCATGGTTTTGTCAAGATTATCTTCTGCTAGGTTGCTGCTGATAAAGATGCTAAAGAGCCTGCAAGGACTTGGCATCCAGACCAGTGTTTTCTATCTTCCTCACACTGACTAGATGGTCAGAATCATGTCATCCCTCCGGGCTTCCTGACAAAGAAGATGGGAAACCGCGAGAACTTAACCCTTTCGAGACTGACGGGACATATAGATCCTAAGAAGTGCTCCTTGGTGACTGCTGGGTCTCTCTTGTTCAAGATTTGAATGAAATGGTTTGATTTCAGACCTTTAAGGATTTCTGCGTGATGTCAATATTTTTTTACGACCATGGAGGTTTTAGAGTCAAGATGATGCTGCAGTAACATCCACAGGTAACACAAATACAAAGCATAGTATTATGTGGAAGAATTGTTATCATGGCTGAAGTATACTTTTCCACAATGTTGGGATTGTTGGCAAGATAGTCCATTTCAGAGCATTGATGAAGCGATGACAAATTTCTACGGTAGATCAAGCCTGAAACAGTATCTACCCATGAAGCCTGTAAAGAGGGGATCATGGTATGGATGAGATGTGATCAATTGAATGTGTATGCAGGAAGAGAGGGAACATTAGAGGAGAGAGTTGTTAAAAACTTAACCTCTGCAAACATGGAGAAGGATGTCACACTTGCATTCGACAGATCTTTTACTTCAGTCCATTTAATGGAAAGCATTGAGTATCCAGCAGTAGGGACTTCTCAATCTTTGAGAAAAAACTTCTCAAGAGTCTTGAGGAAGCTGCAAAAGGGAGAAGCTGTAGTCAAAGGAAATAACAATGGCTCTCTCGCTGTAACTTGGCATGATACAAAAGAAATGATCTTCTTGAGCAACTGTCATGCAAAAACATTTGTTCCAATAAACAAAAAGCAAAAAGATGGCAGTACAATTGTTGTTGATCATCATGAAGCAATAGTTTTTATAGGAAGATAATGGGGTGAGTAGATCTTAAAGATCAAATTGCAGGCCTTTATGATTTAGATAGAAAATTGCTAAAGTGGTGGGAAAAGGTTATATATAGAACTCTTCTTGTTAGCATGGTAAATTTGTGGATAATATACAAAGAACTAATGAACAATAGTAAAACTCTTTTCTTGGACTTCCTTTATGAACTATCAGCAAGTCTTATTGCAAAAGGAATGGAAAGGAATCCAATTGGAAGATGCCCGCATTCAGGTAGGCATTCAAGCAAAGTTGCTGTTATGGCTAATGTAGGAACTCATCTACCCATGGAACAACAAAGACGAAGATGTGTAGGATGTGCTTGTAAAGGACAAGAAACTCATACTGAAAAATATGTAGGGAATGTGAACTGCCATATTGTAAAAAATGCTTTGCACCATGTCATATGTAGTTTGTATGGTTAAGAATCTTTTTATAAAACTTACTTTTGGCGCGCGTGCAGCCCAGAACATCTAAGGGCATCACAGACCTGTTATTGCTCTTTTTATTACGGCTGGACACCGCCAATACCGCCACTTGAATATGGTGTATTTCATCAGACAGCCTCAGACTGGTTTTCCAGCAATATACGAGGCAAGTTACTATACCCCTTTTTAAAACAGAAAATTTATACCATGCCTTAGGACTCGATCTGACCACAAATAAGGAGGCAAGAATCTCGTTCGTTGTTCAATATTTTTCCTTTAGTTCAATAAAGGTTACAGGGACATATTTGTCCCATTATATAAAGTTTACAATGTCTGTTGGGTTCTATTTGTCCCATTGCTATAATTAACTTTAGAAAAGGACTATTTTTTAATTTCATGGAAAACTGTTCCTTTATTGTTCATTAAATGTTGAACACCTAAATATCTATTTTTTTTTGCATCCCTAAAAATAAAATTGTCTTGAAAGGGTTAAACTTGTGTCATTGCGCTGCGACCGTTCCCATGGACCTACTCCCCTAATGCTATGATGGCTTCCAGCCACTTTGTCATCTTAGAATTAGGCACACTTGAGGGATCCACTGATATTCGATTGAGTGCTCCCCTGTCCCTTACTGCAATGACTGTGTTGTCCCTCATAATGTTTAGCACATGCATGTTACCTGTCCTGGTAGCGGGATGGGCAGTGTTGCTACTGCTTGTCCCTTTTACTTGGGACCGGTTCATGCACACAGTCTTGTGGAGTAAATGACTTTTTGGAAGAGGCCGGCCTCCTCCATTTTATTAGACACTTTGTTGTAGGTTGCATGTTCCTGTGCCAAGGTGAGCCTGGCCTCCCCCTGATGCTGGAGTGTGCTTCCTTTTTCTTGTTGCCTTTCTTGTTGAGCCAATTCAAAATGCCCCAAAATGTTGAGTGGTAGAAAGAATAAAGTCAAGAATGCCAACCGTATCAACATTTTAATCTGATTCTTTCCTCCCAACAAGATCAGTTCTGCTGGATTTCTGCCAAGATTAGTTGATGATGGTATTGTATCTTCAATGAATAAAAACACCGCTTGTGCCCTTACTGGTTGCTGCTTTTTTGAAAATATAATTAAAAATTTCAATGAATAAAGCAGTCACTAGGTGCTGTATGCTTGAATACTTTGACAAGCTATTTACATGAATTCAGTGGGTGAATCTCCTCATAGAATGTCCAAATTGCTAGAGAGAAAGAGGCATTCTATAAGTAGCAATTTGCTTGAAAAGGTTACATTTTCCACATCCTGAAACCACAGAATGAGGAAGCTTTGGGAACTCAGAATCTTTCTCCTCAAATAGAGATTTGGAAGATCTTGTATACTTTGACATTTAATAGAACATTTAAAGTGTCATCATTTAAGCTTGAAAAAGCAACCAGAAGAAGTAAAAATTCACACAATTTATTATTAGAGTTACGGAAGTTGAAAAGTACAATTGCTTTTCAAGACTGTATAGAAAACACCCATGCTTATCCAGAGGTTGGTACTGATGTAGCAATAACTATGAAAGCACTACCCTACCCATATTAATGTTGACTGTATCAAGTTCATCAGAAGATAATCAAATCAATCAGTTTTAAAGGCTTTTGTGAATGAAGATTTAACAGAAGCACTTTTGTTTCTTGGACAAATTTAAATATTGGACTTTCCTTTGTGTTATATTTATAACATTTCTGTTGTACCCTGTGACAAGAACAGAGCCTTATTTGCAAGTCTTTTGCATTACTTAATGATTGAAATTTCATTCATAAGTAGAAAAAAAAGCTAAACAGGCATAGCTATAGTCTTTACACCTAAACTTTAATGACACTAACTTTAACACTAGATTAATGATTCACAGGAGGAAGAAATGTCTTGCAGGTTGAAAGATATAATTAGTTTGATTTGTAGATTTTTCCTTTGAAAGTTAGGAGACATTTGCAAAGAGGTGAAGATAGAGTAATTGGAAATGTGCGGGGGATATATAGCCATCATTTCTCCCGAAGGCAGTAAGGCTGGGAGCATGAACTTTTGGCATTGGAGTCAGGAGTGCTCTCATTCCTCTTGCATGTCAGCCAGGTTGCCCATGCTCTACACCCGAGACCTCCTTGGAAGGTGGGTTTCATTAATATAATTTGAAGAGTCTGAGTTGGAGTTAGACTTGGGTGTTTTGTGCAGACCCCGCAACCCATTCTGTTTTCTTAAATTTCTTAATCCCTCTGAATGTTTGGTGGATTTTAACCCCCACCCCCAGTTTATTCTCATCTCATTTTATAGAAAAATGAAAACTTTGTGTTGTTGCAACAAATTGGTTCTAAGAGTGAACCACATCGAATCAAGATACAAAGGGAGGATGATACAATAAGTCTCACTGGTCTCTCTCTCTTTTTCCTCCAAGGATCTTGTAACAATATGTAAGTATAATTTTTCTTAGGTTTCCTCTAAAACTTTCTTTTTTTCTAATCTTTATTCATAAAATAGTGGAGGGATTCCCATCTCTATTTTGGTGTGTAATAATGAATTTATTTTAGAAATATGGAAATTGTTTTGAGAGTGGATTAATACATTACAGAATGCTAATTATGGACTAATACATTATGTAACTCACAGGGACTGTGCCCTTCATTTGAGAGGTTGAGGAAGTTCAGAAGTTAGGTGTATTTCCAGTCCTGACTATTGCTGGTATTTTCTTGGGAGCACTGGCTATTTACCTTTTACAGATTTTCATTTTCCCTAACTGTACCACTTTACAAATTGCTTTAAAAAGTTACTGGTCCAGATTCCCTCATCAGTTTTGGGTTCTTAGTTTTAAGTGAATAGCAATAAGTCCCTGGGCCTGTTTGATAAGGTGTTGGATTTCCTCTGAAAACTGTGATTTATATATCTTTTAAAAAAAAGAGGTCATGGCAATTCAGACTAGACTATATTTCATATATAGAGCCTAAGGAGATAGTCTTGTTCTGGTTTGCACAATCAGACATCTTCTGTGACTCAGTCGAGAAAATTACCTTCTCTTCCTGTTCCTTCCAGGTCAATAACTAGTAGCCCTGTTCAAAAATCAACTTTTTCTTATTTTCATAGGGTTTTGTACATTTTCCAGGCTTTTTTTATATAAAAAACTCAAAAATCAACTATTTTTAACCAGGGAGCTATTTTTGCATGGAACTTTAAAATTTTTGTCTCCATTGAAATTGGCCAAAAGCACCAGTTTCTGGGTCTTTCAAATCACATTTTGCACTATAACTTTTCATATAAATAAGATAGATCAACAAATTGGTATCAAATGAAAGATAATAAAATGAATGAATAATAATGATAGATAAATAATAATTCTTATTTTGGGGGAAATAAACTAAATCAGAAGCTAGAAACCATCTACAAATTATAATTTCACAATAAAATTAAGCAAGTAGCTGAGGGAGCTTTGTAGGTGCACAGGTGATCTCTCAGAACCACCCTGTACTATCCACAGGCAGGTGTCATTTGGGCCATCTATCAAATCTCTCACTGAAACTTTCCTGGTTGGATACCCTCCAGTTTTTATCAGTGGTTCCAGCTTCCCACCAACAGACATGTTTTCCAGTATTTCCTTAATCTTCAGAATTTACTAGAAAAGGCAGGGTGGTACAAGGTTCAAGACATATCATATGAAACAGTCAAATCTATCATCCCATTATGACAGATGGCTAGGATCAAAACAATGACCAAGTACAATGCAATGAAGCTCTTCATGAAATTACATGAGGAAAATTGTGTTCTGGTGAAAAGAAAATGAAGAGCAAGTAACCCTGGAGGATTAAGAGTAGCATTTGGGCTAAAATTAGACAACCTGTTCCCATATAGGAGCTGAAGATGCAATCCGGAAAAACAAAACACAGTTATCCAGAGAGAATCCCATAAGGGGCATGGTGATTTGCTTTCCTGGCCACCATGCTGACTGGACTCAGCGCCCCATCCAGCCCCAGCTTAGCCTCTGTCTTCTTATCCTGCTTCTTCACTTTCCATACAACTTCTTCCACAACTTTCTCTGGTTGGCCTTTAATTTCACAGGGTAGACGCTGACCAGCTTCCTCTCAGCCAACCATCCTGGATCGGGTCTGAGGGGAGAAGGAGGCAATGCCACCTCACCCCTAAGATCCGGTTGGGGTGGTGGGTTTTTAATAACCTGCCTCACACCTACCCTCACCTTCCTCAGATACCCTTTCTCTCTCCTTTACGCTATATCAATTTCCGCCTAGCCCTAGCCCAAGGTGGAGCCGCCATGCTGAAGGGCTGCCTGGCCACTAGGCAGGATGAGTGGTCCCAAATGACAGCAGCTGGCTCTGCTGGCTCCTGTATTCACCACTCGCTGAGTGGGATGATTAGCATTTGCGTCCCATTCCCAATGATGTAGAACCTCTATAAACTCCCCATTAACTCCTATAACATTTTCAGAGCCCTTTTGGGCAGCTCCACTGTAGAAAAGGAGCACCAAACAACTTTCTCAGGGGACCCTCCAAACCTATATGACTGGAGAGGAGTCTTACTCATCTCCTAGGCCTACAGGTGCAGGAGACTCCCTCTCACCCCCTTCTCTGGAGACCCTTGGGCGACTCCTTCTATTCAGTGGCAGTACCCCCTTTACTTTCACAGGGGACTGCCAAGAAAGCATGCCAGTGGTCCATAATTGAAGGCTCCCAGTGGGAGCGGCTTGGTATGCTAACTCTCTTAGTGGGGCAAGGCATGACAGGGCCCATCAGCCTGTGCCCAGTAAAGTTTTGCTGGCATACATATCGAGTTTACAGGGGGTCACTGTACATGCCCCCCTCTCTTCCTTGATGGATTCCAGTTTGCTGGCTCAAGACGAGACAAAAAGTACCTCAAATGGGATCCATGATGTCTTGGAGGGTGGGGATGGCCACATGGAAGCTCCACTGAGATCTGAGGGGACTAAGCCCCAAGCAGTACGATCTTCCATGGGTTCAAACCCGGGCTCTGTGCCAAGTACAGAACCCGAGTCGGCCCTTGTGAAAGCTTCTCATCAGATGGCCTGGGCCCCTGAGAATTCACAAGGAGAGGATGGACCTTCCCTTGCTGGTGCCCCTTTGACAGCCAAGACCTTGTCCATTTCAGAGAAGGATCTTGTTGAGGCCAGTCCATCTGTGCTAAAGGCTCCTTTCCACAGAGGAGAGAAGTAGGTTCATTCACCACCCTTCTCCTAAAAAAGAAAAGAAACTGTAAGACTAAAAAGACTAAGGGCTCCTCTCTCTCCACTGCCCTTTCAGTAAGCGTCCAAGCCAAGATCCGCACATCCAGCTCCATTGCTCTTCCAGGTGGGGAGTCCCAGACTAAGATCAAAATTTAAAGTATGTAGAGTGGAGCCTCAATTACATCGTGGCCCTTCATTCAGAGATTACCTGGCATTTTTTAGCCCACTGGCTTCAACAGCTTTCTCGTTATTCGCTCCACTGATGGCAGCATGTTGGCCAAGGGCACCATCAGGGTGTCTACTGCCCTTGAAATCCTTGAAAAGTCCTTGAATTTGATGAAAAAGGTAGATAGGCCTTGAATTTAAAAAATAATCATTGAGTGATTGTTCAAATGATTTTTCAAATTCACTATTTATATACCTTTTAATGTCTATTAGGAAAATAGTAATATTTAAGTTAATCTACTCACTAATGTGAGTGAACGTATGTATACTTTGGATGCATTGTATTTTATGATGGATGGTCGGTATACTTCTGTGACTGTCACTTGGCTACCTTGTTCTTGTTTTTTTGCACTGGTGAGTTGATTTGGGTTATGCTTTGCTTAGAACTAATTTTTCCCTTAAATACCTCACCTTCATCAATGTCCCATAATGTTTATTGCACTTTTTTAATTTAAAGAAATAAAATGGCTAAAACCCATGCTTGAATTCAAAATCAACAAATAAGTAGACACCCAGAACATGATCCATCAAAGGAAATCACTAGCTAGCATGATGGGTAGAGAGCCGAAGGCAACAGGTTTATTGGACAAGGAGCCTTCTGACAAGTGCGTTGACTCCCTCTGAGGCTGCCATGATTATTGCCTTTTGGACACTTGATGGCATGCTGGTGAGTGTGATGCTGCACTCTACCATGAACTTTGTGAAAGGGGTGGTTTATGCCTGGTGACATCACCTTAGAGCTG
Organism: Ceratothoa steindachneri; assembly: GCA_963969495.1. Classification (NCBI taxonomy): domain Eukaryota; kingdom Metazoa; phylum Arthropoda; class Malacostraca; order Isopoda; family Cymothoidae; genus Ceratothoa; species Ceratothoa steindachneri. The sequence goes on along the minus strand of OZ018319.1, from coordinate 57,982,476 downwards.
GCCACCATGGAGTGGTCAAGGTTGAACATTTGATGAGTAAACAAGGAGGGGCCTCGAGACCCACCCCTACACTCTTAGTCACGTTCGACTGTGACAAACTCTCTGAGTCTGGGTGTGCCAGTTGGTATCGCTACCGCGTGAAAGCATTAGTGTCACTGCCATGAAAGTGTAACTACTGTCACCGCTTTGGCCATACAAATCACTCCTATAGGCATGCAAAATCGTGATTACCTGAAGTCTGTGTGAGTTGCTCCAAGGCTGCACCCAATAATTCCAAATTGTGTAAGGCCAAGTGTGTCAATTGCGGCGAGCCTCACCCCGCTTCTTCCAAGTAATGTGGTGCATATCTCCTTGAGAAGGAAATCCTAGCTGTTCAGGTCCAGGAATGTCTCATTTTGTGACTTGGTCCTGATTCGCCCTGCGCTGCTTGGTACGTCTTATTCCTCAATGCTAAGAAAGACTCCCTCTGCTCCTGGCCCCTCCAGGACTACAAGCACGGTTGTTTCCACCCCCATTTGGAACTCTTTGTGAGTTCTACCCACCCTGGGCGCTTCCCTGCCGTTGTTCTTCTCTGGCAACCTCGTTCTTGTGGGCCCAACTATTTTTCCTAGAACGTTTGGCTGTTTTGCACGCCAACCATTTTTGTGATCAGCCGAGTGTGAGGTGGCCCTCAAATAGAAGCGTTATGCCCACATGCGCTAGGTTCTGATATGTTTCAAAGGACCCCGCCGCTCTTCCCCGTGGGCATACGTGTCTACCCTTAATGGGATGACCCCTCAAGCTGAGGTTTGGAAGCTAGTCAAAAGAATTCTGGGCAAGTTCTCGCAGGACCCTATTCCCGTTCTCCAGGAGAATGTGCTGCAATCTCGGACCCCGCGTCCGTGACGGAGTCCTTCGCGACCAGTATTCAATGCACGGAAGGCGCCAACTAGACTTTACTTACAGAGGTGGAGAACCCTTCAACGACATGTTTACATTGAGTGAGATGCATTCCCCTCTTGCTTCGTGTGCGGACACTGTCCCTAGTCTGGACGATGTCTCATACGCTATGCTTTGACATGTGGGTGAGCGTGGCCAGCCCATTCTGTTCAACAGGATCTGAGTAGAGGGTATCATCGCAAACTCCTGGTGAATTGCTACTGTGCTGGCTTTTCGCAAACCAGTGAGAGATCACTCTACCCCTACCGCTTTCCACCCAATCTCTCTAACCGCCTTCGTGTGCAAGTTGATAGAGAAATTGATCATTGTTAGGGTAGCTGTTTTTCTGAACAGCGGAGGCCACCTGTCTTCTTCACAGTGCCGCTTCCACAAGTTCCACTCCACGTCTGTTGCTCTGCTCCAACTGGAAAATGCTGTCTGCCATGCCTTCCTTTGTAGACAGCACTACCACACAGTGTTTTTCTATCTGGAGAAGGGCTATGATAGCGCATGACGATACGATATCATATAGAGACTCCACACGATGGGGGTGTGAGATTGTTGATTTCCGGCCAAATGGAGCAGGAAGAGGGTGTCCCGCAGGGAAGTGTCCTCAGTGTCACACTCTTTGCCCTGAGCACCAACGTCATCATTTCGGTGCTCCTGGAAGATTTTCTTGCTACACTTTATGTGGCCCAGTTGCCAACTCTGGAGTGTCGACTCAAACAGGCATTGAACTTCGTTTCTTGCTATGCTGAAGCGCACAGACTTCGGCTTTCCTTGACTGAGACTAAGGTGGTGCACTTCTGCCGCCATCCACGACTACACCCTGACCCAGACTTGTTTCTAAATGGGGTTCGCCTGGAAATGCAGGACTCGAACCATTTCCTTGGTCTTGTATTTGAGCTCAGGACTAGGGTCTCTTGTATCCGTACCATGGATATTCTTCATTCCGTGACCTTCATTGCTTGCAGTGCAGATGTCCTAGTTTTTTATCGATCCTTTGTTCATTCAAAGCTTGACTACGGATGCAAGTTTTATGAATCCGCAGCCGAGCATGTATTGTGGAAGGTGGACTCGATCCACCACACTGGCCTTCGCCTGGCTGACTGGTGCCTTCCACACTTTCCCCATCGAGAGCCTATTTGTTGATGCTAGAGAGATGCCACTCGCTCTGCGCCATTCACAGTGCATTATTCACCTGTATGTACGAGCCCGGCACCTCCCTCAGTCACCAACAGCGCAACGACATTTGATAGAAAGCTTGCCTGCACCACGATGCGAAGACTGCATTGTCCCCCAGACTGTTTGGCACATTCTTGTTGAATGTCCCAGTCTGGGTGATTTTGCACATTACTTGAGTGGGGTCACTATCGCTTGTCCCTTGTACTCAGGATGGTTTTCATGCACACTGACTTGTGGACTTTACTGTGTTTCTTTTTGCATGTCGCATGTTCCTGCACTGGTGAGAGCCGGGCCTACCCCCGACACTGGAGCATGCTTCCTTCTTGCCTTTTTGCTTTTTCTTGTTATTTTTTTAGCCTTTGTCCTTTTTATCATTTTGTGCTATTTAGATATTATTTGTTTTTTAATATAGCCTAATAGTAGGCTGTTTTGTACAGCAACTTATGCCCAAGTAGGCAGTGGCCAGATGGGCTACCACAATGGAGAAAAAGAGAAAAAGTTGTCTCCAAATTGGACACACTCTCGGGACGCACCACTATTTGAGGGAGCGCTTCCCTGCGCCTCATTGCGCCAACTGCATTGTCCCCCAGACTGTTCCGCACATTTTTGTTGAATGTCCCAGTCTGGGTAATCTTTGTGCACATTACCTCTCCCAGTACCAGTACAAGCATTTTTGCTACTGCTTGTCCCTTGTACTTGGGACTCATTCATACACACAGACTTGTGGACTATACTCCTTTTGGAGGAGTCTAACCTCCTCCATTTTATTTGGCTCTGTTGTAGGTTGCATGTTCCACCAGGGGAGGTTGGTCTACCCCTGATGCCAGAGTGTGTCCTTCTTGTTGCTTCTGTTTTTTGTTTGTTTTTATTTGTTGTTTTCTTAGCTTGTGTCTTGCCTTTGTTCCTTTTTTATCTCTTATTTTCTTGATTTTTAATATAGTCCAGTATTAGGCTTTCTGCTAATTACAGCAACTTTTGCCCCAGTTGGTAGTTGCCAGATGTGCTCTTTAAATTAAAAAAAATCTTATAATATGGTGCCTAAAATTGCACTGCATAGTTGAGATGAGGTCTAACTAACCGCAAGTACAGTTTTTTAATAACATCAGCACTCCTATTTTTCATGCTCCTCCCAATAAACCCTATTAGCAATATTCCTAGAAGATAATCACTCTCTACATTGGAGGTCAGAACTTAGAAAAGACCAATCTCTTTCTGACCTTCCTAAACTGCTCCTCTTCATTTTATAATTATTTAGTGGATTATAATTACCTATACTAAGTACACTACACTTGCTAGTGTTAAATTCCTTTTGCCATTTCTCCACCCATTAGAATTGTTTGGTCAATTCAGAGTCAAAAACAATGGCCCCAACACTGAACCCTCTGGACCCCACTCATAACATTCTCACACAGTTTTAATCCCATCAATGCTTATCCTTTGTTGTCAGTCACTAAGCCACAACTGAATTCCTTAAAAAAATCTTTCCATCAGACCCATGCACTAACTTTATTCAAAAGTCGTGAATGTGACATGCTATCTAAATCCTTACTAAAATCCAAATAAACAATATCATAATTCTCAACTCTATTGGTAGCATCTACACCTTTCTAGAAAAAGACAGTTTATTAGTCTAACACAATCTGCCTCCAGTAATGTGATGTTGAGATTCCTTAATCAACTTGTTTATCTAAGTGATCCCTAATACATAGATATCACTATTACAGATTCCATAATTTTCCCCACCACTGATGTCAAACTCACTGGATGGTAATTAGACAATCATTTTATCCCTTTGTTGAAGACAGGTACCACATTCACTTTATTCCATGCCATTGATATAATGCTAGTCTCTTATGATTTTCTAAATATTTTTGCTAGAGGCTCACTTGACACATATTTACATTCCTTTAAAATCCTAGGAAAAATCTCATCAGGGTCCAGTGCTTTACTAAGTTGAATTGTATCCATTTCTTTTGAGACTATCTCCTTGTTAATTAAAGTAGAATCTAATTTCTCCTCATTACCCATGAAGATTGAGGTCCCCCTCAACTACAATTAGATTATCCTTGAGTGTAAATACTGACAGAAAATATTTATTTACATCTTAGCACTTGTGAGACTATAACTTACTAACTCTCTGTCTCTAGTTTTACGTGGGCCTATTTATCTCTAGCCTCAGTCATGTATAATTGAAAGAAACCTTTGAGATCTTCCTTTGCCTTATTTGCCACTTTAATTTCATAATTCTCATTGCTATTCTAATTTACTTTTTGTCAGAGCTAACTCATTGGATCTAAGCCTTAATTGACTCACCATTTTTTATTTTCCTATAAATGACCCTTTTAATGCTGATATAATGTTTAATTTTATCTGACATCAATTTAGGGTTAACAACTTTCATTCTAATGTTCCTAAATGGGATGTTGATGTTCTACCTGGCATTTATTTGCTTAATCAGCGTGTCATATTCCTGATCTACACTATTCCTCTATCTGAGGGTTATCTTTCCCCTTAACTGCTCTCATTGACATCACATTTCCTGACCTGACCTCATGTGCTAATCCCCAAACAAGAGTTCCCAGGTGCCATCTCAGACCATTATATTATTCTTTTCTAAAGTCGGTGATTTTAACCTTATTTATTCTACTGAGAACCCCTTTCCATTTCAACTTAAATCTAACTTCACAATCGTTCTATTTTCCCAATTTTCCCCAATCTCTGTATTGCTAATATCCTCTTCCCTATTTGTTAAAACTAAATCCAATATATTATCCCCCCTTGTGGGTCAGTTTATAACCTCATTCTCAACCTCCTGATCACCTATAAGAGCATCCCACTCTATATTTCTGGAATTAAAATCACCTATTATGCATATATGTTTACTTCTACATGCACATTCTATCTCCTACCACAGAAGACAAAAAAAAGCTTCCTTACTATGATTTGGTGCTCTGTGTAATAATCCTATTACAATTTTATCCTTTTCCTCCTTAACATCTAGCCATAATGACTGTTAGTGTCTATTTTAATCGTAGTGTTTTCACCACACTGGAGTTAATCTCTAATATAAATAATCACCCCTCCTCCTTTCCTCCAGTTCCTATCTTTATGAAACATATAACTATATATTGGGACCTCGGGTCTAATATTCTCTTCTGCTAAATCAAGCCATGACTGTTATTGCAATAACATCAAAATTGTGTAAACTCACTAACCCTCTTAACAAATCCATCTGGTTCTTTATGTTCTTACTCTTTGTGTAGTATATTTTTAATTTATGATTCTTTATGGTCTTACCATTACTACACTACTTTCCTAACCCTTTTTCAAATACCACAGAAATTTAGGTTCCGGGTCCCCCAAACTTTTTATTTTTTCTACGTTACTTAATTTTCCCAAACATAAATATTTATTGCCCCCAAACTATGAAATTTTTTAATATATTTTCAAGCAAATATTATGCATATATATATATATATATATGAGGAATTAAACCACATTCTCCGAAGACAATTTAATTCAGAACAGTTTCGGTGTATCTCACACCCTTTTTCAACTGACCCTGGATAGAAAATATAAGAAAAAAATGCATACAAGCATAACAGGTCGTGAAATATCCCCTCTTTTATCCCCAATCCCCTACTTGTGGCTAATCTGGGGGGGGGGGGGTTAGGCCTAAACATATTGAAGGGCTGACATTTTACTATTTTATTTATTTGCTTTCTTATTACAGGATTAAAAGAAAATTGACCCTCAGATAGATTTAAATTAGGAACTGACGATATCAAGCTCGATTCCTAATTTAAATCTATCTGAGGGTCAATTTTCTTTTAATCCTGTAATAAGAAAGCAAATAAATAAAATAGTAAAATGTCAGCCCTTCAATATATTTAGGCCTAACCCCATCCCAGATTAGCCACAAGTAGGGGATTGGGGATAAAAGAGGGGATATTTCACGACCTGTTATGCTTGTATGCATTTTTTCTTATATTTTCTATCCAGTGTCAGTTGAAAAAGGGTGTGAGATACACCAAAACTGTTCTGAATTAAATTGTCTTCGGAGAATGTGGTTTAATTCCTCATCTTTTCTTGCGATATTGCATTAATTTTCATCATATATATATATATATATATATATATATATATATATATATATATATATGTAGAATACTTAGATATTTTTTGCTATCATTCCAAAAGGAAAGTATCATAGTATAATTTCAGTACAATAGCAGTTTTCCTCATCTCACACATTAAAAATTACAACTAATTTTTTGAAGTGAGAGAGAGAGGGAGAAAGAGTGTGTGTGTATAAATCAGTCAGTCAACACAAACAAAATGTTAGGGCAGGTATGTTAAATAGTTGAATTTTTATGCATATAAATGTTTTCCAACATAATATGAACTGGGAAGAACCAAAAGTTCTTATGAAACGTAATGATTACTATAGCAGAAATATTGCAGAATCTGCATTGATTCAATTAGTGGAAGAAAAGAACATGAAATTAAGTGCGAGATTATTTCCTTTTACATAATTCAAAGTTATTAAGATATTAGCCTCACTTTTTTGTCTCCTGAATCCCCTGCCCCTTAGTCATTTAGATTTATCTTAAGGATTAACACTTGTTTATGGCCACATTGACTCTTTCCAGTACCTTGCCCCCCCAACCCCCCCTTTTTATGAGATACGTGTATTGAACATAGTGAAGCTTGTGAAACTTTTTTTCATCCTAATTTATATACACTATAATGGTTACATCTACCAAATCCGCAAGTGAGTGTTTTTACGATTGTACATTCAAAGTATTATCAGAATTATTTTACCAACTCTACTCCATTCACTGTTTAATCTGTAGTAGAATGATTCCTTGTGTCTGCATTATTGCCAAATAAATGTCAAGACACCTATGAAAAGCTTTTCAGCCAACTTCAGGCTATTAACTACAGGCCCAACCCAGCTAGTATTCTAATCGATTATGAACGAGCTGCCAAGAATGCAATTACTGAAATTTTTCCCAATACAATTACACTGTACAACAATAAAAAGAAATAAAAATATGGAAATGATAATAACCTTTTTTTCTAGGGGTATTTTTTTTTCATAAATCCAGAATATAACATCTGTCTCTCTCTTTCTGCAACCCTTCAGTTTCTGATAAATTACGATCTTACATTAAATACACTAATGGCTCCATAGGTATTGAATGCAAACAGGTTTGGGCCAAAACTGACAACTCTAAAAGTTCTAAGCAGATTTTGATATAATTTTAATGGGGTGTCCCTAAGGTATTTGTCAACCTAACCTATGAAAGTATGCTCAATATATTTTTAGTTATAGGGGTCCAAATCTGTGTTAACTCTTAGGTAACGCATGATAATTTTGTAACTTATAATCAATGCTTCCTATTTTTACTTTTTTATTTAATATTTGTTGCTGTTACTATTTATATTATTTTTTACATACTAGTGTTTTTTCTTTACAGGAGACAGCCAAAATGCCTAGAGAATGCAAAAATTCCCCAGACAGTTTCTGTTATATTTGTGGATCAGTTACATTAAGCAATACAAGAGAGTTGACTCAACATGTAAAGAAACTTTATGAGCTGTACCTTGGATATAAAGAGGGTGACCAGGACAAATGCTGGGCACCTCACATATGTTGTGTCAGGTGTACAAGTTCCCTTTCTGCCTGGGTGAAAGGAAAAGGGCCTGGCCTCATGTTTGGTGTACAAATGGTCTAGATGGAGCCAAAAGACCATTCAACAGAATGCTACTTTTGCTTAACAGATATTACTTGCTTAATTCTTTTAGTGTCAGATTTTCTCAATTTTGGTTTCTTGAGGTTAGATGTTTGATGATTTGCTCTGTTTTCAAGCATTTCATCGCTTGTTGGTGCATTTGTTTTATGCCCTTCCTGACAGGCAACCCTCCCAAATTATCCGGGCTTGGGACCGGCTCTGTATTGAACTAACTTGCTCAACAGATATTAAAGGTGGGTATTCAATGTGTTTTCTTTCCTCTTCTTTAATATATTTTCAAGAGATGTATCAATTAAAAAGATCAAAATACATACTATGTACTACTTCCACTATTTCTGCAGGGGGCAACAGAAAAGGCAAGAAATCTATCATGTATCCAGATCTCCAGTCTGCTATTTGCCCAGTTTAACATTCAAGTGCTATTCCTGTACCACAGTGGCCCTCTCAACTACCAAGTGATGACACAAGCAACTCAGATGATGCAGAATCTCAAGATACACCATATGTGGCACAGCTTGAATCTGACAAGAAACCACACCTCATCACCCATCTGGAACTCAATGATCTAGTTTGTGATCTAACACTTACTAAGCAACAGAGTGAACTCCTGGCCTCGCATCTGAAACAATGGAACCTGTTGGATGAACATGTTCGAATTACAGTATTTAGGAAGCATTCTGCAGATCTACAGCAATTTTTCACTTTTGAAAACAACTTCACTTATTGTAATGATATCAGAGGTCTATTCAATGCCCTTGAGTTGACCTATGAACCAAATGAGTGGAGGTTATTCATAGATGCATCCTTTTTACAGCACAAAAGCGATTCTGTTGCACATTGAGAACACCATGCCTTCATTTCCAGTTGCTCACTCAGTCCTCAGTCATTTTAAGAGAGACATATGAGAACCTTGCTTTTATTCTTAGACTCCATAAGTTACAAGAAGCATGAGTGGCTAATTTGTGCAGACTTGAAAGTAGTAGGCCTACTTAATGGGGTATAAACTGGATACACCAAGTTTATGTGCTTCCTTTGCAAGTGGGACAGTAGGGCTAGATCAGAACATTATTTACGCTCAGAATGGTCACCCAGGGAAACTATGACACATGGATGCCATAATGTAATTCATGACATTACATTAAGGAGAAAATCATTTTACCACCACTCCATATAAAACTAGGCCTAATGAAGCAATTTACCAAAGCACTGCAACATAACAAGCCATGTTTCCATATATGCAAAGGACTTCTGGGAAAGCACCAATGTGTCCAGTGAGAGGGTATAGTGGAGAGCCTCATCAAATGCTACCAAGATCTCAGATGCAATATGTCACTGAAGATACATTTTCTTCATTCTCATCTGTCCTTCTTCCCAGAAAATGCAGGAGATGTGAGTGATGAACATGGAGAGGGCCTCCATAAAATATAGCATCAATGGAAAACAGCTATAAGGAAAAATGGAGCCATGCTATGTTGGAACCTGAAGCGTGATACTTATGAGATGTCTTATAAATTAAGAAGTAAATACAGAACTAAAATGTAGGTTAATATATTATATAATGCTAACAAACATGCTGATTCATTACATATTCATGAATTAATTACAATGAACACATTTAATCTGACTTTAGGAGTGAAATACATTTATGGTATCGTGTAAATCAGTATCAATTGCATAATTATTAAATCAGCAATATACAAGAAAATGTTATGTGATGGGAAATTTTTGTTACCAAATTCAAATTCAGCACACTCAACTTCATAATAAAATGCACACAAGAGCTATGTTTTTTCCTTGACACTGAAATTTGTTGTACGGTGTTTTCTTTTCATCTCAGGCTGTTTATCGGAAGGGGCAATCCGAGGGATTTCAATCATGATATCAGATTGATGCTGATTTTGCTCTAATCATTTAAATGATACCAGCCTTGGCTTTTGTGCCAGCAAACAATGTTCTAGAAGCATTTGAGCAATTACAAGAAAATTTGTACCATGAAGCAGATTCAATCATTGATTAGTTTGAAGATGCTTATATGAGTAGAATTATGATGCCGTAACAGAGGCAACCCAGTCTTTCCTATTTCTATATGGAACATGTATGCATTGATTTGCCATGAACATTTAATTGCTTGGAAAAATGGCATAACCATTTACAGGTGAATATATCTTCAAGTCATGCAAATATCTGGAATTTTCTTGAGGTACTGAAGACAGAACAAGCACTTAATGACATGATCATCAACCAAATGCTGGCAGGGCATCAACCTTCACCCAGTAAGAAAAAATATAAAGATTTAACAAAAAGAATTGCAAATATTGTGCAGGATTAGGAAAATCATAAGTGCTGGATTTTTTTTAGAAGAATAGCTCACAAATTACATTATTTTTCAGGATATTGATAAAGTGCCTGTAAATAATAAAAATTTATATGTACACTGTTGTTTTTTATCAAATTTAATGTATTTTCTTTTATTTGTTAAGTTTTAACTCTGCTTCCACAAATAAGCAAAATCTATTTGAGGGAAACTTCAGAAAACCTACGCCATTTTTTTAGTATTAAAAACAGTACTAATAGTGTTTTTAGGCATTTTAGTAATCATTTATGGCTTCGGTTAGGCACAGAAAGCACTTCTTTTTAAGATACTAACAGTCTGAATATGGCTCTATTTGAAGTGATACTATCTTTAAAATAACTGCTTTCCAGGCTAAAATGAAGCCATAAATCATGACTGAAATGTCTGCAAACACCATTAGTACTGTTTTTTTTACAAATACAAACACGCCAGTTTTGTTACTGGAAGCTATTATTGAGCCGTGCTATGAGTTGCCATTATGGGGTGGCTCTGCCCCTCATACCCCCCCACTCACTTTGCCTGCGCCTCATAAATAAGTAGTACACAATTTGAAAGTCTAGCCAAGCTAAATACGTAAAAAGCGCATGACACCATCATTACAAAAGCTTGACAAACAGGTTTTTGCACTCCAATCGAAAGCAGCACTGTTATAAGTGCTTGCATCCAGGGTTACCAATGTGAATTAAGTTTGAAATTAATGTGTGAAATTCATGATTTCTGGTCATATCGGGAGAAGGTAAGGTGGACTTATTTTAATTCAATTATTAACCCCATCAATGCGTAGTATCTAAAAAATATCTACTTTCTGCACCAAAATGCAATCCTATATGATGACTGGAATGCCTAAAAAGACCATTAGTGCTTTAATAATACTAAAAATACATCATAGGTTTTCTGAAGTTTGACCTCTATTTTCTTGTACCTTTACTTTAGCCTTGGTCCCCCCTCAAAATTTTGGGCTTATCTTACGCTATGACAATTGGTAGTAGGTCAAAATGCCAACAGACAAATTGTCAAAAGAACAAAAAGTCTGATATATCTGTCTCTCTCTCCTTCAAAAGTTAATATGTAGTCAAATCTACGATTATACAAATATTTTTCTGTTCCACTCTCTCTCTTTATATATGTATATATATATATATATATATATATATATATATATATATATATATATATATATATAATGTATATTCATCCAGGAGATCCTTTTAGGAACAATAAGCTTCTTTTTCAAATGATGTTTAAATTACTGTAACCAGGATGAATCCAGTAGAAATGCCAGATAATAAATATGTCACATTTACACGTAGGCTATGTCCAGTATACACATACATATGTATGAATAATGAGTTAGAGAAAATTATAGTCTGAATTGAATGTATATAATCCTCAAATTAAAAGAGGTGGCAAGAAATGGAACCCCTTTAAAAAAAAACTTTAATCCGTATCAGATACAAATAACCAGGAAATGTCCTTATTGGGCACTTGTCCGGATACCCCATAATTTCACAATATACAGGGTGTCAACAGAATTCATTTTCAATTTCTTTACTGCTAATTTCATGTATATTTTCTTACCTTCATTGTCTTTTTGGAAAATTTTGACCCCCTTTCCCTAATTTATGGAAGAGTTATGGAGTCCTTGGAATCCACGTCAAAAGGGCAAGCAAAGAAATTTCAGCCTCTCTCAATGTCAGCAAAAGAATTGTGGAAAAGGTGAGAAAGGAGCTAGAAGATAGATTCGGGATATGACTTAGATGTGACAGCAGAGAGAAAAATCCATGATATGACACCATCAGAATGCCGGAATTCATTGCTTAAATCAAGATTATCAACAATGATATCAGAAAATAGCTACATGCCCTTGCAAGAGATACAGGTGTGAATGAAAAGCCATCAATCTGGTGGTACATAAGGGCATTTGCTACTTTCTGTACAACTATGAAAAGGAAGGGACAATTTTTGTCCAAGGTGATGCAGGAAAAGTGACTCATGCACACAAAGAACATGATCAACAAGTTGAAACACCCTTTGAGGCCAGACATGCTGTGGTTCTCCAATGAGAAGAATGTCTGCTAAGACCAGAAGATCATCTCTCAGAACAACATGTGGCTTGCTGTTGCACCCAAGGATGTACCCAGTCTTACAAATATAATTTCCAGTGACAATCATGGTTTTCTGTGTCATCAGCAGTGAAGGTGATGTCATGCTACCCCACTTCTTCCCTGAGGGCCTCAGACTGAACATCATGGCTACATCTATGTTCTGAGTTAGGCGGTGAAGCCCTGGATCGACTGGGTAGCTGCAAGACTGCACCCTGCCACACCAGCCAGAAGATCCATGCCTGGCTGTCAGAGAATTTCTTTGATCACACGTCACCTTACTTTTGGCCACCCAACTTGCCTCACTGCAACCTCATCAACATTTTGTGTTGGCTGCAGTCGAACGAGAGAGCACAACAAATCCAGCTGCAACATGAAGGACAACCTGAAGACTAGGATTACCGGGGCATTCACAGGCTTAAAATGGGAGATAGTGACAAAGGCCTGTTGCCAGTTCTGAGGTTGCCTGGAGATTCATCAAGACCACAGGCCGCTTCATCGAGTGAGATTGGCAGAACATGCCTCAAAAACAAACTAACCCAAATTTGACTAATATATCTTAAAAAATACAACCAATTTTATTTTTGCCTGCAGTCATCATGCAATCGAATACCATCCATACCCTGTTTGTATGTGTGTGTATATATATATATATATATATATATGAGTTGGGCAATATATTTTCATCATAGCAAGTTTGGTTAAAAGCAATGGCTAATTTTGCATTTGTGGTTTTCTTTTTGAATCTCTTGAGAAGATAGATTGTATTTAAGTATAATTTGTGTTGTATACCTAATTCTTCTCTAACCACCACTGTCTCAGGACAAGCATCCTACTGCTAATTCCCTTTGATAAAATCACATGTGTCTACAAATACAGACATTCAGTATAATAGAGTTCATAAAAAGGCAAATATATTCATCTTAAAAATATAATTTCTAGATTAATGAAATATTAATGTGCATGATTAATTTTCATAAATTAGAAAAATATTTTTCAGGCTGGACGTAAAAGCTACTTAAATTTCTATGTAATTAATATTAGGCTGGGACTAGCCAAGTGGAAGTACTGCTTCCTATTAAAGAAAAATTAACCCACATTAAGTTGAGTTAGTCAGTGGAAGGAGTTACACTTCCATTCAACTTCATGAGAGATCCCACATTAAATTGTAAGTCCCCACTGAGAAATGAAAAGCCCCCCTCCCCCCAAAGTATCTATGGTAAATTATCCTGGCAAATTATTATTAATTTTTTTCAGGGGCTGATGGGAACCTGTATACATCAAAAATTGAGAATTTTAACTCTGAATTATGTCTGGGTTACCCCAAAGCTGAGCTAAAATCCCTCAAAACAACCAAGCCAATTAAAATTCTTGAGTTTTCTGAAAGCCATATTGTACTGCAAGGAATGAAAACCAATGAAGAAGGTTAGTAATTTTGAAATCATAATCACAAAGTAAAATAAAATAAATTTATATTCATACCCAATGTGCAAGGAGATTGTTTACTGACATGTCATCATCTTCAATAACTGCTTTCCTACAAAATGGGATCAATGCCTCTTCAAATGACCCCCAGCAGGAGTGAAGCCTTGTCACTGGGTTAACTTTAACTCTAATGGATCCTGTGGAAGTTGTTGTTGCACTTCCTCCTCACTCCTTCTCTACACTATTATTATTATATATTTTTTCACTCAATGACTATCCCCTCAATCTTTTGTTTACCTGCACTGGGAGGAGCCATTCTTTCCCCGACACATTGCAGAAGTAAGGAAGCCACAGTACTGGGTTGAATTTAACTCTCTGACAGGTCCTGGGGAAATTGCCTGTGCGCTTCCTCACTCCCTCTCAGCTTTCCTTTTCTTACGACTATCCCCTCAACCTTTTACATATGTTTAAGGATGACCAGTACATCATGCCGTGTCATAAGGTTTTGGAACCTCTATAAACAATGCCCACAGGTTGCAAGAGACTAGAACTTGAGGGCTCCTGGTGATTGGGCTGGATTAATGGAAAGGTAATTTTTGCCCCAATAACCCCTTCCTTGCATGTAATGGGTTGACCACCTCCCTGAAGCCATTCTCGGGTGCATAAGGCTGGACTGCTTATGGTAGGTGGGCTGTACTGCCTTGTCTGCCAGTCCAATGAAAAGTCTTAGGTCCTGTCTCCGGGTCTACCACAACAGATTTTCAGATCTTGGCCTTCCTGTCAAGGATTAGTACAATCAAGTAAGGAAATCTACCCTGCCTCCCTCTATGCCTGCTCAATCATGAGCTATAGCCCTTGGTGTTTGACCTGTCTACTGGGTAACCTCTGGTCGAGGTGCATTGCTGCACAGGTGCGAGCACTACCCTTTAATGCACCCAGGGTGGATAAAAGAAAATTCTGAAAACCTTAGATTGGTTTGGTGGGAGTAGCTGGATGCAGGATATAGATTACCAACTTTTTTTTGTGTTCACAAATTTCCGAGATTTGATTTGTTGCCAAGTTTTCAAACAGTTTTGAAATTTTAAATTACATCCCTATTGCACTATCTTCAACTGAACCTGGTGTTGGATGAGACCAGTTGTCTCACGACAGCAGCACTGACCAGTAGAGGTGCTGCATTCTAACCATTTGCCATCTTTGGAACCACCCTCGGACAGCTTCCCCTTTCTGATGGAAGTGCCCCTTCCAGATCTTTCTAGCTGAGATGGTATTTCTCCCTCTTGAAATGATGTGGGTTTGGTGGTTCCCCCTTACTCCCTTTTGGAGAGTTGCCTCCAGGTGACTCTCCACTTGCTAAACTCATAAGGAGCACAGAGATTTGCTTTTCTGGCCGCCGTGCTGATAGGACTCAGCACCCAGTCCGGCCCCACCTTAGCCTCTTCTCATTCTTTCTGACACCGTCTTCTTACTCTGCTTCCTCACTCTCCCTACAACCTCTCCCACAACTCTCTCTGGCTGGCCTCTAATTTCATAGGGTAGACATTGACCAGCTTCTGAATTGGGGCTGAGGGGAGAGGGGACAATGCCCCCTCACCCCTGAGCTCTGGTTTGGGGTGGAGTGTTTACCAACCTGCCTCACCCCCACCCCCACCCCCACCCTTGCCTTCCTCACATACCCTTTCTCTCTCCTCTCACTGTATATCGATTTTGCACCTAGCCCAAAGTGGAGCTGCCACGCCGAAGGGCTGCCTGGCCACTGGGAGGTAGGTGTGGTCCTAAATTGTGGCAGCTGGCTATGCCGGCCCCATCTTCACCCCTCGCAAAGCAGGCTACTGCATGTGGTGATTAGCATATGCATCCCATGCTAAAAATAGGGTTATAATACTCACCTTCTACCAACAAAGATGCTGCTAATGGGCAGCTGCACTGCAGAAAAGGAGATCCACCCCCACCCTCCTATGCTTTCTCAGGTGACCCTCCCAACTTCTTTTACCAGAGACGAGGCTTACTGCTCTCCTAGACCTATGGCTGCAAGCGACTCACCATCACCCCTTCTATGTAGGCGCCCTTGGGCAGCTCCATCTCTTCTACAGTGGCAGTTTATCCTTTCCTTTCCCAGGGGACTGCCAAGAGAGCAGGCAGGTGACTCATAATTGACAACTCTGGGTAGGAACGGCTCGATAGGGCCAACCCACTTAAGGGAGCAAGGGATGGCAGGGCCTGTCAGCCTGTGCCCCCCTAATGTCCTGCTAGCCTCCGTGACTAGTTTGAAGGGGGTCAGTGTACCTGCCCCCTCTTTTCCTCGATGGATGCTGGCATTAGAAGGTAAAAATGGAACCTCAAATGGGATCTGTGATGTCTTGGGGAAGGAGGGAGATGGCCACATGGAGGCTCCCCCTAAGATGACCCAGTCCCAGACAATAGGATCTTCCATGGGGTTGAATCCGGGCTCGGTGCCTAGCACAGAACGCGAGTCCGCCCCTATGCAAACTCCTCCTCAAACGCCTCGGGTCCCCGAGGCCTCACAAGCAGAGTAGGGACCTCCTCCCCCAGCTGGTGCTCTTGTGACAGCCAAGACCTTCTTCATTTCAGAGAAGGATCTTGCCTAGGTCGGTATATCTGGCCTAGGGGCTCCTACTGACGGAGGAGAGAAGTGGGTTGATTCTCCTAAGAAGAAAAAGCACAGAAAAAGACAAAGAAGACTCGGGGCTCCTCTCCCGCCGCGGGGATGAGCGGGTCCGCTGCTGTTTTCGGTATACGACCAAGCTAAGATTGGCACTTCTAACCCCAGTGCTCCCCTAAGTGGGGAGTCCCAGACAACTAAAAACGCAGAGAGGAGCCTCAATTACGTCTGGGTCCCTCATTCGGAGGTTACCTTGCATTTTTGAACGCCCTGGCTTCAAACGCTTCCTCGTTATTCGCTCCACCGATGACAGCATGTTGGCCTAGGGCAACATGATCCATCAGAGGAGAGCTCTAGCTAGCGTGATTGGTAAACAGCCGAAGGTGACCCCGTTTCTCGGATGGGAGCCTTGTGAAGAATGCGTTGAATCCCTCTGAGGTGACCACGATTAGTGCCCTTCAGACACTTGATGGCACGCCGGTAAGTGGTTTATGCGAGGGACCTGGTGGACTACTCCATAGATGACATCACCTGAGAGCTGGCCAACCATGAAACTGTCAAGGTCGAACGTGTGATGTGAAAACAGGGAGGAGCTCGAGGCCCACCCCTACACTCATCACATTCAACTGTGACAAGCTCCCTGAGTCGGTGCGTGCCGGTTGGTATCGCTACCTCGTGAATGCATTCGTGCCACTGCGGAGGAGGTGCTCACTACTGCCACTGCTTCAGCCATATGAATCGCTCCTGTCGACATGCAAAGTCAAGGTTACCCCAAGTCTGTGTAAGTTTCTCCAAGGCCACATATGATAAATCCAAATCGTGTGTGGCAAACTCTGTCTTTTGTGGAGAGCCGTACCCTGATTCCTCGAAGCAATGTTATGTCTATCTCCTTGAAAAGGAAATCCTGGCCATTCAGGCCCAGGAATATCTCTCATTTCGTGAGGCTAAGGACTTAGTCCTGGCGTGGCCGGCGCTGCTTTGCCCCTCCAGGCCTAGCTGCTCAGTCATTCTCGCTCCTATTCGGAACCCTTCTGCAGGTTATACCCACCCCAGCGCTCTCCTTGTAAAGCTGGCTGCACAAAAAGGGTTCACACCAGGCTCCGACTAAAACCAAGACTCCCCTCCCTCTAGCGTCACCTTTTCCCGTAAGGCAAAACGGTTGTGCGCCTCCACCGAGTCTCTAAACTCATAGGAGGTAACATCGCTGAAGTTGGTTGTAAGGCTATCTTGCGGGGTTACTAAAGCTGCCCACCGAAAGGAGGACTGAACTAAAGCAGCTTCGCCTTCTACGACTACACCGAGTGCTAGGCTGGTTAACTCGAAGGTGGTGGATCCCCCAAATGAGGGACCCCCGCCTGCGTAATGTTTTGAGGCAGAGGAAGGAAAAGACTTGCATGGCGAGCCCAACCTCTCCCGATAAGTCCTTGAAGGCGGCAGAGCATTGTCCAGCCAACACTGCCCGGAGTTCTGCCTCCAGGAAGTTTATGGCCATTTCCATGAGGGTCTTCTCTTCGAAGACGGCCCCTGCATCTACTCCGAGCTACGCCTGGAGGGCATATTCCTTCAATGGAATTGCCGTGGACTCCCGGCCAACTCGGCGGAGATGCGGAGGCTCTTCTCCTCCCGTGTTCTTAGTTATCTTTTGCAGGAAACCAGCCTGTCGCGTTTCTCCTGCCTACCTGGGAGGGTGGGCAGCTGCACCTGGATAGTAGGTATACTCCTATTTCTGCATACATTCAACCATCAGCCGACTCTGATGCGGGGGACTTCCTGTAGCGCCACGGTTGCTGATGCCTGCTCGGAGATCTGAACGGTAGACACCCCCTCTGGGGAGACTACTCAATCAATCCCAGGGGTCATGTCCACCCGACCTGATGACAAGCTAGAGATGGGTGTCCTAAATGTGGATGAGTTTACGCATCACTGGCCGAGAACCGCTTCACTTTCCTGTCTCAATCTATCTGTGCGCTCTTCGAATGCACAGCCTGATTTTGGTTCGGGGCTAATCAATGACCTCCATGGTAGTGATCATTTTCCTATTCAAATATCGTTTGGGGGGCCACTGCCGCCCGAGAGCTCGCCCCTGTGGTGCTTGGCGCGGGCGTGGTGGTCCGCATTTCAGGAAATGATTGATTTCCGGTCTCAATCAAGGAGTTTAGGTCGGTAGACGAGGCCATTGAGTTCTTCTCCGGCAACCTCATCGCCGTGGGCCTAACTACTATTCCTACAACGTCTAGCTATTTTGCACACCGACTGATTCCGTGGTTGTCAGCCGAGTGTGAGTCGGTCCTCAAACAGAAGCGTTATTCCTACATGCTCTATAAGCGCCGCCTGAACAACTTCACTGGCAGTGAATTTTGTCGAGCTAGGGCTAGGTTCCGGCATGTTTCGAACCACGCCCACCGCTCTTCCTGGCGGGCATACATGTCTTCACTTAATGGGAAGACCCCTCTAGCAGAGGTGTGGAAGCGAGGCAAAAGGATTCGGGGCAAGTTCTTGCATGACCACCCTCTCCTGTTCTCCAGAATAATGGGAGTGCAATCAGGAAAACTGCGTCTGTGGCAGACTGCTTCGCGACCAGATTCTCTAGCAGGGATGCTGCTCCACCAGCATTCACTGAATGGCGTGATGTCGCGAAAGACCACTGGCTGGACTTTACATCCAGAGGCAGAGACCCCTTCAATGACAGGTTTACATTGAGCGAGTTGCATTCCGCTCTCATTTCGGGCGTGGACACCGCTTATTTCTTCATCGCCTAGACTTCCATTTGTCATCCCTAACCTACAGCAGGTTATAAATACCGTAGCTGATAATGCTTCTTCCAAGAGCTTCCGTTTTTCCACAGTAAAGACCATGGCTGTCCACTTTTATAATAATAGATCAGTGACATGGGACGGCCCTCCATTAATCACTCTATGGTGTCCCTGTCACCTTTACCCCATTTCAGATTTCTAGGGGTGATCTTTGATTCAAGGCTTGCTTGGTGGCCTCATTTGGACGCCTTGAAAAGGTCTTGTCTGAAGAGAATTGAAATTACTGTCACACACTTCTTGGGGAAGTGATTGACGCACCTTGTGGCTTTTGTATTTAGCATTGGTCCAGTCAAAGCTGGACTATTCACATCTTTCCTCTGGCTCACTGTCCATTCTTGAAAAATTCAATACTGTGCATAACCAGGGTGTGCGCCTGGCTTCTGGAACCTTCAAGTCCTCCCCAGTGTGGAGTCGATGCAGAGAATGGGGCTCTTCCTCTTCCTTTTCACAGGCTCAAGTCTAACCTCAAATATCTTTTTAGACTTAAGCAATTACCAATTGCCAGTATATGAGTGCTCATTCAATTTGCGAACAGGGGCCTCATATGATAGATATCTATCTCTGGCTCACCCCTTTGCTCTGCGCATGGCTGAGCACACAGGATGTCTTAAGGGAGTTTTCTGTTATTCCGTTTTCATTACCAAAGATTCCCCCATGACTCATACCACCTGTAGTGGTATGCAGAGGGCTTACTGGTAGGCCTAAGGTTCAGTTCTTGCCTGTAGCCTTGAGAACCATGTATGATCAACACTTCTCCCACCATCGGCCTAGCACCTTTGTGTTCACCGATGGGTCCAAGTCATCGGATGGAGTTGGAGCTGCTGCTGTCTTCCCATCTCAGTCAGACAGCATTGGTTTGCCTACCAAGTGCAGCTTCTGTTTTCACAGCAGAACTTGTTGCCATTCTTGCTGCACTCCTTATTATTGCTCCTATGCCATCTGGCTGTCTTACGATTTTCTCTGACTCTCTTAGTTCTCTGGAGGTACTGGGTGCTTTTGGTTCTAGCCATTCATTGGTTACCAAGATCCAGCGGTGGCTTTTTTATCTTTCTTCTATTCAGAAGATTTCTTTTTGCTGGATGCCTAGTCATGTGGGCATCCCAGGTAATGAAAGAGTGGAAGCTGCGGCCAAGGAGGCAGCATCATTGGGGACACCTCCGTCAGCCCCAGTTCCACTTCGTGATATCTATCTTCTCATCACGAAATATGTAGTCAGCTTATGGCAGAAGATGTGGGATGAGCTTCCTCCCACCAAGCTCCATTCCATAAAACCTTCAGTCCTCCCATGGCCACGTACCATGAGACCATATAGACTGGATGTTATTTTGTGCCTACTATGAAGAATGGCCATTGCTGCCTCACTCATGGGCATCTGATAATGGGCAGCCCCCTTTGTGCATCCTGTGTGGGGTGCAGCTGCCCATCCTTCACATCTTTGCTGAGTGTCCCCTTTTGAGAAATCTTGGGAGGAGGGTCTTTCCTTAAATTACGGGGCAGATGCTGCCCCCCCCCCCCCTAGTAGGTTCTACGGGGCATCTTGTCTGACTCGTGTCTCTTTTAGTGTGAATAGAATTTTTTAATTTTTAGAAGAATCTAATTTTTTAGCCAAAATTTAATATATTGTTTCATGATTGTATATTCTCTGTTCTTGCATCTATTGTTGATCCATCTATAGTCTAAGTTTTTATCCTTTGTCAAGTTCTCAATAGTTTATTTTTGATATCCTTTTACACCCTTTGATGGTTTTAAATTCCTGTACTTCCATTCTTTTGATTTTAATTTCATAGCTATATTTTTGTATATTCTCTAGCTGTCTATATTTTTATTGAGAATTTTCATGCAAATTACCCATCCTTGAATTTGGCTGCGGACTAGTCCGTTTGTGCTTTGCAGCATTTATTTTTCACACTATTGATTCATTCTTCCGCCATCAAAGGCTCCAACCTGACCCAGAATTGATTCTAAATGTGGTTTGCACCGTTTCTTTGGTCTTGTATTTGACCGACGCCTCACCTAGAAGGCTCATATTCTCAGCCTTAGGGTCTCTTGTGCCCGCGCCATAGATATTCTTAGTTCCGTGACGTTCTACACCTGGGGCGCTGATAGGGCTATTGCCTTACTGTTTTATCGATCCCTTGTTTGTTTGAAGCTCGACTACTGATGCGAGTTTTATGCATCCGCAGTCTAGCGTCTATTGCGGAATGTGTCCTCGATTCAACACACTGGCCTTCTTCTGGCGACTGGTGCCTTCTGCACGTCCCCATTTTAGAGCCTACTTGTTGATGCTGGGGAGATGTCACTCGCTCTGCGCCGTACACAGTGCCCTGTACGCCCAATCCCGGCCCCTCCCTCAGTCGCAGAGAGACCTCAGTCATACCCTAAGCCCTTTGGGTTTAAGGCTAGGAAACTACTTCGAGAGCTTAATATATTGCTCTTGGGTATTTGTAGCCACGCCTCTGCTCCCAAAGCTTTTACAGCGCCAGGATATTCGTTCAGCCTTTTTGGAGAACACTTTGCGTCGTGCTGGAACCGTGCCAATGTATATGGATGGCTCCAATTCCCAAGAGGGAGTCGGTTTCTATGCCATATCTTCTCTGTTTGAAATCTGCGAAGCTCTGCCAAGCACTGCGTCTGTCTTCACACCTGAGCTGGTTACAATACACCGCTCCATACTGGAGATAACGCGTCGTGGCTGGTTCAGAGACCCGATTTTGATTTATAGCTACTCACAAAGTGCCTTGAGTACTCTCGGGGCATTGGAATCTCCACATTTCCTGGTTCATGATATTTTTGATGCCACGGTTTTGGCCAACTGGGCGGATGTCGAGATTATCTTCTACTGGGTTCCTGGACATTTGGGAATTGCGGGGATTGAGCGTGCCATAGAGTCTGTGAGGACCGGGCGGCCAAACCACCGTTTCCATCTTACTCACACCAATTACATGATATGAATACAGGCTTTCCTCCGGATGCCTGGGCAAAGAAGATGGGAGACGGTCGAGAAGAACTTAAAGTTACATGCCATTGCCCTGCGACTGTTCCCATGGACCTACCCCTCAATGCCGCGATGGCTTCAGGTTGCTTTCTGCCATCTCCGAATTGGACACACTCGCGCGACGCACTGCCATTTGATATTTGATCGAGCGCTTGCCTGCGACGACTGCATTGCCCCCAGACTTCCGCACATTCTTGTTGAATGTCCCAGTCTGGCTATTCTTCGCGCTCATTACCTGTCCCGGTTTGTCCCTTGTACTCAGGACTGGTTCGTGCACAAGGACTTTTGGACTATCCAACTTTTTGGATGAGGCTGGCTCCTCCACTTTATATGACTGTTTTTTTTTGTAGGTCACTTGTTTCTGCGCCAGGTGGAGGGCCACCCCCGACGGCAGAGCGCACTTCCCTCTTGTCACCTTTTTGCTTTCTTTTTTTTTAATGTCGTCGGTGTTTTAACCTGCGCTTAGCCTTTCTCTTTCTTTTTATCTTTATTTGTTTTTTTAATCTAGCTTGCTTGTATGCTTTAGCGTGAGTACCGCGACTTTTGTTCTAGTAGGCAGTCGCCAGATGGTCTCTCAATTGTTTTTTTTAATCCATTTTATATATTATACTCCCTCTGCTAATTCCTTCCCACCTCCTTTCTTGGCCACTTGTAAATAATATTACAGGTGAGTTGCCAACCACGTTTCATCCAGTTATCTTATGTTGGGCCCCCCATCCCGCTCTTAGCAGTGTGGGTCAGCTGGTAGGTCTTAACATATCTGCTCTCTTCCCACCTTTTCTCCCTCCCCCTAACATCTATGACACGTGACATTTGCAAGCTTGCATG
Source organism: Ceratothoa steindachneri (assembly GCA_963969495.1). Taxonomy (NCBI): domain Eukaryota; kingdom Metazoa; phylum Arthropoda; class Malacostraca; order Isopoda; family Cymothoidae; genus Ceratothoa; species Ceratothoa steindachneri. Next base: position 57,959,475 of record OZ018319.1, on the reverse strand, counting down.
TTCTCCCACCCCGACACCACCCAGTTTGCCCTCACACCCTTAATGCCTGCAGGAGGATCTGTGGTTATATTTCTACTGCACATTTTCACTTTAACTAACTCCACCACTTAGTTTACTGATCTCTCCTTTTGAACAGTTTTCCTCATCCCACCTTAAATTTGTGGTGAAAAAAAATGACGGAAAAGAAACCTAGGGCTACAAAGTAACGTATGTTGGGGCAAATTTAGGGAGATTGCATCCTCTCTGGTTCTAAGTATACCATGTAGTCCTCTTTTTAGCTGTTTCCCCATGTATCTTCACATTTTCATCTATATCTTTTTTTAACAAATTTCCTATAAAGAATAAGTGACCAGACTGTCATTTTGGTCGCCTCCTTTTTTCAAATAATGAGACTGTAAACTTTTCTGCTTTCTTGTCTTTTCTCAAGGTAATTTGATGCTGGGGCTTGTAGTAGAGCACAGTGCATTCTACCCCCTGGACACAAATTTCTTGGCAATTCATTGAATAAGTTAAATGGCTAACCCTGCACACAGGGCCAAGTTTATATATTTGAGTGCCTCTGCTTTTTGTGCATTAACCTGTTTTGTGATATATTTTCTCAGTCCTCATATATATGGTTAATGCCATACTACCTGTATTTACCCCGAGACCTTGATGGTAGCCAAGCGGATACAGCTTTGGATTTATTGTGTTGAGGTATTTAGTTCAATCCGAATGAATGTGAACATAAAATTTCACTATGTGCGGGCATGGCTGCCACTTGGGCAAATACACCTGGACTATCCAATGCAAAGGTTGATTGCTCCTTCCCACAGCATATCCATTTTCACCTCCATTCCAGAGGCCGGCCAATAGAGTAATCATATCCATATACCCCTGATGGAAATGGGTGTTTCCCTACCCCCTAGTTGTGAAGGGTTCCACTAGTGCTGGTTTGTTTCAACAAACATGAAAGCCCAGACACTTCCCCACCCCTACTAAAGAGGATATAACTTTCAGTCTGATCTTTGAATTTCATCCATTTGAGTTATCTACATGATGAGGGTTCTCATCCACAAGAGAAAGATGAATGGTGCAACATAGTATTAGTATTTTTTTCTGCATTGCTAAAAAAAAAGGATGCCTGAACTTTTTTTTTTTCCCACAGGTGGACTGTTAGTGTTATTGGATGTCAAGTTTGGTGTGTGTGTAAGCTCCAAGGCACTCAAGATGTACAGAGATCCTCCTCTCGCTTGGAGGTTTGGCTCACATGTTGTGGTTGGTGATGGAAGTCATCTTCTTTGCATCCCGGTTTCTCTTGCTCCTTCAACCATTGCAACCATGTTCGGAACTCAGATTGCTGGTAAATAAATGCACATTTCTCCTAATTGACTGGTTTAACTTGGTAAAGCCTTGCAAGGGACTGCTCCATGTAGACTAGTGCACCTCCACCTTGAAGAATGGCATGCCCTCCTGTCCCTAGTGCAGCAGTAGTAAAACGAGATGAAGACTACCTGTGCTTTATTCCCGATTTCTATTTGATCCTCCCCCTTATTTTTAACAAACTTCTCACCTATTTCCTTGTTCATTGGCTAATATCAGGTGCTAGTTTATCGTCAATTTTTGCCCATTCATCCCTGGTCAGGTCATACCGGTTGGGGTTTGCTGGTTCACCTGCCATCTAGTTAAGGTGGTTGGTTTTAATATGTCTGCATTCTTCCCACCATCTTCTGCTACCCCTCACCCCCTTTCTTTCTTTCTCTATCTTTATACACACTCCGCCGTAAGGGGCACGGGCATTTGCTTTCTGCCGCCATGGTGACAGGACTTAGTGCCCTTTCCAACTCCAGCGTAGCCTCTTCTCATTCTCTGACACTGTGTCTCCTTACCCTGCTTCCTCACTTTACTTACAACCTCTCCCACAACTTTCTCTGGTCAGCCGCTTACCAGATCGGGGCTGAATGGGAAGGGGGCAATGCCCCCTCACCCTTCAGCTCCGGTTCAGGGTGGTGGGTTTTTAACAACCTGCTTCATCCCCACCCTCACTTTCCTCACATACCCTTTATCTCTCCTTTGGCAGTCTATCAATTTTATACCCAGCCCAAAGTAGAGTTCCCATGCGGAAGAGCTGCCTAGCCCCTGGACAGGAGGTGTGGTTGGTTCTAAATGGCGGCAGCTGGCTTTGCCGGCCCCGTATTCACCCCTCACAGAGTGGGCCACTGTGGGGGATGATTATCGTTTGCGTCCCGTGCAAATACTTGTCGCCATGCCCTTGAATGAAGTTCCCCCTCCCTCTTTCTCCACCATTGGAGCCGCTCATGCAGCTGCACTAAAGAAAAGGAGTTCCCCCTGCCCCTGTGCTTTTTCAGGGTACACTACAAACCTCTCTGACCGGAGAGGAGGCTTACTCCTATAGGTGCAGGGGACTCCTCGTCACTCTTCTCTGGACTAGCCTTTGCGCGATCCCCTCTTTCCAGCGGCAGTCCCTCCTTTTCTATCACAGGGGACTGTCAAGAAAGCATGTAACTGGCCTAATATTGACCGGTTCCGCTGGGAGCTGCTCGATAGGGTGAACCACCCTAGGGGGCAAGGGATGGCAGGGCCTGTCGGTCCATGCCAACCAACATTCGGCACTCGTTTACAGGAGGTCACTGTACGTGTCCCCATCCCCCTCTCTTCCTCGATGGATGCTGGTTCGCCGGCCCAAGACAAGACAAAGGGTTCCTTGAATGGGATCCATGATGTCTTGTAGGCCGGGGGGGGGGGCGCTCATGGAGGTACCCCCTGTCATGGGCATGGTCCCTGAGATGACCCAGCCCCAGAAAGTAAGATCTTCCATCTGGTCGAGCCCGGGATTGGTGCATCACAAGGAAAGGAGGGGATCTCCTGCCTCATCTGGTGCTCCTATGACAGCCAAGACCTTCACCATTTCAGAGAAAAATCTTGCCTAAGGTGCTCCTTCTGGCGGAAGAGAGAAGCGGGTTCATTCCCCACCCTCCTCTCCAAAAAAAGAAAAGGAACAGGAAAATGACTAAAAAGACTCGGGGCTCCTCTCCCTCCACGGGAGCCACCGGGACGGGCGGGTCCGCTGCCGTTTTGGTAAGCAAACAAATGAAGATCTGCTCGCCCGTCCCCGGTGCTTACCCGGGTAGAGAGTCCCTGAGTAAGACCAAAATTGCAAGTGCGCAGAGCGGAGCCTCGATTACGTCGGGGCCCATCATTCAGAGGTTACCTGGCATTTTTGAGCCTGATGGCTTCAAACGCTTTCTAGTTATCTGCTTCACTGATGACAGAATGTTGGCCAAGGGCAACATGTTCCTTCAGAGAAGAGCACTAGCTAGCTTGAATGGTAAAGAGCTGAAAGTGACGCGTTTCTCGGACTGTTGCCTTCTGGCAAATGCGTCGGATCCCCCCGAGGCGGCCAAGATTAATGCTCTTTGGACACTTGGTTGTACCCCGGTGAGTGTGACGTTGAACTCTAAAATATACTTTGTGAAAGAAGTAGTTTATGCGAAGGAAATCGTGGACTACTCTATAGATGACATTACATTAGAGTTGGCTGACCAAAGAGCGGTCAAGGTCGAACGTGTGATGAGAAAACAGAAAAGGGCCCGATACCCACCCCTACACTCTTCGTCACATTCCACTGTGACCGGCTCCCTGAGTCGGTGCGTGCAGTTGGTATCGCTACCGCGTGAAGGCATTCGTGTCACTGCCGCGAAGGTGCTACTACTGCCACAGATTCAGCCACATAAATCGCTCCTATAGACGTGCAAAGTCTGTGTAAGTTGCTCCAAAGCCGCACATGATAAGTCCAAATTGTGTGTGGCCAAGTGTGTCAATTGCTAAGAGCCACACCCCGTCTCTTCGAAGCAATGTGGTGCGTATCTCCTTGAGAAGGAAATCCTGGCCATTCAGGCCCAGGATCGTCTCTAATTTTGCAAGGCTAAAGACTTCGTCCTGGCATGCCCGGTACTCCCTGCTCCTGTCCATCCTAGCCTAAGAGCACGGTGGTTTCTGCGCCCATTCGGAACCCTTCTGCGGGTTCTATCCACCCCGGGCGCTCCCTTGGTACAGCTAGCGGTAGAAAGGGTTCACACACAGCCCCGGGTAGAACCAGGTCTCGCCCTCCTTCCCCCAGCGTAACCGTTTCCTGTAAGGCTAAACGGCCGCACGCCTCCAGAGTCTTTAGACTCAGAGGAAGCAACAACCCTGAAGTTGGTCGTGAGGCCATCTTCCGGGGTTACTAGAGCTTTTAACCGAAGGGAGGACAACACTAAAGGAGATTCAGCCCCTACGCCTACACCCACTGGTAGACTGGGTGCCTCAAAGACGTTGGATCCTCCAAAAGAGTGAAGCCCGCCTTCCTAAGGTTTCGATGCGGAGGGAGGAAAAGACTCATGGCTAGCCCAACCTCCCCCGATAAGTCCTCGAAGGCGACAGCGCATTGTCCTGCCAACTGCGCCCGTAGGTATGCCTCCAAAAAGCATATGGCCATTACCCTGCGGGGCTTCTCTTCGAAGAGGGCACCCGCACCTCCTCCGACCTAGGCCTAGATGGCATATTCCTTAAACTGAATTGCCGCAGACTCCGTCCAACTGGGAGGACCTGCGGAGGCTCGTCTCCTCCCTTTTTTCCTTAGCTATATTTTTACAGGAGACCATGCTGGGCACGTGCCCCCTGCCCACCCTCCCGGGGTATGAGGGTTTTGCGAACCCACCACCACGGGAGGAAAATGCACCATTTACACCCGACATGATATCTCTGTTCTTCTCTTTGCTTTAGATAGCTTGTTTCAGGCAGTAGCTGTGCAGCTGCACCTGGATAGGAGCTATACTGTTATTTCTGCGTACATTCCATCGTCTGCCGACTTCGACGCGGGGGACTTCCGCCGCGCTGTGGCACGGTTGCCGATGCCATTTCTCTTGCTCGAGGATCTAAACGGCAGACGCCCTTTCTGGGGAGACTACTCAATCAATCTCAGGTGTCAGGTCCTTGCCGACCTCATCGACGAGCTGGAGATAGGTGTCGTACATGTCGATGAGTTTATGCATCACTACCCGAAAACCGGGCCATTTCCTTTTCTATCTATTTTGTGCTCTACGAATGTACAGACAATTTTTTTGTGGGGGGGTAGTCTATGACCTCCATGGTAATGATCATTTTCCCTTTCAAATATTCGTTTCTGGGCCGCGGCCGCCTCAGAGCCCGCCCCGGTGGTGCTTGGTTCGTGCCCAGTGGTCCGCATTTCAGGAAATGACTGATTTCTCTATCTCATTCAAAATGTTTAGGTTGGTAGATGAGGCCGTCGAGTTCTTCTTCTGCAACCTCATCTACTTGGGCCTAACTACTATTCGTAGAACGTTAGCCGTTTTGCACGCCACCGCTTCCATGTTGGTTAGCCTAGTGTGAGGAGGCCCTCAAGCAGAAGCGTCATGCCTATAAGGGCCGCCCGAACGTTTTCACAGTCGCTGAATTTGCTCGAGCTAGGGCGAGGGTCCGTTATGTTTCGAAGCACGCCCGCCGCTCCTCCTGGCGTGCATGCGTGTGTTCACCTAACGGGAAAACCCCTCTAGCAAAGGTGTGGAAGCGAGTCAAAATGATTCGTCGCAAGTTCTCGCAGACCCCCTCCTGTTCTCCAGGAGAATGGGCTTGCAATCTCGGACCCTGCGTCCGTGTCTCGTCCGCTCTTTTTTCGTGTGCGTACACCGCCCCTTTTTCTGACGATGTCCCGTACACCAACCTTCGACACTTGGTTGAGCAATGCATAGCCTTTCTGTTAAATTTTTTAACAGGATCTTGGTAGAGGGTATCCTCCCAGTCCCCTGGCCAATGGCTACTGTGCTCGCTTTTCGCAAACCAGGAAATGCTAACTCTACTCCGGCCGATTTCTACCCTACCTCTCTAACCTCTAGCGTGTGTGAGTTGATGTAGAAATTGGTAAATACTAGACTAGCCTTTTTTCCAGACAGCGGAGGCCAATTGTCTTGCACACAGTACAGCTTAGCAAATTCCACTCCACGTCGGATGCTCTGCTCCTACTGGAAAATGCCGTGTGTGAGGCCTTCCTTCGACAGCACTACGCCACAGGGTTTTTTTGATCTGGAGAAGGCATATGATACCACATGGCGATACAGTATCGTGATCCCGTAAGGGGCGCAGCGATTTGCCTTCCTGGCCTCCGTGCTGACGGGACTCAGTGCCCCAGCTTGGCATTCTTTTTCTTCCGCTAACCCCTATCTCGTCTTCTGTACCAATTCTCTTTCCCGTAAGTGGCGCGGTGATTTGCCTTCCTGGCCGCCGTGCTGACGGGACTCAGCTTCTGTCCAGCCATAGCTTAGCCTTTTCTCCTTCTTTTCTTACTTTTTCCTCTGTACAGGTCGACGGATGCGCCCACTGGGGGGCGCATCGTCTGCAGGACCGTGCCTTAGAGGAGGTTTGGTTGCCCGGGTCGTCATTTCGTCTCTGGGAGGTTTTAGCACCACAGTCCAGAGAATCTCCATTATGTGGCTCCGCTGTTTTAAAAATGACTGGGAGCCAGGGGGGGAGGGTTACCCTCTCTGGGCTGTATGGGCTCTCTTTGAAAACGATGACGATTTGGTGCATGCCCTCGGCTCCAGGGATAGCCCAAAATAAAATATTTACTTATATGGGTAAATTAACAAACATAACTCCCAGCCTGACGGTAGACACTTTAATCCTTTTGGGTCAGAAGTCGACCCTGAGTTGGATTACGACCGATTTTTAGTCATGAAAGCGAACGATAGTCCTCTTAATAAGGCTGACGTCTACGAGGATTTTGTTGATAAATGTGGCGAATCTGCCCAAATGTGGCCACGTATTGTTGGCACATTGATAGTCTAGGCAAAATCAAGCGAGCAGCATCGGCGGATTAATACCCTACAGTCTTTACCTTCTGTAGACATGTCCTCTGCTTCGCACCCGACATTAACACCAGTAAAGGTGTTATCCGAATGGGAGAGTTAATAGATTACGATGTTGACAGGCTGGTATCAAAACTTACTAATCAGAAGTTTGTAAGTGCCCATCGCATTTCCAGGTTTGTGAATGGCGCTAGGTTACCTACCCCCACCATAATTCTGACCTTCAACAGATTGGAACCGCCCAAGTATGTTAAGGCTGACTATCTTAACATCCCAGTCAAGCCTTACGTTGAAAATCCACGACGATACTTCCATTGCCAATGCTTTGGCCATGTAAGCAAGTTTTGTAAACAGGCAAGGTTGTGTGTGAATTGTGGATCGGATTATCACGGGACGCCCTGTTCTCAACAGTTGTGCTGCTCTAACTGTGGTGGAGAACACCCTGCAACATCACAGCAATGCACTTTCTTTCTCTATGAGCGAGAAGTCATTGCCATTAGAAACAAGAATGGGGTCAGTTTTTAAGAGGCCAGAAGAAGAGTAAAGGAGATGTATGTCCAAGCTGGTGTGAGCTTTTCTGATCTACCAGGCCAAAGAAAGGGAGAAGCCAGAGACCCTCCTGGTTCTCCTGTGCCTGGCCAGATAAAAAGTCCTTCCCGTCCTAAATGTCCTAACAGTGCTTCTGAGGTTACCAACAAGAAGAGGAACCTTCCATCCTCTCCTGGTTCCCCAAGGGTGGTTAAGCACCTTGCTACCAGTCCAGAACTTGTGGATGTTAATCATGTTGGTCCTCAGGTGGTATCCATTCCACCTCTGGACATTCAACCTCCCCCTAAAGGACCAAACTCTTCTTCAGCTCCAAAGCCAGTTATCACCACCGCCCCATGTTGATACTGCTTTGTAATTCCTTTGATCCTTGAATGAGAAGGAACCAACCTTTGCTCCATCCCAGGAGCCACCTGTTGTGGAGGTTACTTCCTCATCTGAGGAGGACTATCAAAAACTGACTCCACATCCTTCTCTATCAGCATCGAATTCACAACTTTTGCCTATGTCCTCACCACCACCATCACCTCTACCATCCCAACCAACACTACTGGCTCTGTCAACATCGTCTGTTCCCTTGACACCTAAACTGACCCCTGGAGTTGCTTCCATCTCTGCTTTCCAGTGAAGACAGTTCTCTCTTACAACTACTTATCAAAATCTGATGCGCCACCCCTTAAAGAAAAACCAAAGGCAAAACTCAAGCTTCCGATGCCTCCTTTGTCATACTCCAAGCCTAAGCCTAGTATGACACAAACTACTTCCGCTGGTAGTTCAAATCGAAAATCTCCTACCACTAAGGATAGGAAGAAATGTACCGTTATGCTTAAACGGTAAGAATGTTTCCAATTATTCATTGGAACCTCCAAGGTCTCTTCCCTAAATGGGAAGAGTTCAAGCTCCTGCTTAAGGATTACAATCCTGATTGTATTGCTTTACAGGAGACTTGCTTGGGTGCTCGCAGAGTACCCAACATTTCAGGTTTTGTGGGATATTATAAGAACCCCAAGAGAACCAATTCATGGTTCTGCTGTTTTTGTTAACAACAGGGTTCCACACAACCAGCTCTTTCTTAACACAAACCTGCAGGTGGTTGCTGTCCGCATGTTTTCCAGTCGCCATTATTCGGTCTGTTCGCTGTATCTTCCTCCTGTCGAGGAAAGAGAGCTATTTTAGCTACAAAGTTAGCTAATTTAATTTCTCAACCCTTCCTCCCTTTTTATTGATTGGCCACTTTAATGCTCGACACCCCCTTTGAGGGGAACATAATAACAACCCTATAGGAAATATGATTGAGAGATTTCTTGGCACTAATGGTGTCTGCTTTTTAACTATGGCAGCCACACATCATTTCACATCCAGACGAAAAGCTTTACATTTGTGGACTTGTCTCTGTTCACCAAGTTGTAGAGCTGATTTTGACTGGACAGTTGATCCTGACTTGCGGGGCAGTGATCACTTCTCCATTGTAATAACAACCATGTACAGGTAGTCCTTCTCCACCACCTAGCAAAAGATGGAATACAAAAAAAGCAAACTGGCCTAAGTTCAGGCACCTCTCGAGCCATGATGGGTCTTTCCCTCATGAAGATATTACAGTGGCTATTGATGATTTTCAAGCCCACGTCAATCATGCAGCTAATTCCTCCATCCCGCTCTCTGGCTCAACTGCTCATTGACCACAATTGTGCTGGTGGTCTGCTGAATGCTTGAGAGTTGTCACTGAATGTAAACAGGCAGGCCGACGTTACCATCGGTGCCCCACGATGGTAAAGAAACTTCCTCGTAACCGAGCAAGGGCAGCACGGCGATGCACCCTTCGACAAGCTCGAAAGACCTCATTGGATGGTTACATCGCTTTGATATGTTGGCAGACTTCTGTAGACAAAATCTGGAAGAGGGTCAAAAAGCTATTGGGGAAATCCAATGGCTTTACAGCTCCCAACATTGTTCAGGCTGGAGAACTGTTGAGAGACTTTTCCCATATTTCCAATGTTTTGGCCGGATTGTTTGCTAATATTTCAAGCCCAGACAACTATTCCATCCAATTCCATCACTTTAGGCTTGAACAGGAGCATCATCCTGTCAACTTTATGGAGCCTAACCGGCTCTTTTCTCTCCATGAGCTCCATAATGCACTGAAGCACTGTGGATCCACTGCACCCGGATCGGATGGCATTTCCTATATGATTAGGAATATGCATCCATCCTTCCTCTCACATTTGCTGGACATCTATAACTTCATCTGGATTACGGGCTGCTTCCCTTCTATGTGGAGGGAGGCTGTAGTTTTACCTTACCGAAGACCAGGAAAGGATGGGACAGAACCCACCCATTACCACCCCATTGCCCCTATTAGTTGTCCATGTAAATTGTTTGAGAGGATGATAAATACAAGACTCATCTGGTTTTTGTGTACAAACCATCTTATATCTCCCTCTCAATCAGGATTCAGAAAAACACAGCACCATCGACCTGCTTGTTAGAATGGAGTCTTATATAATATACTTTTTCAAGAAGCAGCATTCTATTGCTGTTTTCTTTGATATTGAGAAAGCATATGATACCACTTAGAGGCATGGTATCCTTAAGCAACTCTATGATTGGGGCCTCCGGGGCTTTCTCCCTAGGTTTGTCGAGCAATTCCTCATGTGGCACACACTACATGTAAAAGTTGGAAATGCCCTGTCAGAGTCCATAGAGCAAGTTGAGGGTGTGCCACAGGGAAGTGTCCTCAGTGTCACTGCTTCTCTGTGGCCATCAATAGCATTATCGCAAATCTCCCAGCTGAGATTTCCTCAACTCTATATGTGATGACTTAGTGCTTATCTGTTCATCGCCTAGACTTCCATTTGTCATCCGTAAGCTAAAGTGGGTTATAAATACTGTAGCTGATAATGCTTCTTACAAGGGCTTCCGCTTTTCCGCATTAAAGACCAAGGCTGTCCACTTTTATAATCATAGAATGGTGACATGGGACCCTCCCCATTATTTACTCTATGGTGTCCCTGTCACCTTTGAGCCCCATTTTAGATTTCTAGGGGTGATCTTAGATTCAAGGCTTTCTTGGAGGCCTCATTTGGATGCTTTGAAAAGGTCTTGTCTGAAGAGAATGGACATAATGAAATTACTGTCACACACTTCTTGGGGAAGTGATCGACGCTCCAGCGCTCCGTCCGGCCCCAGCTTAGCCTCTCTTCCTTCCTTCAGATAGCCCGATTTCTCCCCTACCTCGTCGCTTTTCATACAACCTCTCCCACAACTTTCTCTGGTCAGCCTCTAATTTCACAGGGTAGAATGCTGACCTTCTTCTCAAGCCAACCACCCCGGATCGGGGCTGAGGGGGGGAGGGGACATTGTTCCCTAACCCCTCAGCTCCGGTTCGGGATGGGTTTTTTTTAACAACCTGCTTCATCCCCACCCACATCTTCCTCACATCCCTTTTCCTCTCCTCTTCACAACCTATATTTTTTACGCCGTGTCCAAGGTGGAGCCGCCATGCCGAAGGACTGCCAGGCCACCAGGCGGGAGGGGTGGTCCCGAATGGCGGCGCCTGGCTCTGCCGGGCTTGTAAGCACCTCTCGCAGTGCGGGCAACTGCGAGAGGTGATGAGCTATTGCGTCCCGTAATCAAAAGAGGGTCACCATGCCCATGTATGAAAAAAAACAAAAACCCCAACCCCCAACTTCCCCCAAAACATCTACGGAGCCGCCCTCGGGCAGCTCCACCGAGAAAATGGAGGTCCCCCCCCTTGTGCTTGCGCAAGGGACCCTCAATAATTCTTTAACCGGAGAGGAGGCTTACTCCTCTCCTACGCCTACGGGTGTAGGGGACTCCCCCTCACCCCCTTCTCTGGAGGTGCTTTCGGGCACCTCCCTATCTCCAGCGGCAGTCCCTCCTTTGCTTTCTAAGGGGACTGCCAAGAAAGCCAGCAGGCAGCCCATTGCCGACCGCCCCTCGTGCAAGCGGCTCGGTAGGGCAAACCCCCTTAGGGGGGAGAGGGAAGCCAGGCCCCTTCGGTCGCTTCCCTCAAAAGACCTGCTGGCAAGAATTTTGAACCTTGCTGGGGTCAAGGCCTGTGCCTCCCCACACCACCTGACTAGTGACAATACTGCCAAGGGGACCTGCGATGTCCTGGGAGGGGATGGCCAACTGGAGGCCCCTCCTGTGATAGACATGGTCCTTGAGGAGACCCAGCCCCAGACGGTAGGGCCTTCCATGGGGGGGAATTCGGGCTCGGCGCCAAGCACCGAACCCGAATCCGCCCCTATGCAAGGTCCTCCTCAAATGGCTGAGGGCTCCGAGGCAGTAGAAGGAGGGGAGGGATCTCCTCCGACAGGTGCCCCTACGACAACCAGGACCTTCTCCATTTCGGAGAGGGACCTGGCTGAGGCTGGTCCATCTGGCCTGGGGACTTCTGCCAGCGGAGGTGAAAAGCGGGTTCATTCCCCGCCCTCCTCTCCTAAAAAGAAAAAGACTAAAAAGACTCAAAAGACGAAGAAGACTCGGGGCTCCTCTCCATCCGCGGGGGCTGCGGGGACGGATGGGTCTGCTGCCACTTTGGTAGGCGACCAAGCCAAGATCGGCACATCCGGCCCCTCTACCCCCTCGTGTGCGGAGCCCATGACTACGACTAAGACCAAGAATGCACAGGGCGGAGCCTCGATGACATCGGGGCCCCTGATTCAGAGGTTACCTGGCGTTTTCGAGCCCGCTGGCTTCAAACGCTTCCTCGTTATTCGCTCCACTGATGGCACCATGTTGTCCAAGGGCAACATGATCCATCAGAGGAGAGGATTAGCTAGTGCAATTGGTAGAGAGCCGAAGGTAACCCGTTTCTCGGACGGGAGCCTTCTGGCGAATGCGGCGAATCCCGCCGAGGCGGCCAAGATAAGTGCTCTTCGGACACTTCATGGCACCCCGGTGAGTGTGACGCCGCACTCTACCATGAACTTTGTGAAAGGAGTAGTTTATGCGAGGGAACTCGTTGACTACTCCATTGAGGACATCACCCTAGAGCTGGCCGACCATGGGGCGGTCAAGGTCGAACGTGTGATGAGAAAACAGGGAGGGGCCTCGAGACCCACCCCTACACTCTTCGTCACGTTCGACTGTGACAAGCTCCCTGAGTCGGTGCGTGCCGGTTGGTACCGCTACCGCGTGAAGGCATTCGTGCCACTGCCGCGGCGGTGCTATTACTGCCACCGCTTCGGCCATACGAATCGATCATGTAGACGTGCAAAATCGGGGTCACCCGAAGTCTGTGTAAATTGCTCCAAGGTCGCACACGATAAGTCCAAATCGTGTGTGGCCAAGTGTGTCAATTGCGGAGAGCCGCACCCTGCTTCTTCGAAGCAATGTGGTGCATATCTCCTTGAGAAAGAAATCCTGGCCGTTCAGGCCCAGGATCGACTCTCATTCCGCGAGGCAAAGGACTTGGTCCTGGCGCGCCCGGCTCTGCCTGGGACGTCATATGCCTCAATAGTTAGAAAGGCACCCTCTGCTCCTGGCCCATCCAGGCCAACGAGCACGGTTGTTTCCGCGCCCATTCGGAGCCCTTCTGTGGGCTCTACCCAACCTGGGCGCTCCCCTGGTAAAGCTGGCGGCAAAAAGGGTTCATACCCTGCCCCGGCTAAAACCAGGGCTCCCCCCTCTTCCCCCAGCGTGACCGTTTCGCGTAAAGCGAAACGGCCACGCGCCTCCACCGAGTCGTTAGACTCACAGGAGGCAACACCCCTGAAGATGGTCGCTAGGCCATCTTCCGGGGTTCCTAAAGCTGTTCCCCGAAAGGAGGACAGCAACAAAGGAGCTTCGGCCCCTTTGCCCACGCCCCGGGGTGGAGCGAGTGGCTCGGAGACGGTGGTTCCTCGAAAAGAGGGCCCCCCGCCTCCGAAGCCGCAACGCCCGCCTAAAGTTTCGAGGCGGAGGGAGGAAAAGACTCGCATGGCGAGCCCAACCTCCCCCAATAAGTCCTCGAAGGCGACAGCGCCTTCAGCGCTTTGTCCGGCCAACAGCGCCCGGGGTTCTGCCCCCGGGAAGCGTACGGCCATTCCCGTGAGGGTCTTCAATTCGAGGAGGGCCCCCGCGTCTCCTCCGAGCTAGGCCTGGAGGGCATATTCCTTCAATGGAATTGCCGTGGACTCCGGGCCAACTGGGAGGAGCTGCGGAGGCTCGCCTCATCCCGTTCCCCGTTAGCTATTTTTTTGCAGGAGACCATGCTAGGCGCGTGCCCCCTGCCTGCCCTCCCGGGGTATAAGGGTCTTGCGACCCAACCACCGCGGGACGGCCGGGCTGGGGGATGCGCGGTTTACACCCGGCATGATGTCTCCGTTCTTCCTTTCTCTTTAGATACCTCCTTTCAGGCAGTGGCTGTGCAGCTGCACCTGGATAGGAGGTATACTATCATTTCTGCGTACATTCCACCGTCAGCTGACTTCGACGCGGGGGACTTTCGCCGCGTCGTGGCACGGTTGCCGAGGCCCTATCTCTTGCTTGGAGATCTGAACGGCAGGCATCCTCTCTGGGGAGATTACACCATAAATCCCAGGGGACAAGTCCTTGCCGATCTGATCGAAGAGCTTGAGATGGGTGTCCTAAACGTGGATGAGTTTACGCATCACTGTCCGAGAACCGCTTCATTTTCTTGCCTTGACCTATCTTTGTGCTCTTCGGATGCACAGCCTGATTTTGATTGGGGGGTGGTCGATGACCTCCATGGTAGTGATCACTTTCCCATTCAAATATCATTTTCAGGGCAACTGCCGCCTGAGAGACCACCTCGGTGGTGCTTGGCGCGGGCGCGGTGGCCTGCATTTCAGGAAATGACTGAATTCTCTATCTCAGTCAAGGAGTTTAGGTCGGTAGATGAGGCCGTCGAGTTCTTCTCCGGCAACCTCATCGCCGTGGGCCTGACTACTATTCCTAGGACGTCTGGCCGTTTTGCACGCCGACCACTCCCATGGTGGTCGGCCGAGTGTGAGACGGCCCTCAAACAGAAGCGTTATGCCTACATGCGCTATAAGCGCCGCCCGAACGATTTCACCGTCGCTGAATTTCGTCGGGCTAGGGCTAGGTTCCGGTATATTTCGAAGCACGCCCGCCGCTCTTCTTGGCGGGCATACGTGTCTTCACTTAACGGGAAGACCCCTTTAGCTGAGGTGTGGAAGCGAGTCAAAAGGATTCGGGGCAAGTTCTCGCAGGACCCCCCTCCCGTTCTCCAGGAGAATGGGACCGCAATCTCGGACCCCGCGTCCGTGGCGGAATCCTTAGCGACCGCTTTTTCCGCATTCTCTAGCCGTGATGCTGCTCCGCCAGCATTCAATGCACGTCGTGATGTCGCGGAAGGCCGCCGGCTGGACTTTACCTCCAGAGGCGGAGAACCCTTCAACGACAAGTTTACTGTGAGTGAGTTGCGTTCCGCTCTCGCTTCGTGCGCGGACACCGCCCATGGTCCGGACGATGTCCCGTACGCCATGCTTCGACACCTGGGTGAGCGAGGCATGGCCTTTCTATTAGATTTGTTCAACAGGATCTGGGTGGAAGGTCTCCTCCCAGACTCCTGGCGAATCGCTACTGTGCTCGCCTTTCGCAAGCCGGGGAGAGATCACTCTACTCCGACCGGTTTCCGCCCAATCTCTCTAACCTCTTGCGTGTGCAAGTTGATGGAGAAATTGGTAAATGTTAGATTAGCCTATTTCCTGGACAGCGGAGGCCATCTGTCTTCTGCACAGTGCGGCTTCCGTAAGTTCCACTCCACGTCGGATGCTCTGCTCCGACTGGAAAATGCCGTCTGCGAGGCTTTCCTTCGTAGACAGCACTACGCCACGGTGTTTTTTGATCTGGAGAAAGCCTATGATACCGCATGGCGATACGGTATCATGGAGACTCTCCACACGATGGGGGCGAGGGGACGCCTCCCAATGTTTATATCTGAATTTTTGCGAGATCGTCGATTCCGCGTACGGGTGGGGGGAGCCCTCTCCGGCCCAAAGGAGCAGGAAGAGGGTGTCCCGCAGGGAAGTGTCCTCAGTGTCACACTCTTTGCCCTGAGCATCAACGGCATCACCTCGGTGCTGCCGGAAGATGTTCTCGCTACGCTCTACGTGGACGACCTTTCGATCTCTTTTGGCGCGGCCCAGATGCCAACTCTGGAGCGCCGACTCCAACAGGCATTGAACCGCGTCTCTCGCTATGCCGAAGCGCACAGGTTTCGGTTTTCTTTGGCCAAGACTAAGGTGGTGCACTTCTGCCGCCATCCACGGCTTCACCCCGACCCAGATTTGTTTCTTAATGGGGTGCGCCTGGATGTGGTTGAGTCGCACCGTTTCCTTGGTCTTGTATTCGACCGACGCCTCACCTGGGAGGCTCACATTCGCAGCCTTAGGGTCTCTTGTACCCGCGCCATGGACATTCTCCGTTCCGTGACGTTCAGCGCTTGGGGCGCTGATAGGGCTACCGCCTTACTTTTTTATCGATCCCTTGTTCGCTCGAAGCTCGACTACGGATGCGAGTTTTATGCATCCGCAGCCGAGCGTTTATTGCGGAAGGTGGATTCGATCCACCACACCGGCCTTCGCCTTGCGACCGGTGCCTTCCGCACTTCCCCCATTGAGAGCCTGTTGGTCGATGCTGGGGAGATGCCACTCGCTCTGCGCCGCGTGCAGTGCATCACTCGCCTGTACGCGCGAGCCCGGCGCCTCCCCCAGTCGCCAACAGCTCTCACTGCATCCGCAGCTGATCTCGATGGTGCCTATGCCGCCGAGAGACGCCAGTCATACCCTAAGCCCTTTGGGTTTAGGGCCAGGAAACTCCTTCGAGAGGTAGATATAGCTCTCGGGCCGGTGGCGCCCCTGGTTCTGCCCAGGACGCCACCCTGGAGGGTACCACATTTGGCTATTTGTCGCCACGCCTCTGCTCCCAAAGCTTGTACTGCGCCGGGAGTATTGCGTTCGATCTTTTTGGAGCACACATCGTGTCACGCTGGTACCGTGCCAGTGTATACGGATGGCTCCAAGTCCCAAGAGGGGGTCGGCTTCCACGCCGTATCCCCTCTGTTTGAAGTCAGCGGGGCTCTACCAGGCGCTGCGTCTGTCTTCACGGCCGAGCTGGTGGCAATACACCACTCGGTACGGGAGATTACGCGACGTGCCCGGTTCGGAGACCGGATTGTGATCTATAGCGACTCACAAAGCGCCCTGAGTGCTCTCGGGGCATTGGAATCTCCGCATCCCCTGGTTCGCGAAATCCGTGACGCCACGGTTTTGGCGAGCCGGGCAGATGTCGAGATTATCTTCTGCTGGGTTCCTGGACATGTAGGAATTGCGGGGAATGAGCGCGCCGATGAGGGCGCCAAAGAGTCCGCGAGGACTCTGCGACCGGACCAGCGTTTCGCTCTTCCTCACACCGACTACATGGCAGGAATACGGGCAGCTCTTCGGACTGCTTGGCAAAGAAGATGGGAGACGGTCGAGGGGAACTTAAAGTTGCGTGCCATTGCGCCGCGACTGTTCCCATGGACCTATCCCCCAATGCCGCGGCGGCTTCAGGTTGCTTTCTGTCGTCTTCGAATCGGACACACTCGTGTGACGCATCGTTACTTGGTGGAGCGCTCGCATGTGCCCTATTGCAACGACTGCGTCGTCCCCCAGACTGTTCGGCATATTCTTGTCGAATGTCCCAGTCTGGGTGATCTTCGCGCACGATACCTGTCTCGGTACCGGGATGGGCGGGGTCGCTACCGCCTGTCCCTTGTACTCGGGACGAGTGCGTGCACCATGACTGGTGGACTTATTGACTTTTTGGGGGAGGCCGGCCTTCTCCCCTTTATTTAAGGTTCCTTTTTTTGTTATTGTTTTGTTTTAGATTGCACTCTCCTGCACCGGGGTGAGGGGGACCTCCCCCCGCTGCCGGAGATTGCTTCGATTGTTAAGTTTTTCAAATTTATATTGATTGTTAAGTTTTCATATTTTAACTTTAAAGTAGCCTAATTCTAGGCTGTCGTGTTTTTCGGCGACTTATGCCCAAGTGGGTAGTTGCCAGATGGGCTCTATAAAAAAAAAAAAAAAAAAAAAAAAAAAAGTGATCGACGCACCCTTTGACTTGTGTATTCAGCATTGCTCCATTCAAAGCCGGAGTATGGGTCACAGGTGTACTTCTCTGCCTTGCCATCCATCCTTGAAAAATTCAATACTGTGCTAACCAGGGTGTGCACCTGGCTTCTGGAGCCTTCTAGTCCTCCCCTGTGTGAAGTGTCTATGCAGAGAACGGGGCTCTTCCTCTTCCTTTTCACAGGCTCAAGTCTAACCTCAAATATCTTTTTAGACTTAAGCAATTACCATGATTGCCAGTATATGAGTGCATGTTCAATTTGCGAACAGTGGCTTCATATGATAGATATCTATCTCTGGCTCACCCCTTTGCTCTGCGCATGGCTGAGCACACAGGATGTCTTAAGGGAGTTTTCTGTTATTCCGTTTTCATTACCAAAGATTCTCCCATGGCTCATACTACCTGTAGTGGTATGCAGGGGGCTTACTGGTAGGCCTAAGGATCAGTTCTTGCCTGTAGCCTTGAGAACCATGTATGATCAACACTCCTCCCACCATTGGCCTAGCACCTTTGTGTTCACCGATGGGTCCAAGTCATCGGACGGAGTTGGAGCTGCTGCTGTCTTCCCATCTCAGTCAGACAGCATTGGTTCGCCTACCAAGTGCAGCTTGGTGCACTCCTTATTATTGCTCCTATGCCATCTGGCTGTCTTACGATTTTCTCTGACACTCTTAGTTCTCTGGAGGTACTGGGTGCTTTTGGTTCTAGCCATTCATTGGTTTCCAAGATCCAGCGGTGGCTTTTTTATCTTTCTTCTATTCAGAAGATTTCTTTTTGCTGGATGCCTAGTAATGTGGGCATCCCAGGTAATGAAAGAGTGGAAGCTGCGGCCAAGGAGGCAGCATCATTGGGGACACCTCCATCAGCCCCAGTTCCACTTCGTGATATCTATCTTCTCATCACGAAATATGTAGTCGGCTTATGGCAGAAGATGTGGAATGAGCTTCCTCCCACCAAGCTCCATTCCATAAAACCTTCAGTCCTCCCATGGCCACGTACCATGAGACCACATAGACTGGATGTTATTTTGTGCCCACTGAGGATAGGCCATTGCTGCCTCACTCATGGGGCACTTGATGAATGGGCAGCCCCCACCTCTGTGCATCCTGTGCGGGGTGCAGCTGTCTATCCTTCACATCTTTGCTGAGTGTCCCCTTTTGAGAAATCTTGGGAGGAGGGTCTTCCCTTTCATTACTGGGCAGATGGCCCCTCAACAGGTTGTGGGGGGCATCTTGTCTGAGACTTGTGTCTCTTTTAGTGTGAATAGAATTTTTACATTTTTAGAAGAATCTAATCTTTTTAGGTTAAATTTAATATATAATTTCATGATTTTATATTCTCTGTTCTTGTATCTATTGTTGTTCCATCTATAGTCTGTTTTTATCCTTTGTCGAGTTCTCAATAGTTTATTTTTGACATCCTTTTACACCTCTTGATGGTTTTAAATTCCTGTACTTCCATTCTATAGATCTTAATTTCATAGCTATATTTTTTTATATTCTCCAGATGTCTATATTTTTATTGAGAACACTGATGCAAATTACCTGTCCTTGAATTTGGCTCCAGGCTAGTCTGTTTGGGCTTTGCAGCATTTATTTTCGGCACTATTCATTCATTCATACGGTATCATGATGAATCCACATGATGGGGGTAAGGGTAGGCCTCCCAATCTTTATTTTTGAGTTTTTACGAGATTGTCAATTCTGCATACGGGTGGGCAGATCCCTCTCCAGCACAATGAAGCAGGAAAGTGTCCTCAGTATCACACTCTTTGCCCTGAGCATCAATGGTATCACCTCGGTGTTGCCGGTAGATGTTATCGCTATGCTCTATGTGGACGACCTTTCGCTCTCTTTTAGTGCGGCCCAGATGCTAACTCTGGAATGTTGACTCCAAGAGTCATTAAGCGGCGACTCCAACAGGCATTTAACCGTGTCTCTCGCTATGCTGAAGTGCACTGGCTTCGGTTTTCCTTGGCCAAGACTAAGCTGATGCACTTCCTCCGCCATCCAAGGCATCTGCTATCGCCTGGAATTGATAGACTCTCACCATTTTCTGGTCTTGTTTTTTATCAATGTCTCACCTGGTAGGCTCCATATTCATAGCCTTAGGGTCTGTTTTAGCCACTCCATGGACATTCTTCATTCAGTGACCTTCAGCACCCGGGGTACTGATTCTTATACTGCCTTACTTTACTTTTCTATCAATTCTTTGTTCTTTTAAGCTTGCCTAAGAATGCGAGTTTTATACATCCGCAGCCGATCGTGTATTCTGGATGATGGACCTGATCCAACACTGGCCTCCTGGCCAGGTGACCGGTGCCTTTCCCACATCCCTCATTGAGAGCCTACTTTTCGATGCTGGGGTCATGCCACTCGCTCTGCGCCATGCACTATGCACTATTCGCCTGTATGCGCGGGCCCGGTGCCTCCTTTAGTCGCCCGTAGCTCTTACTGCATCTGCAGCCGATCTCGATGGTGCCTATGCCACTGAGAGACGCATAGTGATCAGAGTAGACGCCATTACTGTATTTTGCAGCTATAGTTTTTTTTATTATTCATGTTCAACATTACATGCAGCTTCCTTACCTGTTCATAACTGCAATACTTTCTATCTCCACTGTTTTCCTTGCTGTGGCTAGGAGTGTTGTTATAAATGCTGATACTTGTACCCTATGCCCTTTGAGTTTCGAGCTACGAAACTCCTTCGCTATGGTATCGTTGATACTCTCCACACAATGTGGGGGATGAGGGGATGTGTCATAATCTTTATTTCAGAATTGCTGATATCGTTGATTCTGCGTTCTAAGGCGCTGCACGAGGTTGGCTCCCGTCTGACGCTGGAGCATGCGTCCTCTTTGACGTTTTTTTTAACATAGCCTAGTAATAGGCTGATTTTTAATTGCGTGACTTATCCCTTTTGTGGTAGTCAACAGATAGATGACCTAAAAGTAAAAACAAAATGTAATTGGCTGTGTGTGATCTGTGCGAGATCTACTTAGCTCCGACTTGGTATGTACTATGCATCCACCAATCGATTACCAGATATCTCTCTATGTTCTTCCTCCTCCCTTCTGCTCTTTGTTTGTCGCTGATTCTCCTTTATAAATTCTTCTCAAACTGCATATGTGCAATTAAATCCTAAAATATTATTTTCTTTTATTGCAGATAATCTTGTTTCTTTAAATGAATCTCTTACTTGGCATTCTCCTACCAGCTTTAAGAAACTTAAATTGAAATCATCACCCAGTTCTTCACAGAGCACACCATTGGCTAAAAGTGAAAGCTTGATGACAATGATTTCAAGTCTATGCCTGGTACAAGTTTCAGAGGAAAGGTAAGGCTCTTACACCCACTCTTCCTCTTTCCATTTTCTACTTCGAAGCCTCCTTCTAAAGTGCTGTTATAGCTTCTGGAATTTTGTAATCACACTTTTATTTATATACATCTAAAAAAGTAAATGGGGACATATTAACATTCCTTTTGCCCTCTTTGATTATCAGAATTGCCGATTTTGTTGTCGCGAAATTGATTGAGATGAAAAACACAAAGTTGCTGTACGAGTGTTTGTCCTCGTTCCACTGCATTTCGGAGGCTTCCCGCGTCGACATTCTTCGATTC
This sequence comes from Ceratothoa steindachneri, assembly GCA_963969495.1. Taxonomy (NCBI): domain Eukaryota; kingdom Metazoa; phylum Arthropoda; class Malacostraca; order Isopoda; family Cymothoidae; genus Ceratothoa; species Ceratothoa steindachneri. Next base: position 57,938,339 of record OZ018319.1, on the reverse strand, counting down.
TTCATTCAACTTCCTGAAGATCACTTTTTGAACTTAGCCGAAGTGCTAAGCCAGTCCTCTTTTTGGAATGCTCAAAGCGATGTGTACAACGAAGAGCAGAGTGGAAACCAAGTGATAGAAAAGAGTAGGTTAACAGTTTGTGTTGGGAGAAGAAAACTTACCAGTGCTGTGCTCATAAATTTTACTGCTCCATGTAATAGACTACCAAAGTTCGACAAAGATTCCTTTCGACATATTCTTATCATAGTCGTCACTACATGCACTATAGGGTGGGGTTGGCATGCTTCAATCTAACAGCAAATTCTCTTTCCCACCATTTTATGCCTATAAAGCACCAAGCTATCCTTCCTTTTTCCACCCCATTGCCCCATCATATCACTGTGGTGCTATGCAGTGTAGCATCATTTCCATTCAAGGTTCAGCCCTGGGGTGAATGCCCTAAGCATTCACCCTCATAAACCCATCCATGCACAACTATGATACTTAGGGTGACTTGTCCCTCTGTCGGCCTAATTTGTCTTGAACACTCGCATAATCATCTATTTATGCAACCTTACACTTTTTCACATACACTCATATATTCCCTTCACAAGTCCATTCTTCTTGTATTTCCCGGAGCTTGTTTCCTTCTTCTTCTTGCCGTTGTTTGGTTTGCTTTAGTGGTTTTTTTTTAATGTAACTTAAGAAATAGCTATAAATGATTATGACAGCAACTCACACTCTTGGTAGCAGTCGCCAACTATAAGATTCTCATAGCTTCATTCAGACCTCTTCCCCCCATCTAGAATACTTTACCCATTTATTTTCTCATTCAGGCACAATATTCCATTCAAAATGTCTACTTGCATGCACTCTCTCACTCATAATCTTACCTTCTCCTTTCTCAGCATTCTTAATCATACACGAACAGGCACAGCCGCCTCTTATCCAACTTTCTGCAGTTGACATTTAGAAAAATGTATCGGTGGATTAGGCCATGAGTTCTGCAACCTCATCACCGTGGGCCTAACTACTATTCCTAGACCCTCTGGCCGTTTTGCACGCCGGTCCTCCCGTAAGTGTCAGGGCGATTTGCCTTCCTGGCCACCGCACTGACGGGACTCAGCGCCCCGTCCGGCCTCAGCTTAGCCTCTCGATGGGAGTGGCAGGCACGATAGGGCCAACAACCTTAGGGGAAGGAGGAAAGACAGGCCCCGTCTACCTCTTCACTCTAAAGAACTGCGGGCTCGCATATTGAGCTTAGAAGGGGTCACCATATGTGCTTCCCTTTCTTCCCCGACAAAAGACTTTGTGACCAATGGGACCTGTGATGTCCTAGGGGAGGATGGCCACATGGAGCCCCCCCTCCCTAAGATAAACATGCTCCCTGAGGCATCTCAACCCCAGACTGTAGGACCTTCCATGGGGTCGAACCTGCGCTGGGTGCCAAGCATCGAACCCGAGTCTGCCCCTGTGCAAGGTCCTCATCAGAAGGCTCGGGTATCCAAGGCTTTACAAGGAGAAAATGGATCTCCTCCTCCGGCTGGTGCCCCTGTGATAATCAAGACCTCCATCTCAGAGAAGGATCTTGCCTAGGCCGGTGCATCTGGCATGGGGGCTCCTGCCGGCGGAAGTGATAAGCGGGTTCATTCCCCCCATCATCTCCTGAAAAGAAAAAGACGAAGAAGACTCAGGGGCTCCTCTCCTGCCGTTTCGGTAACAGACCAAGCCAAGATCGGCACGTCCAGAAGTGCGCAGAGCGGCGCCCCTCATTCAGAGGTTACCTGGCGTTTTCGATCCCGCTGGCTTCAAGCGTTTCCTTGTTATTCGCTCCACTGATGGCTGCATGTTGGTTAAGGGCACCTCGATCCATCGAGAGAGAGCTCTAGCTAGTGGGACTGGTAGAAAGCCGAAGGTTACCCTACCCGTCTTTCGAACGAGAGCTTTTTGGCGAATGCGTCGAATCCCTCCGAGACGGCTATGATTAGTGCCATTCGGACAATTGATAGCACTCCTGTTGTAGCGACTGGTCCCGGAAACAACCCGCCACAAGGTCCACTCACTCACTCGTGAGACACCTGTCAGATCGGAAGGAGACAAAATACACAGATACCTATTTTCATTTATTAAAATAACATAAATTTATCCATCACCCAATACAATTAATTTCCCAACAATATAAATATATAAGAAAAACGTACAACAAAAAATATATGCACAACACAAAATGTATACAAGGTCAATATAGGCGCAACACCATAAATATAAACAATTACCAAACACAACTGGTTTGTGAAAGCACCAATGGTTTCCTCTCTCTCACTCTCTCTCTCGTAGAGGGAGAGATGACGCCCCCTTGTCGCGGGAAGAGAGCTTGTGTGTACCTTTGACTTTTCGAGCTATGACGGTGGGGGTACCTCTGTTTTGGATACCCCTGGTCACGCTTGCCTTGTCGATTTGGTCGGAAACGAGGTTCCAGACTAAGTGCATCATTCATTCTTTTTTCTACTCTATCCTTCTCCTTTTTCACTTTTATCGTCTCTCTTCCACGTATTATATAAAAAGAAAAAAAACAAAACCCTACTACTATCGTCATTATCACCCTTTTTCCATCTTTCTAAATATAAGGACCTGGCAGCTACCTCATGCGCCAGAAGAGAGGCTTTGGAACCTCTATAAACAACGCCAATCGACGCTCACTGGTTGCGAGAGACTAGGACTAGAGGTGTCCTAGGCATTGGGGCACGATGAATGGGATGAGGGTAGTGCTTCATTAACCCCTTCCCTGGCGTGTAATTATTGACCATTCCCAGTGACTGTTGACGGGTGCCTCTGGTAGCATCGGTCCGAGGTGACGCCCCTTCGTTCCCAGGTTGGTTGCCAGGCCAATAAAAAAACCTTGGGTCGAGTCTCTTGGTGTGGCGGGATATCCATTGAACGCTACTCCGAGATCCTGGCCTTCGTGAAGGGAACTAGTAGGAGTTTAGTATGGGGCATGCTCCGTTGTTCACCTGGTGAGAAATCGATGGCCCCTTCGGGGACCGTCAGTGCTGCTTGGTTGGGCGCCACGGCACGCCGAGGTTTGACGACTCGGTCGGACGAACAGCAGCACATGGAGCATGCCTTCTGAAAGATCTGAAACCTCTCCGATGGATAGGCGGGAGCGACTCATGCGGGGCGAACTCACCACCCCCTTTCTTTTTTATTGAGTGGTCACAAAGTATTCAGAGATATAAAGTTTTCAGCATGACTGGAAAGAAAGGACCTGGTGCGCTAAAATATGCCTGCTCGACATGCCAAAAGGACAAGTGGTGCGCAGATTTTCCAGAAGGGTGTTTCTCAAAATGCCACCCTGGAAGTATCTGCACGGACTGCATCCTAAGGGCAAAACTTCAGGAGCTTAAGGAAGTTTTTAAATCTTCTGAGGAAAAAACACGATGGCTGGAAGAAAAGGTGAAAATCCTCGAATCTGAGCATGTGACTCAAATCCGTTGTCTCGAAGCCATCATTGCAGAGATTAAAGCCACCAAGGTAGAGCAAGAGCAACAAGAAACTCCCAACGACGCGGATGGCTCCTCTGTTGAGCCCTCAAGCCCGGCGTCGATAGAGATAGGCCATCCATCCGACGTCCCAGAGCCAGCTGCTGCTGGGGTTACTCAGGACGTCAAAATAACAAAAGGAAGAGTAAGAAAGGAAAAACAGTAGATAAAACAGAAGAGAAAGTAGAAACGGAAGAAGAAAAAAAGTGGGGAAGAAAGGGGAGCCTCTGTCCTCTGAACCCAAATGCGCGAGGGTCATCATGATCGGTGACTCCCAAGCGTGGGATCTATAACCCTTGCTAGTTGCCCGCCTTCGCACCAGTTTGAAGGTAAGCTGCCTTCCAGGAAAGGGGAACGGAGAAATAAGGCTGGAGGCTGAGAAATCTCAGATCTCTGAGAACTCAGTAGTTGCCCTCATGGCAATTGGCAACAGTTATGGGAGGAATTGACGACTGTGGGCTAAAAACCTGCAGACGTGTCGTGGTCGGGATACTTCCAAGACGAGGTCCATCACGCAATGCTTACGCGAGGAACGTCTCCATACACCAACGGCTGGGATATCTTTGTACGGCGGAAGGAGTCTTTTTTGTAGACCCCTACCCCACCTTTTACGGGAGAAATGACGTACAAAAGGGACGGAGTGCATCTTTCCTTTAAAGGAAAAGCTGTACTTGCGAACATTATCCAGGGTGTTGTGGAGCGGACCCAAAGAAGTGTCAGGCCCCTAGTAAAGGAGGATGTATGCCAGTACACATGTGTTACTCCAGGAACGACCTTTTCTGAGGTTACAGAGAAAGAAAGCGGGAAACGAAAGAGCGTAAGGAGTCCTACAGTCTGGGACTCCCTCAAAGTTCTTCCGTTTAATGCGAGGTCTATCAGAAACAAGTTTCTAGAACTTCGTGGCCTCATAGGAACAGAAGAACCTGAGTGTGGCCATAACGGAGGCGTAGATAAAAACCTCGAGCCGAGATTTTGAAGGTGAATTCACGATTCCCGGTTACCAGCTCTTCCTGAAAGATAGGTCAGACAGAGAGGGTGGCGGTGTGATGTTGTATGTCAAGGATACTCTAAACTCGACGCATTGCAACATCTTATCCGACCATGAGCTACTAGGTGTTGACCTAGAGATAGGTCCTGCCAGATACAGGACCCTTGTGCTTTACAGACCCCCCTGCCCAACTCTTAGAACAGAACAGGAGACTGTACCAGCTGTTGGGCGAACTTGTAAAAGACAGTGTGTGTATCGTCATGTGGGATTTCAACACACAAGTTGACTGGGAAACCAGAGAACCCTGCGGCGAGAACGCACTACTCCTGGAGTTCGCGAACAACGAGTTCCTGACTCAATGGGTGAGAGAGCCAGCGAGAGGAGACAATATCCTCGACTTGGTTTTCATCTCTGAGGATGACATCGTTGAGGACCTCTCTGTTGGTGAAGAGCTTGGTGGCAGTGACCACCAACTAATTAGATTTGTAGTCAAAGTTCCGAAGGCAGGGCCTGCAACTAGTAAATCTAGGAAACTCGATTTGAGAAGAGCAGACTTTGCAGGTCTTCGTGCTGGACTGACTGACGCGAGGCTAGAAATGTGCGATACTTTTGAAGACTCGTGGAACAGTTTCAAAACCACATTCATGAGTCTTCAATCGCGTTTCATCCCTCTGAAATGTCCCCGTCGGTCTTCTGTTCAACCAAAGTGGTTTAATCGAGAAATCGGCCAACTGCTTAGGGAGAAGAGAACTGTGAACCGGCAATCGAAGATCTCGGGTGACTTTGACAAATACCGGAGGCTAGCCATGAGAGTGAAGTCCAGCATAAGGGCGGCTAAGCGGTTTGAGGAACTCCGAGTGGTGAGACTCTAAAGAGAATCCCAAGGAGTTCTTTGGATATGTAAACAGCCGTAAACCAATCCGTCGAACGATTGGCCCTTTGAGGAATGAGGAGGGGACATTAAAGCACTCGGCTGCAGCAAATGATAACCTCCTCAACGACTACTTCTCTTCAGTGTTTATGGAAGAGTGTGGTCCCATCCCCCAGCCAAGGGATTCCTACTCGGGGAAAAAGCTGGAGGATATGGACTTCACCGAAGGAGAAATAGAAAATAAGATCAGTGACCTAATGACGAATAAGTTACCTGGCGTTTTCGAGCCCGCTGGCTTCAAACGCTTCCTCTTTAATTGCTCCACTGATGGCAATATGTTGGCCAAGGGCAACATGATCCATCAGAGGAGAGCATTAGCTAGTGCAATTGGTAGAGAGTCGAAGGTGACCCGTTTCCCGGACGAGAGCCTTCTGGCGAATGCGGTGAATCCCGACGAGGTGACCCCGGTGAGTGTGACGACGCACTCTACCATGAACTTTGTGAAAGGAGTAGTTTATGCGAGGGAACTCGTTGAGTACTCCATAGAGGACATCACCTTAGAGCTGGCCGACCATAGGGCGGTCAAGGTTGAACGTGTGATGAGAAAACAGGGAGGGGCCTCGAGACCCACCCTTACACTCTTCGTCACGTTCGACTGTGACAAGCTCCGTGATTCGGTGCGTGCCGGTTGGTACCGCTACTGCGTGAAGGCATCCGTGCCACTACCGCGGCGGTGCTATTACTGTCACCGCTTCGCCCATACGAATCGTTCTTGTAGACGTGCAAAGTCAGGGTCACCCAAAGTCTGCTTAAATTGATCCTTGGCCGCACATGATAAGTCCAAATCGTGTGTGGTCAATTGCGGAGAGCCACACCCTGCTTCTTCGAAGCAATGTGGTGCATATCTCCTTGAGAAAGAAATCCTGGCCGTTCAGGCCCAGGATCGACTCTCATTCCGCGAGGCTAAGGACTTGGTCCTGGCGCGCCCGGCTCTGCCTGGGATGTCTTATGCCTCAATAGTTAGACAGGCACCCACTGCTCCTGGCCCATCCAGGACAACGAGCACGGTTGTTTCCGCGCCGATTCGGAGCACTTCTGCGGGCTCTACTCAACCCAGGCGCTCCCCTGGTAAAGTGGGCGGCAAAAAAGGTTCATACCCAGCCCCGGCTAAAACCAGGGCTTTCCCCAGCGTGACCGTTTCCCGTAAGGCGAAACGGCCACGTGCCTCCACCCAGTCGTTAGACTCATAGGAGGCAACACCCCTGAAGTTTGTCGCCAGGCCATCTTCCGGGGTTCCAAAAGCTGTCCCCCGAAAGGAGTACAGCAAGAAACGAGCTTCGGCTCTTTCGCCCATGCCTAGTGGTGGGCTGAGTGGCTTGGAGACGGTGGTTCCTCGAAAAGAGCGTCCCCCACCTCCGAAGCCGCAACGCCGGCCTAAGGTTTCGAAGCGGAGGGAAGAAAAGACTCGCATGGCGAGCCCAACCTCCCCCAATAAGTCCTCGAAGGCGACAGCGCCTTCAGCGCTTTGTCCGGCCAACAGCGCCCGGGGTTCTGCCTCCAGGAAGCGTACGGCCATTCCCGTCAGGGTCTCCTCCGAGCTAGGCCTGGAGGGCATATTCCTTCAATGGAATTGCCGTGGACCGTGAGCCAACTGGGAGGAGCTGCGGAGGCTCGTCTCGTTCCCTTCCGTTCCCCGTTAGCTATTTTTTCTGCAGGAGACCATGCTAGGCGCGTTTTCCCTGCCCACCCTCCCTGGGTATAGGGGTCTTACGACCCCACCACCGCCAGATTCCGGGCTGGGAGATGCGCGGTTTACACCCGGCATGATGTCTCCGTTCTTTATGTCACCTTAGATACCTCCTTTCAGGCATGGCTGTACAGCTGCACCTGGATAGGAGGTATACTATCATTTCTGCGTACATTCCACCGTCAGCTGACTTCGATGCGGGGGCCTCACGCCCCGTCGTGGCACGGTTGCCGAGGCCCTTTCTCTTGCCTGGAGATCTGAACGGCAGGCATCCTTCCTGGGGAGATTACTCATTAAATCCCAGGGGACAATCCTTGCCGATCTGATCGAAGAGCTTGAGATGGGTGTCCTAAATGTAGATGAGTTTACGCATCACTGCCCGAGAACCGCTTCATTTTCTTGCCTTGACCTATCTTTGTGCTCTTCGGATGCACAGCTTAATTTTGATTGGGGGGTGGTTGATGACCTCCATGGTGCTTTGCGCGTGTGCGGTCGCCAGCATTTCAGGAAATGACTGAATTCTCTATCTCAGTCGAGGAGTTTAGGTCGTAGATGAGGCCGTTGAGTTCTTTCCCGGCAACCTCATCGCCGCGGGCTTAACTACTATTCCCAGAACGTCTGGACGTTTTGCACGCCGACCGCTCGAGTGGTGGTCAGCCGAGTGTGAGACGGCCCTCAAACAGAAGCGTTATGCCTACATGCGCTATAAGCGCCGCCCGAATGACTTCACTGTCTGTGAATTTGGTGTGGAAGCGAGATAAAGGGTTTCGGGGCAAGTTCTCGCAGGACCACCCCTGCCGTTCTCCAAAAGAATGGGGTCGCAATCTCGGACCCCGCATCTGTGGCGGAATACTTCGCGACCGCTTTCTACGCATTCTCTAACCAAGATGCTGCTTCGCCAGCATTCACTGCACGTCGTGATGTAACGGAAGCCCGCCGATTGGACTTTACTTCCAGAAGCCGAGAACTCTTCAACGACAGGTTTACTTTGTGTGAGTTGCGTTCCGCTCTTACTTCGTGCGCGGACACCACTCCTGGTCTGGACGATGTCCTGTACGCTGGGTGAATGAGGCATGGTCTTTCTGTTATATTTGTTCAACAGGATCTGGGTAGAGGGTTTCCTCCCAGATTCCTCGCGAATCGCTACTGTGCTCGCTTTTCGCAAACCGGGGAGATATCATTCTACCTCGGCCTGTTTCCGCACAATCTCCCTAACCTCTTGCATGTGCAAGTTGATGGAGAAATTGGTAATTATTAGATTAGCCTTTTTTCTGGACAGCGGAGGCCATCTGTCTTCTGCACAGTACAGATTCCGCAAGTTCCACTCCACGTCGGATGCTCTGCTCCAAATAGAAAATGCCGTCTGCGAGGCCTTCCTTCGTAGACAACAATACGCTACGGTGTTTTTCGATCTGCAGAATTCCTATGATACCGCATTGCGATACGGTATCATGGAGACTCTCCACACGATGGGCGCAAAGGGTCGTCTGCCAATCTTTATATCTGAATTTTGGGGAGATCGTCGATTCCGCGTACGTGTAAGGGGTGCCCTCTCCGCCCCAAGTGTACTCAATATTGCACTCTTTGCCATGAGCATCACCTCGGTGCAGCCGGAAGATGTTCTCGCTACGCTCTACGTGGATGACCTTTCTATCTCTTTTGGCGCGGCCCAGATTCTAACTCGAGCGTCGACTCCAACAGGGATTGAACCGCGTCCCATGCTATGCCGAAGCGCTCATGCCTCAGTTTTCTTTGGCTAAGACTAATGTGATGCACTTCTACTGCCATCCACGGCTCCATCTCTACCCAGACTTATTTCTCAATGGGGTGTGCCTGGAAGTGGTGGACTCGCACCGTTTCCTTGGTCTTGTATTTGACCGACGCCTAACCTGGTAGGCTCATATTCGCATCCTTAGAGTCTCTTGTACCCGCACCATGGATATTCTTCGTTCCTTGACGTTCTGCAGTTGTGGCGCTGATGAGGCTACTGACTTTTTTATCCATCCTTTTTTCGTTCGAAGCTCGACTACAGATTCGAGTTTTATGCATCCGCAGCCAAGCGTAAATTGCGCAAGGTAGACTAGATCCACCACACCGGCCTTGGGCTGGCGACCTGTGCTTTCCACACTTCCCCCATTGACAGCCTACTTGTCGATGCTGGGGAGATGGCACTCGCTCTGCGCCGTGCGCAGTGCATTATTAGCCTGTACGCGCGATCCCGACGCCTCCCTCAGTCGCCAACAGCTCGCACTTCATCCGCAAATGATCTCGACCGTGCCTATGCCGCCGAGAGACGCCAGTCATACCCTAATGCTAAGAAACTGCTTCGAGAGCTAGGTATAGCTCTCAGGCCGATTGCTCCCTGGTTCTGCTCAGGACACCAGTGCCTGGAGTATTGCGTTCAACCTTTTGGAGCACATTTCATGTCACGCTGAAACCGTGCCAGTCTATATGGATGGCTCCAAGTCCCAAGAGGGCGTCAGTTTCTACGCCTTATCCCATCTGTTTGAAGTCAGCGCTGCTCTGTCAGGCGCTTCGTCTGTCTTCACGACCGAGTTGGTTGCAATCCACCGCTTGGTACGGGAGATAACGCGGCGTGCCCGATTTGGAGATCGGATTGTGATTTATTGTGATTTATAGCGACTCATAAAGCGCCCTGAGTGCTCTTGGGGCATTGGAATCTCCGCATCGCCTAGTTCGCGATATCCGTGACGCCACGGTTTGTTTCTAGCCTGGCGGATAATAATAATAATAAGTCTTTTGTAATGCGCTCTTCAAGGCCTGAGGCCTTCCCAGAGCGCATGTTGTGCTGAGATAAGAATGGAAATTCAAGAGGGGAGAGAAGGCAATACTGAAAAGATGCGTTTTCAGGAGACGCTTAAATGTGGTAAGAGAGGGAGAAGACCTGATTTCATCAGGAAGAGCATTCCACAACTTAGGGGCGCAGATGTCAAGATTATCTTCTGCTGGGTTCTGGGACATGTAGAAATTGCGGGGAATGAGGGCGCCAAAGAGTCCGCCAGGACTGGGCGACCAGACCAGTGTTTCGCTCTTGCCCACACCGATTACCCTGCAGGAATATGGGCAGCTCTCCGGGGGGCTTGGCATAGATGAGGGGAGCCTAAAGTTGCGTGCCATTGCACCGCGACTGTTCCCATGGACCTACCCTCCAATGCCGTGATGGCTTCAGGCTATTTTCTGTCGTCTACAAATTGGACACACTCGTGGGACCCACCACCATTTGATGGAGCGCTCGCCTGTGACTTATTGTGAAGTCTGCGTTGTCCCTCAGACTGTTCGGCACATTCTTGTGGAATTTCCCAGCCTGGGTGATCCTCGTGCAGGTGACTTGTCTCGTTACCGGGACGAGCGGGGTCGCTACCCCTTGTCCCTTGTACTCGGGACGAGTGCGTGCACACAGACTTGCGCACTATAGGACTTTTTGGAAGAGTCCATTTAATTTGACTTGGTTGTAGTTTGCATATTCCTGCGACAGGGGGGGGGCCTTCCTTCTTGTTGTTGCCTTTTTGCTTTCTTTTCTTTTTTATTTGTTTTTTACCCTTTGTCTTTATCTTTATTATCCCTACATTGTTATTTCTCTTTTAACCTAACCTAGTAGTATGCTCTGTTGTGAGTATGTCGACTCATAGAGGCATTAGCCAGATTTTCCCTTCCCCCTTCCCCATTTAAATAATAAAAATAAAAATCTTTCAATAGTAATATGTAGTTTTTTAACTGCTCCAAACTGCACATACATATATGGTATGAGGAAGATGTGAAAAAAGTTACTATGTTTTGAGGTGCTATGGGCATGAAAGTAAATTTGTGAAGGTCATATATGTCTGTCAGTGTACAAAGTGTCCGAAGACTGTAAAGGAGGAATTAATTTTGTGATGGTGTTTTAAGAGAAAAGGACTGACAAAGGTAACTTCATAATATTTATATTGATTTGTGAGGAGGCATCCTTGAGCTTTCCACCTGGGGATGAACCCCCTGACTGGATGAAGTGCTACTGTCCATAGAAGTGTCACCAATCGTGTGATAATGAAGGGATATTGGGAGTGTTGAGTGCAGCGCCTTCACTTTGCTGGACAATGAAGGGGATGCTCACACCAGGACACTACAGGATCTGTTTGTCTTACTTCCTTGTCTGACATTGAGGGATCTTTTTGTCTTACTTCCTCGTCTGACATTAAGGGATCTTTTTGTCATACTTCCTTATCTGACATTAGGGGATCTTTTTGTCTTACTTCATTATCACAAAGATGTTTAACAATTTCTCTTGATGTCATTACTACTCATAAATAAATTCCTCTTGCATAAAGCAGATCTGCCTTTGTTGATATCCGGAACAGTTTGTATCTTTTGATTTTGTTGTTGACAGGTGTTCAGACTCCGTTCTCCAGCATTAAAGCACAGGGTATAAATGCAATTTTGGCAAAGCCAGTGGCTATTGTCCAACTGTTCCAAGCACTCTGCCAACTAGATTTTAGTAGCAGCTTGCTCCTTTTTGACCACCTTCACTTCCTCCTCACTTCTGGCATGGTAAGATTTATCATTTTGTAAAAAATGGTTGTGATTAGAGTAAGAACATTCTTGTGAACTTCAAGGCCTAGATTGAGAGGTTAAAAATAGGTGTCAAAAGTTCTTTCCTGCACTGTAAAATGTGGATATGAAAGAATGAAAGGTGAGGATGAATGGCTTTGAAGATACAAAGTAGGTGCTGTAGCAGGGTGTAGAACCAAGAAGGATGCAAAAGGTCCGTTAGATGAGGTTGGTAGCAGAGATGCTCCTACCCATTTATTCTGCAATGTAGGAATGAAGGATCACTTCATAGTAGCTTATATTGTCCAGTAAACAGATTTCTTTGTTTTGGCCATGTCATCCTTTATGAAAATGAGACAGTTGAAGAATGCCACACGCAAGGATGAAAAAAAAAAAGGGTCAAACCATTGAGGTGGCTTTTTTTAGTCTAAGTAAGTCTTTTATTTTCTTAGACCTGGATTTTTTAATCTGTTGTGTTTTAACCCCACTGGAGAGTATCCTATGTAGCCTGTTATACTTGGTATCCAGGGGAGTTGCATGCCCTCCTGTCCTAGGTGCAAATGAGGGGATGCCCGTCTGTCACTGGGTGGACTTGAACTCTCTGATGGGGACTGGGAAAGTTGTGGGTGCGCTTCCCTCTCTGTTTGTTTTTTATTTATTTTTAATTATGACTATCCCCTCAACCTTTTCTCTACCTGCACTTCATACCAGAAGGAACTGTTCTCACCTAGACAGAGTTCGGTCCACTAGACATGGTGCCTTGGTGGACTACAAGCTATCCTAGGATCACCTAGTACCAGGGCATGATAATAATAGGTGATTACTGAACCCACCTCTCTCTACTTCTCTTTATTACATACCCCCTACCTACCTGCTTCCAAACTTGCTCTCTATCCACAGAGGTTTCGGTTTCTCTGCACACTTTCATCCTTTTATGGGTCCTCAGTCGAGTGGCAGTGTATACCTCAGGGGAATACACTGCCACTGTGAGGGCTGAAAGCCCACCAACCTGAAGCAATTATTAGGCACGGTGTGTGTTGGGTCATTGATTCTGCTCACTTTCTTCCAGTGCACACATAAGGGGAGTACATCGGCAGCAGCCCTTAGTGTCAAAGCTCAAGGACAAATTCATCTGAATGGCAGGATGGGTTGTCGACCTCATCGTAGCTCGAACCTGTAGGTCGAGTATGTGTAAATGATCACATTCTGGAATTTTCTGATCTTATCGAGAATTTTCACTTCACCTCCCAATGCATTGAGAGGTCTTAGTCTCTATTTCCCATGCATTTTTTTTCTTTAAACTGTTACAATGGCCTTAATTGAAGGGAATAGTGGGCGCCCGCAGGCACAGGGAGATCTGCCTCCAAGCACGGCTTCATCCTCCTAGGTGTCAAAGAGGATGAGGTAAAATTGACACACCTTCGACCAGAGGAGGATCTTCCCTCTCACCATTTCCATGCCGCAGAGGGGCTACCCCTTTGCCATCTTTGGAATCACCAACGGGCACCTCCTCCTCCTCCTCCTCCTCCTCCTCCTCCTAAAAAGGAGGTAGTGTTCTTTCTCAGGGCCCCGTAAGGGGCGCGGCGATTTGCCTTCCTGGCCGCCGTGCTGACGGGACTCAGCGCCTCGTTCGGCCCCAACTTAGCCGCCTCTCCTTTCAGACAACCTGTATTTCTCCCCTACAACCTCTCCCACAACTTTCTCTGGTTGGCCTGTATTTTCACAGGGTAAATGCCGACCTTCTTCACAGCCAGTTATCCCGGATCGGGGCTGAGGGGGAAGGGGACAATGTTCTCTAACCCCTGAGCTTTGGTTTGGGATGGTGGGTTTTTAACAACCTGCTTCATCCCCACCCAAACCTTCCTCACATCCCTTTCCCTTTTCTTTTCACACTCTATTAATATTAATTTTACGCCGCGTCCAAGGTGGAACCGCCATGCTGATGGACTGCCAGGCCACCAGGCGGGAGGGGCGGTCTTGAATGGCGGCACCTGGCTCTGCTAGGCCTGTATGTACCCCTTGCAGGGCGGGCTACTGCCACGGGTGATGAGCGTGTGCATCTCGTGAAAAATTTAGGGTCACCCCATGCCCAATGATGCAAATATAAAATAAAAACCTTTCCCTTTTTCGTCACAATCAACGGAGCCGCCTTCGGGCAGCTCCACCGAAAAAATGGAGGTTCTTTCCCCCTGTGCTTGTGCAGGGAACCCTCCAAATTTCTCTAACCGGAAAGGAGGCTTACTCCTCTCCTTCGCCTACGGGTGTAGGGGACTCCCCCTCACCCCCTTGTCTGGAGGTGCTTTCGGGCACCTCCCTCTTTCCAGCGGCAGTCCCCACATTACTTTCCAAGGGGACTGCCAAGAAAGCCAGCAGGCAGCCCATAGCCGACCGCTTCCCATTGAAGCGGCTCGGTAGGGCAAACCCCCTTAGCGGGGAGAGGGAAGCCAGGCTCCTTCGGTCACGTCCCTCAAAAGATCTGCTGGCTAGAATACTAAACCTAGCGGTGGTCAAGGCCTGTGCCTCCCAAGACGAGACTAATGACACTGCTGCCAATAGGACCTGTGATGTCCTGGGGGGAGATGGCCTAATGGAGGCCCCACCCGAGATGGACATGGTCCTTGAGGCAACCCAGCCTCAGACAGTGGGGCCTTCCATGGGAGCGAATCCGGGCTCTGCGCCAAGCACTAAACTCGAGTCCTCTCCTTTGCAAGGTCCTCCTCAAACGGCTAGGGTTTCCAAGGCAGTACAAAGAGGGGAGGGATCTCCTCCTTCCACCGGTGCCCCTACGACTGACAGTACCTTCTCCATCTCGGAGAAGGACCTTGCTGAGGCCGGTCCATCTGGCATGTGGGCTCTTGCCGGCGGAGGGGAAAAGAGGGTTCATTGCCCGCCATCCTCTCTAAAAAAAAAAACAACTAAAAAAACTCGGGGCTCCTCTCCATCCGCGTGGGTTGCGGGGATGGATGGATCTGTGGCATTTCAGAAAGCGACCAAGCCAAGATCGGCACATCCGGCCCCTCTGCCCCCCCGGGTGCAGAGCCCCAGACTATGACGAAAAGTACGCAGGGCGGAGCCTCGATAACATCGGGGCCTCTTATTCAGAGATTACGTGGAGTTTTCGAGCCTGCTGGCTTCAAACGCTTCCTCGTTATTCGCTCCACTGATGGCTAAGGGCAACATGATCCATCAGAGGAGAGCCGAAGGTGACCCATTTCTCGGACAGGAGCCTTCTGACGAATGCGTCGATTCCCTCCGAGGCGGCCAAGATTAGTGCCCTTCGGACACTTGGTGGCACGCCTGTGAGTGTGACGCCGCACTCTACCATGAACGTTGTGAAAGGAGTAGTTTATGCGAGGGAACTAGTTGAATACTCCATAGAGGACATCACCTTAGAGCTGGGTGACCATGGGGTGGTCAAGGTCGAATGTGTGATGAGAAAACAGGGAGGGGCCGCGAGACCCACCCAAACAATCTTTGCCACGTTCGACTGTGACAAGCTCCCTTAGTCGGTGCGTGCCGGTTGGTATCGCTACCGCGTGAAGGCATTCGCGCCACTTGCCGCGGAGGTCCTATTACTGTCACCGCTTCAGCCATACGAATCGCTCATGTAGACGTGCAAAGTCGGGGTCACCCGAAATCTGTGTAAATTGCTCCAAAGCCGCACACGATAAGTCCAAATCGTGTGTGGCTAAGTGTGTCAATTGCGGAGAGCCGCACCCCGCTCCTTCGAAGCAATGTGGTGCATATCTCCTTGAGAAAAAAATCCTTGCCTTTCAGGCCCAGGATCGACTCTCATTCCGCGAGGCTAAGGACTTGGTCCTGGTGCGCCCGGCTCTGCCTGGGACATCTTACGCCTCAATGCTTAGAAAGACACCCTCTGCTCCTGGCCCATCCAGGCCAACGAGCACGGTTGTTTCCGTGCCCATTCGGAACCCTTCTGCGGGTTCCACTAGTAAAGCTGGCGGCACAAAGGGTTCACCCCCAGCTCCGGCTAAACCCAGGGCTCCCCCCTTATTTTTCCCAGCGTGACCGTTTCACGTAAGGCGAAACGGCCAGAGGCCTCCACCGAGTCGTTAGACTCACAGGAGGCAACACCCCTGAAGTTGGTCGCCAGGCCATCTTCCGGGGTTCCTAAAGCTGCCCCCCGAAAGGAGGACAGCAAGAAAGTCGCTTCGGCTCCTTCGCCCATGCCTAATGATGGGCTGGGTGGTTCGGAGACGGTGGATCCTCGAAAAGAGGGCCCCCCTCCTCCGAAGCCGCAACGCCAGCCTAAGGTTCGATGCAGAGGGAGGAAAAGACTGGCATGGCGAGCCCAACCTTATCCAATAAGTCCTCGAAGGCGACAGCACCTTCTGCGCATTGTCCAGCCAACAGTGCCCGGGGTTCTGCCTCCGGGAAACGTACGGCCATTCCCGTGAGGGTCTTCAGTTCGAGGAGGGCCCCCGCGTCTCCTCCGAGCTAGGCTTGGAGGGCATATTCCTTCAATGGAGTTGCCGTGGACTCCGGGCCAGCTGGGAGCAGCCTGGGATGCTCGTCTCGTCCCGTTCCCCTTAGCTATTTTTCTGCAAGAGACCATGCTAGGCGCGTGCCCCCTGCGCACCCTCCCGGGTTATAAGGGTCTTGCGACCCCACCACCACGAGATGGCCGGGCTGGGGGATGCGCGGTTTACACCCGGCATGATGTCTCCGTTCTTCCTTTCACTTTAGATATCTCCTTTCAGGCAGTGGCTCTGCAGATTCACCTGGATAGGAGGTATACTATCATTTTTGCGTACATTCCACCGTCAGCTGACTTCGACGCGGGAGACTTCCGCCGCGTCGTGGCACGGTTGCCGAGGCTCTTTCTCTTGCTAGGGGATCTGAACGGCAAACATCCTCTCTGGGAAGACTACTCAATAAATCCCAGGGGACAAGTCCTTTCCGATCTGATCGAAGAGCTTAAGATAGGTGTCCTAAATGTGGATGAGTTTACGCATCACTGCCCGAGAACCGCTTCATTTTCTTGCCTTGATCTATTTTTGTGCTCCTCGGATGCACAGCCTGATTTTGATTTGGGGTGGTCGATAACCTCCATGGTAGTGATCACTTTCCCATTCAAATATCATTTTCAGGGCAACTGCTTCCTGAGAACCCACCTCGGTGGTGCTTGGTGCGGTGGCCTGCATTTCAGGAAATGACAGAATTCTCTATCCCAGTTGAGGAGTTTAGGTCGGTAGATGAGGCCGTTGAGTTCTTCTCCGGCAACCTCATCGCCGCGGGCCTAACTACTATTTCCAGAACGTCTGACCGTTTTGCATGCCGACCACTTCCGTGGTGG
The DNA here is from genome assembly GCA_963969495.1 of Ceratothoa steindachneri. Lineage (NCBI taxonomy): Eukaryota > Metazoa > Arthropoda > Malacostraca > Isopoda > Cymothoidae > Ceratothoa > Ceratothoa steindachneri. The sequence goes on along the minus strand of OZ018319.1, from coordinate 57,921,353 downwards.
TCGGGCGAGTGTGAGATAGCCCTCAAACGGAAGAGTTATGCCTACATGCGGTATAAGCGCCGCACGAAAGATTTCACTGTCGCTGAATTTCGTTGTGCTAGGGCTAGGTTCCGGTATATTTCAAACCACGCCCGCCGCTCCTCTTGGCCGGCGGGCATACGTTTCTTCACTTAACGGGAAGTCTCCTCTAGCAGAGGTGTGGAAGCCAGTCAAAAGGATTCGGGTCAAGTTCTTGCAGGACCCCCCTCCTGTTCTCCAGGAGAATGGGCCCGCAATCTCGGACCCCGTGTTAGATTTGTTCTGTCAGATATGTTCAACAGGATCTAGGTAGAGGGTAACCTCCCAGATTCCTGGCGAATCGCTACTGTGCTAGCTCTTCGCAAACCGAGTTGAGATCCTTCTACCTTGGCTGGTTTCCGCCCAATTCCTCTAACCTACTGCGTGTGCAAGTTGATGGAGAAATTGGTAAATGTTAGATTAGCCTTTTTTCTGGACAGCGGAAGCTATTTGTGCTCTGCGCAGTGCGGCTTCCTCAAGTTCCATTCCACGTCGGATATTCTGCTTCGACTGGAAAACGCTGTCTGCGAAGCCTTCCTTCGTAGACAGCACCTCGCCACGGTGTTTTTCGATCTGGAGAAGGCTTATGATACCGCATGTCGATACGTTATCATGGATATCCTCCACACGATGGGGGCGAGGGGACGCCTCCTGATCTTTATATCTGAATTTTTGTGAGATCGCCGATTCCGCGTGGGCGGAGCCCTCTCCGGCCTAATGGAGCAAGAAGAGGGTGTCCCGCAGGGAATGTGTCCTCACCCTTACACTCTTTGCCTTGAGCATCAATGGCATTACCTCTGTGCTGCCAGAAGATGTTCTTGCTACGCTCTACGTGGACGACCTTTCGATCTCTTTTGGCGCGGCCCAGATGCCAACTCTGGAGCGTCGACTCGAACAAGCATTAAACCGCGTCTCTCGCTATGCCGCAGCGCAAAGGTTTCGGTTTTCTTTGGCCAAGACTAAGGTGGTGCACTTTTGCCGCCATCCACGGCTCCACCCCGACCCGGATTTGTTTCTTAATGGGGTGCGCCTAGAAGTGGTTGAATCGCACCGTTTCCTTGGTCTTGCATTTGACCGACGCCTCACCTGGGAGACTCATATTCGCAGCCTTAGGGTCTCTTGTACCCGCGCCATGGATATTCTTCGTTCCGTGACGTTCAGCGCTTGGGGTGCTGATAGGGCTAATGCCTTACTTTTTTATCGATCCTTTGTCCGTTCCAAGCTCGACTACGGATGTGAGTTTTATGCATCCGCAACCGAACCTCTATTGCGGAAGGTGGACTCGATCCACCACACCGCCCTTCGCTTGGCGACCGGTGCCTTCAGCAATTTCCCTATTGAGAGCCAACTTGTCGATGCTGGAGAGATACCATTATCTATGCGCCGTCCACAGTGCATTACGCGTCTCCCTTTGTCGCCAACGGCTCTCAAAGCATCCGCAGCTGATCTCGACAGTGCTTATGCCGCCGAGAGACACAAGTTATACCTTAAGCCCTTTGGGTTTAGGGCCAGGAAACACCTTCGAGAGCTAGATATAGCTCTCGTGCTGGTGGTGCCCCTGGTTCTGCCCAGAATGCCACCCTGGAGGGTACGACCGTTGGCTATTTGTCGCCGCGCTTCTGCTCCCAAAGCTTGTACAGCGCCGGGAGTATTGCGTTCCCACACCGTATCTCCTCTGTTTGAAGTAGGCTGGGCTCTAATTTTTTTTTTTAATTATTATTATTATTATTATTCAAGAGAAATAGGTAAGTAATACTAAATGTACTTAGTTTCTTTCATTGCCAAATGGTAGAGTAAAAAAATATGGGGTGTGGTATATTATCAGGGTCATGGAAATTTTTACAAAATAAATAAATTACTAATATTTAATTAAAAGTTATTTTAACTATTTTTTTAAACAATTCGATTTCAGATAAATTACTAAACATCTTTCTATAAGTGAATTCTGCTAGGTACAGCTCTAAATGATTCTGATCATTTAAATTTCTTGATCGCATAAATCTTTTCACAGAGGACCATAAACAATAGTTTTTTTTTTAAAAAATCATCTCCTGAATTTGCTTTAAGGTTAGCATACCTAAATGAAGATAACATAGATGAATAAAATTAACAGAGCTTTTATAAATTTTTAAGAAAGATTTTTTAAATTTCCATGACCCTGATAATGTTTCCATGACTCAAAATATACCAGACCCAAATTATGAATACAAACATGCATTTCCCAAAATTCTATTTTTTTCATTTTATTTGCGTTTGGCAGGTGCGTAAAACCGGCCTATACCCGTGTGTTAAGGGTTAAGTATGCTTTTGAATTGTTTAGCCTCTAGTGGGTGGCCTTCTTTCCTCATTTTTATTTGGGCTGCATAAGCAAGCTCTTTGGAGGTTGAGCTAGACTGCATTAAATTGTGAACCCTATGTCTACGGGATGGTGAAGATAAATAGTCAAATGGAAGTGATGTTCTACCTACATGCCTACTTCTTTCTTCAATTACATCGTCAACCTCCATTTCGTCATCTGGCAAACTATCAGGGACATTTAAAATGCTGTCAAGCCATACCTTATACTTTTCTTCCATCTTCTTCTTATATCTTATCACACCTGGATTCAACTATTTGCTCTTGCATATTTTATGTACTGACTCTACAAATTTATGAATTTCTTAATCTTTTTCTTCTTTAATTTTCAAACTTTATTTTAAAAAAGAAACTCAAGCTAATATAGAATTTGAATTTAAAGATATGCCAGCATTAAAAAATACTTCAAAAGTTGTCTGTTTGTTAGTGAATTTTCACTTGACAAAAAAGAAAATAATGGGTCAAAATGGTGGGTGGCAAATGGTGGCAAAAAATTTATATTAAATTTGAAATAGATACATTCAACTTTGTTTTGAGAATGATCTAAGGATAAGGAAATGTAAGCGAAAAAGTCAGTGAACCAAAATTTATTTTTCTTTATTAAATTTAATAAAATTTTAAACCTATATTGCTTCAAACCCTAGTAAATTATTAAAACTTTTTTATAACTTACCAAAATTAGCTTCAGCCATGCTCCGTGATATTTGTTAAAAACTTCCAATTGATGTATGTAATAAATTCTAATTAATTTTATTGTAATTTTATTAAAACGAATGAGCAAGTCTGAAACAAAAGAAAATAGATTATTAAAAAATAAACAGCTTTGAGTTTAAATTTGATAAAATATCTCATAAAACAATACAATATCATTAAATTATTGAAATTTAAGCAATAATAAATGATTTTTAATAATTAAATTCAATATTAAAAATAGTATAAAAATTAATTTTATGCATCCCTACCCCAGTGTGCACTGGTGGTGGAGGACTGGCCTTTCCCCAACACCATAGTGTGCTTTCTCTTCAAGCTTTTTTTCTTTTGTTTTTGGTCTTTTGCTTGGTTTTTAACAGCCTATTCATTTGGCGAGCTTGGATACAACATTTTATGCCCTTATAGGCAGACATTATATCTGATTGTTATCTCAATTCTTATGTACCTTTATATATATATATATATATATATATATATATATATATATATATATATATATATATATATGAAAGATAATGGTAAGCTACAATATTTGAATAAAGATTTTATTTATAACTATCAGACTAGTTTCGGCCAGATGCCATTTTCAACTAATAATAAAGAAACTAGGCAAGGAGCACAGTATATATATATAAGGTAAGACACATCCTAATCAAAATGAAATGGCAGGAAACAATCTGAAAAGAAAAACAAAAAAATGAGTGAATCTGGCGTGAATGACAAGCTGTCATATATTCCTGCCAATAACACTCAAAGCTGCTACCCTGCACCTTCCATGCTGCATTTTTCATTTTCCAAATTTTTATAAAAGCCTCTTAAACAAAGGTTCGAATCTGGCTTCTTTCTTTTTTTTTAACCAAAAAACTTATTTCCTCACTTTCACTTGCGCAGGCCCAAATCACAAAAAAGGACAATTTGATGATCCCTACAATTGAGCAGACAAGTCTATGGCTGAGTTCGCTCCTAGATGCCAATTATCACCAGCTCATCATGACTTCAGAAGTTGACATTCACAAAAAACTGCTCACTTGCTTCAAGAGCATCTCTTCGATGGTATGTCATTTAGGATCTTTCCATCGCCCGAAAGGATTTCTAAATTCTGTGTCCCTGTACTTGTGTGTCCTTCGATCAGTAGTTTGGTATTTTAGGCACATATCTCATTTCTTTTTCCATTATTATTTTTTGTGTGCTCTGGCTCACATTTTTCTATATGTGTTGCCTTTCATTTTCCTGCTCATTAAATTAATTTGTCATTTCCTGATTTTCCAATGACCCTCTTCTACACTTAATGACAAAATTTGTCACTGTGTTGTTTACAAATCGAGATTTTAAATTAAAGTTTGGTCTTTCCTTCATTTAGATGTGGGTTTATAACAACCTGCCTCACCCCCACCCTCACCTTCCTCACATACCCTTTCTCTCTCCTTTCATGGTCTATTAATTTTATGCCCAGCCCAAGGTGATGCTGCCTGGCCACTGGGCAGAAGGAGTGGTCTCTTAATTGCAGCAACCAGCTTTGCTGACCCCGTTTCACCTCTCGTGTAGCAATTAGCGTTTGTGTCCCATGGAAAAATAGGGTCACCATGCCCAATGATGAGATTTTTCATTTAAATACTCTCCTTTTACTTTCCCCTATACCATCGTCGGAGCCGCTCTCGGGCAGCTCCACAACAGAAAAGGAGGTTTCCCCTATGCTTTCTCAACGGCCCTTCTAAACTTCTCTCTGACTGGAGAGGAGGCTTACTCCTCTCCTAGGCCTACAGGTGCATGGAACACTCCCTCACCCCTTTTCTGGAGACACCCTTGGGCGACTCCCTCTTTCCAGCGGCAATCCCCCTCCCCCTTACTTTCACAGTGGACTAGCAAGAAAGCAGGCAGGCAGCCTATAACACTAGTCAACAATGATTTTGCTACTTGGGTATTAGCTTGTGATTCCGAATCTGTAATCAGAATTGTTCTAGCACGTAAGGTTCCTGAGTTACACATATGGGCAGTGTTGCTTTGGCTACCATATTGAGAGGATGTGTTGTGTGTGCTTGGTTCCTGCGTTACACTCCTGCTTTATCACATTGTCAAATTTAGCCATTATTGTAATGATGTTGAAACGGTATTTACATACAGTGATTAATTGCATTTTTCTTTCAGATTTATCTCTCAATTAATTTGTAAATGAAATAAGATTGTACAAAAGTATATAACAGGATATTTTCAAACTAAGTTGAAAACATGAATCGGTGAGTATGTATAAATAGCCCAGACAACTTTTGTTATATCTGTGGAAGATATACTCCAAGCATCCAGCAGAAAATTTAGCTAAAAGATTTGAAAACTGCATACAATTATTATTTTGGTTGTAAAGTTGGTGACCAAGACAAACCCTAGGCACCTCACAAATCTTGTACTGTGTGTTATACGGGGCTCACACAGTGGTTAAATGGCAAATGGAAGGGTATGCCTTTTGCTGTACCAATGGTGTAGCGTGAGCCAACAAATCATGTTTTTGATTGCTTACTACTTTTGTATGACAAATATTGCGAGATTCTCAAATAAGAACAAGTCAAAAATTGTATATCCAGATTGTAAGTCAGCTATAAAACCAATCCCTCATCATATGGATATGGCAATCCCAGAGGAGGATAACAATGACAATGAAATGTATGAGGGGGATTCTAAAGAAAAGAAGATCCAGTTGATAAATCAAGAAAGATTGAATGATTTGGTGAGGGATTTGTCAATGTCAAAGGAGAACGCAGAATTGTTGGGCTCCAGACTACAGCATTGGAATCTTCTGGAGAATGGTGCAAAAATATCTGCTTTCCGTAAATGCCATGAGGCCTTAGCTGCCTTCTATAAAGAAGAAGATGGCGCTTGTTTCTGTACTGATGTTAATGGCCTCATGAATCAGCTAGGAAACGAGCATTTACCTGATAAATGGAGACTATTCATCGATGCAAGCACTGGTAGCCTCAAAGCTGTGTTGCTACACATTGGTAACAAAAAAGCTTCAATTCCTGTCGCACTTATTGTCGGGATGATAGAGACATATGACTCAATGAAATTTATTTTGGAAGGTGTTCATTACTCGCATCATAAGTGGAATATCTGGTGATCTAAAGGTAATTTCTTTACTTCTTGGACTGCAGCTAGGATATACAAAGAATATGTGCTTTTTATGCCTATGGAACAGCCGTGATGACAGGAATCATTATATTGTCAAAAAGTGGCCCGAAAGAGAAGAACACATAGTTGGCTGATACAATGTGAAGCACATGCCTTTGGTCCATCCGCAGAAAATCTACCTTCCACCACTTCATATCAAACTTGGCCTTATCAAGAATTTTGTTAAAGCGATGGCCCATGATTCTGATGGACTACAGTATCTCAAAGAGAAATTTGGTGCAAGGAAAACCGATGCTAACTTAAAGCTGGCATTTTTGTAGGGCCGGAGATCAGAGAATTGATACGTGACAGGGAGTTCAGAAATAAACTAACTCCACTTGAGTTGGCAGCATGAGATTCATTTGTCCATGTAGTGCAGAACTTCCTTGCTAATCATAGGGCTGAAAACTATGAAGAATTAGTGAACAACATGCTATAGGCCTATCAATGAATGGGGTGTCCGATGTCTCTTAAGATGAATTTCTCGCATTCGCATCTAGATTTTTTTACATCTAATATGAGTGATATTAATGACGAACATGGGAAGAGGTTCCACAGAGATATCGCAATGATGGAAAGCAGGTATCAAGGTCACTTCAACGAAAACATGATGGGTGACTACTGCTGGTTCCTACAGAACCAAGAGCAAGAGTCTTAAACATTTTTGAAGAAATTTATAGTTAGGTGAGTACTACCTCTTTTATATGTAATACATATACTGTCTGGGTCTGCAAAAGGACGTACATAATGCCAAATAGGGTGCCCCGATTCCAAACCTTTGCCTAGAAACGTCTCATTCTTATCAAACTCGTAATAATTATATCATTAATTGATCCAAGGTGACAAAGTGAGCCATATAGCCTAGTTGCATAACTCGGGAACCTTACATGCTAGGACAAATCTGAGCACAGATTTGGAATCAGCGCACCACAATTAGCTAGTTACAACAACATTTACTCAAGTAGCAGAGACAAAGTTAAAATCTGTTGGCTAGTGTAATTGACTGCTCTCACCCTACCGGGAGCGGTTCGATAGGGCCAACCCCCTTAGAGGACTAAGGGATAACAGAGCCCTTTGCCTGTGCCCCCTAATCTCCTGCTTGCATACGTGACGAGTTTAGGGGGTGTTTGTACCTGCACCCTCTCTTTCCCGACTGATGATGCCGGTTCTCCACATTAGATGATAAGAGGCAACCTAGAATGGAATCCATGATGTCTGGAGGGGTGGGGATGGCCACTTGTACGCCACCCTCTCCTGAGATAGACATGGTTCCTTAGGTGACCCGGCCCAAATGGTAGGATCTTCCATGGGCTCAAACTCAGGCTCGGTGCCAAGCAGAGAACTCGAGTCCGCCCTTGTGCAAGCTTCTCCTCAGACATCTCGTGCCCCCCAGAATTCACAAGGAGAGGAGGCCCTCATCCCCCAGTTGGTGCCCCTTTGGCATCCAAGACCTTCTCCATTTCAGAGAAGGATCTTGATGAGGTTGGTCTATCCAGTGGAGGAAAAAAGGGGGGTCATTTCCCACCCTTCTCTCCTAAAAAGGAAAAAAAATAGAAAAGACTAAAAAGAGTCCGGGCTCCTCTCCCTCCGCTGGAGCCCCGTGAACAGACTGCTCCGCTGCTGTATCGGTAAGCGACCAAGCCGAGATAAGCACGTCCAGTCTCAGTGCCTCCCAGGTGAGGAGTCCCTGACAAAGGTCAAATTGGCAAATAAACACAGCAGAGCCTCGATTACATGGGGCCATTCATTCAGAGACTACCTTTCTAGTTATTTGCTCCACTGATGGCAGAATGGTGGCCAAGGTGACCCGTTTCTTGGACAGGAGCTTTCTGGAGAATGCGTCGGATCCCTCCGTGGTGGCCAAAATTATTGCTCTTCGGACACTCCCCCGTAAGGGACACGGCGATTTGCCATCCTGGCCGCCGTGCTGACCGGAGTCAGCACCTATCCGACCCCAGCTTAGCCTCTTCTCGTTCTTTCAGACAGCCTGTATTTCTCCCCTACCCCGTCGCTTTTCATACAATCTCTCCCACAACTTTCTCTGGTCAGCCTCTAATTTCACAAGGTAGATGCTGACCTTCTTCTCAGCCAACCGTCCCGGATCGGGGCTGAGGGGGGAGGGGACAATGTCCCCTAACCCCTGAGCTCCGCTCTGGGGTGGTTGGCTTTTAACAACCTGCTTCATCCCCACCCATACCTTCCTCACATCCCTTTTCCTCTGGTCTTCAAAATCTATCTTTTTTACGCCGTGTTCAAGGTGGAGCCGCCATGCCGAAGGACTGCCAGGCCACCAGGCGGGAGGGGTGGTCCCAAATGGCGGCGCCTGGCTCTGCCGGGCCTGTAAGCACCTCTTGCAGTGCGGGCTACTGCAAGAGGTGGTGAGCGATTGCGTCCCGTAAAACAAAGAGGGTCACCATGCCCAATCATGCAAAAAAAAACATCTTCCCTTAATTCCCCCTAAGACAACGGAGCCGTCCTCGTGCAGCTCCACAGTTTAGATGGAGGTCCCCCTTCCTGTGCTTGCGCAGGGGCCCCTCTATACCTCTTTAACCGGAGAGGAGGCTTACTCCTCTCCTACGCCTACGGGTGTAGGGGACTCCCCCTCACCCCCTTCTCTGGAGGTGCTTTCGGGCACCTCGCTTTTTCCAGCGGCAGTCCCCTCTTTTCTTTCCACGGGGACTGCCAAGAAAGCCAGCAGGCAGCCCTTAGACAGCCGCTCCCCATCGAAGCGGCTCGGTAGGGCAAACCCCCTTAGGGAGGAGAGGGAAGCCAGGCCCCTTCGGTCGCTTCCCTCAAAAGACCTGCTGGCAAGGATATTGAACCTTGCCGGGGTTAAGGCCTGTGCCTCCCCACAAAAGACTCTTGACGCTGCCAAGGGGACCTGCGATGTCCTGGGAGGGGATGGCCAACTGGAGGCCCCTCCTGTGATAGACATGGTCCTTGAGGAGACCCAGCCTCAGACGGTAGGGCCTTCCATGGGGGGGAATCCGGGCTCGGCGCCAAGCCCTGACTTCGAATCCGCCCCTATGCAAGGTCCCCCTCAAACGGCTGAGGGCTCCGAGGCAGTACAAGGAGGATAGGGATCTTCTCCGACAGGTGCCCCCACGACTACCAGGAACTTCTCCATTTCGGAGAGGGACCTGGCTGAGACCGGCCCAACTGGCATGGGGGCTTCTGCCGGCAGAGGTGAGAAGCGGGTTCATTCCCCGCCCTCCTCTCCAAAAAAGAAAAAGACAAAGAAGACTCTGGGCTCCTCTCCATCCGTGGGGGCTGCGGGGACGGATGGGTCTACTGCCACTTTGGCAGGCGACCAAGCCAAGATCGGCACATCCGGTCCCTCTACCCCCCCGTGTGTGCAGCCCCTGACTAAGAATAACACCAAGACTGCACAGGGCGGAGCCTCGATGACATCGGGGCCCCGGATTCAGAGGTTTCCTGGCGTTTTCGAGCCCGCTGGCTTCAAACGCTTCCTCGTTAATCGCTCTACTGATGGCACCAGGGTGTCCAAGGGCAACATGATCCATCAGAGGAGAGGATTAGCTAGTGCAATTGGTAGAGAGCCGAAGGTGACCCGTTTCTCGGACGGGAGCCTTCTGGCGAATGCGGCGAATCCCGCCGAGGCGGCCAAGATAAATGCTCTTCGGACACATCAGGGCACCCCGCTGAGTGTGACGCCGCACTCTACCATGAACTTTGTGAAAGAAGTAGTTTATGCGAGGGAACTCGTTGACTACTCCATTGATGACATCACCCTAGAGCTGGCCGACCATGGGGCGGTCAAGTTCGAACGTGTGATGAGAAAACAGGGAGGGGCCTCGAGACCCACCCCTACACTCTTCGTCACGTTCGACTGTGACAAGCTCCCCGAGTCGGTGCGTGCCGGTTGGTACCGCTACCGCATGAAGGCATTCGTGGCACTTCCTCGGCGGTGCTATTACTGTCACCGCTTCGGCCATACGAATCGCTCATGTAGACGTGCAAAGTCGGGGTCACCCGAAGTCTGTGTAAATTGCTCCAAGGTCGCACACGATAAGTCCAAATCGTGTGTGGCCAAGTGTGTCAATTGCGGAGAGCCGCACCCTGCTTCTTCGAAGTAATCTGGTGCATATCTCCTTGAGAAAGAAATCCTGGCCGTTCAGGCCCAGGATCGACTCTCATTCCGCGAGGCTAAGGACTTGGTCCTGGCGCGCCCGGCTCTGCCTGGGACGTCATATGCCTCAATAGTTAGAAAGGCACCATCTACTCCTGGCCCATCTAGGCCAACGAGCCCTTCTGCGGGCTCTACCCAACCCGGGCGCTCCCCTGGTAAAGCTGGCGGCAAAAAGGGTTCATACCCAGCCCCGGCTAAAACCAGGGCTCCCCCCTCTTCCCCCAGCGTGACCGTTTCCCGTAAGCCGAAACGGCCAGGGGCCTCCAGCGAGTCGTTAGACTCACAGGAGGCATCACCCCTGAAGTTGGTCGCCAAGCCATCTTCCGGGGTTCCTAAAGCTGCCCCCCGAAAGGAGGACAGCAAGAAAGTCGCTTCGGCACCTTCGCCCATGCCTAATGGTGGGCTGGGTGGTTCGGAGACGGTGGATCCTCGAAAAGAGGGCCCCCCTCCTCCGAAGCCGCAACGCCAGCCTAAGGTTCGATGCAGAGGGAAGAAAAGACTGGCATGGTGAGCCCAACCTTCCTCAATAAGTCCTCGAAGGCGACAGCGCCTTTAGCGCTTTGTCCGGCCAACAGCGCCCGGGGTTCTGCCCCCGGGAAGCGTACGGCCATTCCCGTGAGGGTCTTCAGTTCGAGGAGGGCCCCCGCGTCTCCTCCGAGCTAGGCCTGGAGGGCATATTCCTTCAATGGAATTGCCGTGGACTCCGGGCCAACTGGGAGAAGCTGCGGAGGCTCGTTTCGTCCCGTTCCCCGTTAGCTATCTTTTTGCAGGAGACCATTTTAGGCGCGTGCCCCCTGCCCGCCCTCCCGGGGTATAAGGGTCTTGCGACCCCACCACCGCGGGATGGCCGGGCTGGGGGATGCGTGGTTTACACCCGGCATGATGTCTCCGTTCTTCCTTTCTCTTTAGATACCTCCTTTCAGGCAGTGGCTGTGCAGCTGCACCTGGATAGGAGGTATACTATCATTTCTGCGTACATTCCACCGTCAGCTGACTTCGACGCGGGGGACTTCCGCCGCGTCGTTGCACGGTAGCCGAGGCCCTATCTCTTGCTTGGAGATCTGAACGGCAGGCATTCTCTCTGGGGAGATTACTCCATAAATTCCAGGGGACAAGTCCTTGCCGATCTGATCGAAGAGCCTGAGATGGGTGTCCTAAACGTGGATGAGTTTACGCATCACTGTCCGAGAACCGCTTCATTTTCTTGCCTTGACCTATCTTTGTGCTCTTCGGATGCACAGCCTGATTTTGATTGGGGGGTGGTCGATGACCTCCATGGTAGTGATCACTTTCCCATTCAAATATCATTTTCAGGGCAACTGCCGCCTGAGAGACCACCTCGGTGGTGCTTGGCGCGGGCGCGGTGGCCTGCATTTCAGGAAATGATTGTATTTTCTATCGCAGTCGAGGAGTTTAGGTCGGTAGATGAGGCCGTTGAGTTCTTCTCCGGCAACCTCATCGCCGTGGGCCTGACTACTATTCCTAGGACGTCTGGCCGTTTTGCACGCCGACCACTCCCATGGTGGTCGGCCGAGTGTGAGACAGCCCTCAAACAGAAGTGTTATGCCTACATGCGCTATAAGCGCCGCCCGAATGATTTCACTGTCGCTGAATTTCGTCGGGCTAGGGCTAGGTTCCGGTATATTTCGAAGCACGCCCGCCGCTCTTCCTGGCGGGCATACGTGTCTTCACTTAACGGGAAGACCCCTTTAGCTGAGGTGTGGAAGCGAGTCAAAAGGATTCGGGGCAAGTTTTCGCAGGACCCCGCGTCCGTGGCGGAATCCTTAGCGACCGATTTTCCGCATTCTCTAGCCGGAATGCTGCTCCGCCAACATTCAATGCACGTCGTGATGTCGCGAAAGGCCGCCGGCTGGACTTTCCCTCCAGAGGCGGAGAACCCTTCAACGACAAGTTTACTGTGAGTGAGTTGCGTTCCGCTCTCTCTTCATGCGCGGACACCGCCCATGGTCCGGACGATGTCCCGTACGCCATGCTTCGACACCTGGGTGAGCGAGGCATGGCCTTTCCTTTAGATTTGTTCAACAGGATTTGGGTGGAAGGTCTTCTCCCAGACTCCTGGCGAATCGCTACTGTGCTCGCCTTTCGCAAGTCGGGGAGAGATCACTCTACTCCGACCGGTTTCCGCCCAATTTCTCTAACCTCTTGCGTGTGCAAGTTGATGGAGAAATTGGTCAATGTTAGATTAGCCTTTTTCCTGGACAGCGGAGGCCATCTGTCTTCCGCACAGTGCGGCTTCCGCAAGTTCCACTCCACGTCGGATGCTCTGCCCCGACTGGAAAATGCCGTCTGCGAGGCTTTCCTTCGATGGGGGCGAGGGGACGCCTCCCAATGTTTATATCCGAATTTTTGCGAGATCGTCGATTCCGCGTACTGGTGGGGGTAGCCCTCTCCATCCCAAAGGAGCAGGAAGAGGGTGTCCCGCAGGGAAGTGTCCTCAGTGTCACACTCTTTGCCCTGAGCATCAACGGCATCACCTCGGTGCTGCCGGAAGATGTTCTTGCTACGCTCTACGTGGACGACCTTTCGATCTCTTTTGGCGCGGCCTGGATGTGGTTGAGTCGCACCGTTTCCTTGGTCGTGTATTCGACCGACGCCTCACCTGGGAGGCTCATATTCGCAGCCTTAGAGTCTCCTGTACCCGCGCCATGGACATTCTCCGTTCCGTGACGTTCAGCGCTTGGGGCGCTGATAGGGCTACTGCCCTACTTTTTTATCGATCCTTTGTTCGTTCAAAGCTCGACTACGGATGCGAGTTTTATGCATCCGCAGTCGAGCATTTATTGCGGAAGGTGGATTCGATCCACCACACCGGCCTTCGCCTTGTGACCGGTGCCTTCCCTTCCACACTTCCCCCATTGAGAGCCTGTTGGTCGATGCTGGGGAGATGCCACTCGCTCTGCGCTGCGTGCAGTGCATCACTCGCCTGTACGCGCGAGCTCGGCGCCTCCCTCAGTCGCCAACAGCTCTCACTGCATCCGCAGCTGATCTCGATGGTGCCTATGCCGCCGAGAGACGCCAGTCATACCCTAAGCCCTTTGGGTTTGGGCCAGGAAACTCCTTCGAGAGGTAGATATAGCTCTCGGGCCGGTGGCGCCCCTGGTTCTGCCCAGGACGCCACCCTGAAGGGTACCACATTTGGCTATTTGTCGCCACGCCTCTGCTCCCAAAGCTTGTACTGCGCCGCGAGTATTGCGTTCGACCTTTTTGGAGCACACATCGTGTCACGCTGGAACCGTGCCAGTGTATACGGATGGCTCCAAGTCCCAAGAGGGGGTCGGCTTCCACGCCGACCCCCTGTTTAAAGTCAGCGGGGCTCTGCCAGGCGCTGCGTCTGTCTTCACGGCCGAGCTGGTGGCAATACACCACTCAGTACGGGAGATTACGCGACGTGCCCAGTTCGGAGACCGGATTGTGATCTATAGCGACTCACAAAGCGTGCGAGTGCTCTCGGGGCATTGGAATCTCCACATCCCCTGGTTCGCGATATCCGTGACTCCACGGTTATGGCGAGCCTGGCAGATGTCGAGATTATCTTCTGCTGGGTTCCTGGACATGTAGGAATTGCGGGGAATGAGGGCGCCAAAGATTCCGCGAGGACTCTGCGACCGGACCAGCGTTTCGCTCTTCCTCACACCGACTACCTGGCAGGAATACGGGCAGCTCTTCGGACTGCTTGGCAAAGAAGATGGGAGACGGTCGAAGGGAACTTAAAGTTGCGTGCCATTGCGCCGTGACTGTTCCCATGGACCTATCCCCCAATGCCGCGGCGGCTTCAGGTTGCTTTCTGTCGTCTCCGAATCGGACACACTCGTGTGACGCATCGCTATTTGATGGAGCGCTCGCCTGCGCCCTATTGCAACGACTGCGTCGTCCCCCAGACTGTTCGGCACATTCTTGTCGAATGTCCCAGTCTGGGTGATCTTCGCGCACGATACCTGTCCCGGTACCGGGATGGGCGGGGTCGCTACCGCCTGTCCCTTGTATTCGGGACAGATTCGTGCACTTTGACTTGTGGACTTGTTGACTTCTTGGGGGAGGCCGGCCTTCTCCCTATTATTTAAGCAAGGTTTGTTTTTTTGCATTTGTTTTTGTTTTTTTTCCTTTAGTTGCACGCTCCTGTGCCGGGGGGACCTCTCCCCGACGCACCAGCTTGCTTCCTTTTCCCCTTTTTGCGGCGTTTTTTTTTTCTCTTTAATTTTATTTTAAAGTAGCCTAGAACTAGGCCAGTTTTAATACGGCGACTAATGCCCATGTAGGCAGTCGCCAGATGAGCTCAAAAAAAAAAAATGCCACTTGCCCTGCGCCGTGCACAGTGCATTATTCGCCTTAACGCGCGAGCCCGGCGCCTTCCTGAGTCGCCAACAGCCGTCACTGCTTTCGCAGGTGATCTCAATGGTGCTTAAGCCCTCTCAGTTTAGAGCTAGGTATAGCTCTCGAACTGGTGGCGCCCCTGGTTCCGCCCAGGACGCCACCCTAGAGGGTACCACCTTTGACTATTTGTCGCCACACCTCTGCTCCCAAAGCTTCGACAGCTCTGGGAATATTGCGTTTGCCTTTTTTGGAGCACACCTCGTGTCACGCTGTAACCGTGCCATGTATACAGATGGCTCCAAATCACAAGAGGGGGTCAGTTTCCACGCCGTATCTCCTCTGTTTCAAGTCAGTCGGCTCTGCCACGCGCTGCGTCTGACTTCACGGCCGAGCTGTTTGCAATACACCGCTCGGTACTGGATATAAGGCGACGTGCTCAGTTCGGAGTCTGGATTGGGATTTATAGGGACCCACAATGTGCCCTGAGTGCTCTCAGGCATTGGAATCTCTGCATCACTTGGTTCGCGATATCCGTGACGCCATGGTTCTGGTGAGCCGTGCGAATGTCGAGATTATCTTCTGCTGGGTTTCTGGACATGTAGGAATTGATGGGAACGAGCTCGTCGATGTCGGCCCCAAAGTGGCCGCGAGGACTGGGCTACCAGCGTTTCGCTCTTCCTCATACCGATTACATGACAGGAATACGGGCAGCTCTCCGGGCTGCTTGGCTAAGAAGTTGGAAGACAGTCGAAGGGAACTTAAAGTTGCGTGCCATTGCGCCGCGACTGTTCCCATGGACCTCTTCAGGTTGCCTTCCGTCGTTTCAGAATTGGACACACTCGCGGGCCGCACTACCATTTGATGGAGCCCTCGCCTGCGTCCTACTGTGAAGACTGCGTTGTCCCCCAGACTCTTCGGCTCATTCTTGTTGAATGTCTGACTGGGCGAACTTCGCTCACCTTAGAGCGGGGTCGCTACCGCTTGTCTCTTGTACTCGGGACGGATTCGTGCACACCGACTTGTGGACTTTACGTCTTTTTGGAGTTGTTGGCCTCCTCCCCTTTATTTGACTGTTGGGGTTTTTTTTTTTAGGTCGCATGTTCCTGCCCCGCCTGGAGACGGGTATATTCCCGACGCCGGAGCGCGCCTCCTTCTTGCTTTTTGCTTTGTTTTCTTATTTTTTTTCGCCCTTATCCTTTTTTTGTGATTATTTGTTATTTACATATTATTATTTATTTCTTAATATAGTCTAGTAGTAGGCTGTGTCATGTACTGCGACTTATGCCCAAGCAGGCAGTCGCCAGATGGACTCACTAAAAAAAAAAAAAATGTTTGGGGGACCCCTCTCTGGCCCAGTGCATAATGAATAGGGTGTCCCGCAGGGAAGTGTCATTGTCACCTCTGCCCTTAAAATCAACGGCATTCCCTCAATGCTGCCGGAAGATTTTCTTGTTACGCTCTACGTGCGGCCCAGATGCCAATATTGGACCGTCGACTCCAACGGGCATTGAACCGCATATTTCTCTATGCCGATGTGCACAGGTTTCTGTTTTCCTTGCCCAAGACTTAGGTGGTGCATTTCTGCCGCCAACCACGGCTCCACCCCGCCACGGGGTTCACTTGGAAGTGCTGGATTTGCACCTTTTTCTTAGTCTGAGATGCAATTAATAGTGATTTCGGGGGATGGGTTTGTGGTTGTGTTTTAAGAGCTTTAAAAGTAGAACATGCTCTGTTAATATCATTGCAAATAAATATGAGTGTTGTCACTAAGGGAATAATTTGAGATAAATAAGGTAGGTTGTGAGTGGATTGCAGGGTTATGGCTAAAATTGTTTGCACTCTGACTTCTTGCTGAGAACGCAAGAGATTATAATCTATGTTAGGTTTATTGTTCTGGAAATCGCATATAATACCAAGGAAGCGTTGTGGCAGGTTCTTAGAACGTGTGGAGTAGCAGGTAAACTGCTGAATGGTATGAAAGATTGCTGGAGTGAGTGGGAGAGCAAAGGTGTCTGATGTCGCCTGACTGTTAAATATATTTATGTACGAATGGTAATTTGGATCATGTAGTCGAGATAGAGGAGATCTAGTGTGGGCTGGCTGCTGCCTATGTTGATTGTGGTTATGGGCTGATGTTAGTGACTGATAAGCATTCGATAAGGTATGTAAGGAAGTGGATAAAGTAAATGCAGAGAAGTTGTTTGCGGGTAAAAAAGTGGTCAAGTATGAGTGTGCTGAAAGTATCTAAGGGAATATCATGAAGGATTCTGCCACAGATAAGACTGATTGTGACATGGTATTGTGAAAGCAGTGTGGATGCTACAACAGAGGGATATGGGAGAGAAGAATGTTGGATAGTCACAAATGAGTGGATATATGGTATATAGTTATGGTGTATGGAAATATGTGACTAAGGTGGTATGGACAAGAAAATGGATGAGAAGTGACTTAGGAACCAAATATACCAGTCCTAGCTTATTTAATGGTGTGTGAAAGGTTAGAATACTGCGTAAAATATGAAAGGCGTGGAGAGAGAAGTGGGTGATAGTGTGTACATATGATAGGTGTGCAGGGAGAGGATTTGTGTGATTGGTGCATTCTGCCCATGGATGAACCATACAGAGATGCCTTAACACATAACATCCCATCACTTTGAAAGGCCAATTTTGCGTGATAAAAAGGTAATCTTGGTTGGTTTGGAATTTGATAGAATGTAAATTTGGAAAAAGGGTGTTGATGCGCGCAGATCCCAACTTATAGAGGGAAAACTTAAAGGTTGTGTCACCTGTACCCCTATTTTGTTACAAACCTCGTCCTCCTCCCAACAGGCATTAAAACTACCTATTTTATAGACGTGGTAATTGTTTCCACCTTAATTAATGCATGGCTGTGTTGGCCCAATCATTTGCTATCGTGTGCAATTACTTCTTCTTTTCTTAATGGTCTCTTTCTTTCTTTTTCAGTATGACTTTTTGGAATCAATGCATAACATCATTGTTATTATCGACACTATTTTGTCCACGAATTCGACGGCAAAAAGCCAGCACGATAGTCCTTACTCTATTGAGAGGTTAATTTTGCCATGATATACTTGCGCATTAAATATCCTTAATTTTGACGTGTTTCTACCTCGCTTTACCCACTATTTGTAGAACGCTTTTGATTCCTTTGAGGAGGTGCCGAACCTCCTTCCTTCTTCCACGCGGCATTGCACACACAGCCCGTCTCTCTCCTCCTCCTCCTCCTCCTCCTCCTCCACCACCGCCCTGTCATCCCGGAACGTGCCTGCCGAAGGGGTATCTATATCCACACGTACTTGATGTCGAATAGGTCCCCACCCCGCTCACTAAAGGTTCTTCCTCTGCTTGCTGGTTGGCGTCTAACTAAGACGACCAGCTCCTGGTGCTCTCGATCTTGCCAATGGATTGTCATTCTGATTTTTATGCGAATTTCCTTATCGTCCACGAATCGGAAACACTAGCGCATGGGGCAGGGCCGGCCCAAGCCTTTATGGGGCCCTAAGCAGAATTTCATTTACCCCCCCCCCCACCACCACCACCACATACACACCACCACAACCACACTAGATTTCATATACTACACTGTCAGTGTAACACATCCACTATCATCTGCATTATTCGTAGTTAATATTTTAACCGGTAACATTTTGTTTTTGTTGAGTGGTAGCATATTAGCACGTTAGCTACAGGTGCTTGTTAGCAATCCAGCCAACCTAGCCAGAATATTAACTAAACCGAAGGCTTAATGATTACACAAAAAATTGTATCATTGGACATCCAAACCTACCTTTTTCTTGCTGGAGTTTTTTTTTCCTTCCTCTACTTTCTTCTTCATTCTCTTTTCTGCTCCGGGCGGATGACTTCTTTTTTGAGACATGGCTTTACAGCCGACTTGTCCACCTATCTGACTTCTGACATTAAACGTCTGCCACTCAAATGACGTTGCATCTGATTGCATAGTGGCAGCAGTCAGCAGCATGATTAACCTATTATTGTACCAACTCTGCAAATGATATTTTAAATCGATTTTTTTGTAATATCATTTCATTTATATTATTAATATTCATTGTTTTTCTTTTATTAAAAATGTTTTATTATGACGTCTTGACATTTCAAGCGCTTGTGGGGGCCCTAAGCGACCGCTTAGTTCGCTTATGCCTCGGGGCCGGCCCTGACATGGAGTGATCCCCGGAAACCGTTAGCTAAGGCTGTATCCTCATCGTAGACGGTACCTGCTCCTGCCTAATGTCGGAACAACAGTGCCCGTACCAATCGTCCATCGTAGTTAGTAGGGTCGGGGTAAAAGTCTCATAGAGCTTAGATTATGGGAAGAGTCACTTTTCCAAGATCATTTTTTTGGTTTATAGTTCCCGCCTGGTGGGTGACCTGCATTTGTTAGAGAAGGAAGTAGATGTAGGATAGTTTCTTCCAGAGTTCAGCCGCCTCCAGTTGTCTATTTGTTGTTCCTCCTAACTTTCCCAATTCTATGCACTGGTGGAGATGGTCCGTGTGCATTATATTTTTTTAGATAATACCTCAAAATTTTATTGATGTGTTGGTTTGAATTAAAAAGGAACGAGAGAGAAAAGTGAGATTAGTTGGGGCATGTGGCATGTTTGCTAATCAAAAGATGCTTCAAGGTTCTTAGATTGAATTCAGCTTGACAAAATTCAGTCACTTGACAATTTTGTAAATACTAGACTTGATTCAGCGAACTTTTACAATTTTTACATTCCCAAATTTATAATTGGGTTAATTTAATTTTAAGGATTTATACCCCTTTTGCCCTATAGGCTCATCTGGCTTAAGTTAGTGTTAAAAGCGAGATAAAAGTACGTACTGCCAGCAAAAGAGGCGGTCAAATAATGTGGACATAGCACTAACATGCGATTAGGTAAAGTCCATGTAAAAATAGGAATGGCCAAGGCTCGGATAAAACTAAGAGTAAAATATGATTAAAATATAGGGCAGTAAGGAGGTAACTAGGGTATTAGATTTTGGAAGAAAGGCCAGCATATTCCAGGAATCGTACTAAGTTGGGCATAATATGGGGGGAATCTTCGAGAATAGAGGAAAAGGTGGGGTGAGGACCGAAATACTTCTTTCGATGGGCAGAGTATCGCGGGCAGGTAAGTAAGATGTGTTGCCCTGAGATGCGAGAATGACACGTCTGGCAAGATGTTGGTTCCTCGCTAGCCATTAAGTGTCCGTGGGTGAGGCGACAGTGGCCGATTCGCAGGCGGCACAGCATAACTTCATGCCGTCTGGTGAGGGAGTAGGATGATGGCCACTGGGAAGCCTTTTGGTGTAAGTGAGGGTGTCCATAGGAGTTCCAATATCGCTCCCATTCTTCTCTAACCAATTTACGGATGGGGAGTGGGTGTAGTCGGCGGAAGATGTGCGATTCAGGTATGGAGGATGGCCTTCTTAACTTCTAGGTTGGCCGTTTCATTTCCCTGGATGTTTGAGTTTCCGGGCAGCCACAGAACGGTATATGTAGAATAAGTGTTTCACCGTGGTGAGTGTCCACGTGCTCTTGGAACGTGGTGCGTTGAGCTGCGGTTGATATCTGATCCTTGGGGTCTCTAATGAAAGGTTCACAAAACAGCGCTCTGGCGAGTCCACGGGGATAATGAAGGTGCTCTTTCTGGAGCAACAGAGAGGTTTCTAAACTAATTTTTCTAAAAGCTGCGATATACGAAGGTACGAAGGCGAATTTCTGGTGGAACGGGCGTAGAGAGAATTAGAGCAAGTTTAGAGCGCATACGAGGGATCTGATGTAGGATCGGAGGCAATGTTCATCACGGCGAGACGAGATGGGGAAGAATCCCGTTTCAGCATAGAGAGAGATAACAGGGAAGGACAAAGGTTCCTGTAGCAAGGTGGAGTCTTCGATGATGTAGCGAGTTCAGTTTATTCAGCATGCTTTTGGAAGCTGAGTCTTACAGGTGGCAGCCGTAATCAAGCTTTGACTGGAGAAGTTATCTGTATATCTCTAGTAGTGTGCGGCGATCAGCTCCCAATTGTTTTTTCGATTAAGAGGCTATAAGGGTTAGTACGGGGGCACATCTTCTCATTAGGTCTTTAATATGGTATCGCTATGTCATATGTTGGTCGATCCAGAAATATTAGGGATTATCTTAGAAATTGATTTGTGTCGGGTAAAAATAAGAGCCGTTGTTTAGGGAGATGGTGAGTTCGTCAGATGAGTCAAGAGCCACTATTGATGGTAATCGCCGCGGACTAGCTCGTCACCCAGGTAGAAATATCGTCTACATAAGGGATAAGCTCACAGGCGCTAAGATACGTTTCGAGAAGGAATTGGTCGCAATTATAAAAAGAGTAGTGCTAAGCACGCTTCCTTGGGGCACACCCTCATATTATACGAGCTTCGAAGATCACCACAGAAAGAGCGGTCTTTTAAGAAGTTGCGTATAAACAATGCCAAGCGTCCACGAAGTCTCATGTCGTATAGCCTTTGTAGAATCAAGCGCCGCCAGACGGAATCGTATGCCTTTTCTAAGTCAAAGAAGATTGCGGTGACCAAGTTTCTTCTAGAGAAAGCAAGGCCAATATCATGGTCAAGGAGAGTAAGAGGGTCCAGTGTGGAGCGATTTGGACGGAGAGAGAAGCTCATGTTCTTTATGATACCACATCAGGCGGACGTTCACCATGCGCTCCAGCCTCTTGCATAGGCACGAGGTTAGGGCAATTGGCCGGTAATTTGTTGGATTACAAGGGTCTTTTCCTGCTTTGATGACAGGAAGGAATGTGCTGTGACGCCATTCTTGGGGAAAAGTTGTTAAGAGGCACTGTAGGGCATCTACATGGGCGTGTTGGATGAGTGTATGATGCGTGGTGAGTTCTTACACGATGAGAATGCCTCCTGGAGTTCTTTCATCGAAAAGGGTTCGTTGTAGCACAGTTTTCTGGACGTTTAAGTCAGTTGAATTTGGTGAGAAAGAATCTATGGGAGATTGACCTGAGCGTGTTCGCTACTAGCTGTGTGACGTCCTGGGGAGCACTGACGTGGTTGTCATTATGATGGGGGAGATGGGGGTGGTGTCGTGAAAAGCCACGATTTTATGTATTCGTCGCCAGACCTTTGCTAGAGGGGTGCGGGATGTGTATTGAATCTAGGTGTGACGTTTTGCTTGGTGGAAGGTCCGGCGGGTGAATGCCCATTGTCTTTTATAGGTAATGTAAGAAGACATGCGGGGACTATCTCGAAAAGTGCGATAGAGCCTATTTTGTTCGCACTTAGCGATGTTACACTCTTTGTTCCACTTGGTGACCGATTGGTTTGAGTCGAGCGTTGCGGAGTGGTACATGTCTGTAGGCCGTTGATGAAAAAAGTTCCACAAACTTTTTTAAGCAGGGTGTACCGTCTGGTATTTCATCAGACACGGTTATGAAAGAGGACGACGTTACAAAAGTTTGCCAGTCAGCTTTCTGGTAGGCTCAGTACGGTCTTGGGTTGATGGAGGAAAAGGGGATTATGTCTAGGAGTAGAGGGTAATAATCACTTCCACACAGGTCATCAAATACTCTGAAGAAGTGATCGAGTGGGAAGTCAGTTGGGCATAGACAGATTTATATGGGTAAAGGAGTCTGTCAGGGGATGATAATGGGTAGCATTAAAAAATCCAGTTAAAAGGAATGGTTTCGGGAGTTGGGAGACAAGGGTAAATGATTTGGAGGGGGAGGGAGGTATATTGGACACACAGTTAAGAGCGTAGACCGGTGAGTGTGAACAGCGAAGGCATTAATGTTTGTACGGAGGGGTATGGTGGTAAATGGTATATCCGTGCGGACTAGGAGGTGATTACTATAAAATTGGGGTAGTAGTAGGCTAACCTGGGAGTAGCCAGCAAGAGAAAAAGTAAGAGGATTCTAGGAGCTTTGTTTCACTGAGACAAAGCACTTCGGTGAAAATCCGTTTTAAGAGGGTCTGCAGCGAGCCATAATTGGTACGGAGTCCGCGAATATTCCATGTCAGACAGAAGGTTGAGTTAGGCAAAAGGGCAGGAGTATGGTTCATCCGTTTGGTCCCGGCGTGCTCAGAGAGGAAGCGGTATATTATCTATGGGTGCATCAAGACCGTGGCTCAAATGGTTTGGTGACGATTGGTGGGTAGTTTTCTAGGCATTCGGAGAAGAATCACATAACTATGAATACATATATATGCAGTTATAAATACATTGTTCAATAAAAGAAATATTACAAATTTAATAAATCAAAGAGCTAAGATTAAATATGGACAATTTCGTTTAAAATATGCTTTCAACGATATTTCTTTTAACATATGTAGTCATCTGAGTTGTAAATAAACTTAGTCGAATTCCAATTGATTTGTTGGCCATTTTCAGATAAGTGAACAAAGAAAGCAGTATTGCTTTCACCTCTTCTAATATTGTACTTGTGTTGGGACAAATAAACATTTGATGATTTTCCAGCTTGACCAAAGTAGCGCTTAGGGCAAACTGCGCAATCGACAGAATAAACTCCCCCCTATATTCTTGCTATTATTTTGAACCAACATTATGCACCTAGTACCTAGACTCATAGTTAAATATGACTCAAATATTTAAAAAATGGGGGAACAAAGGAAAATGGTAAAACGGGGGATTCCTTAAAATTGAATGCGAGAAGAAGTTCAATTCTGGTATAGGTCCTTATTTTACGAATAACAGAGGCTATTACCTATAGGGGCGGGGGCATTTCTTATTATAACTTTTCTTATTTATTTCTTCCTGAGGGAAATTCCTTATTTCTTTAAGTTGGCCCTTCAACGTATTCTTCCATTGGTCTTGACTTAATATTCTTGTTGGCTGGGTTAGTTCTTGATCTTCGATTTCTTTCTTGATACATCTTCAGTTTATTCGAATTTATCTTGAGTTGATGATTCCTTCTTGATTCTTGATGAGTTCGTCCTTCAAACGTTTTCCTTGAGTTCCGTTTTCTTCTGGAAGTGATCCATTTATCTGGAGTTTTCTGGAAATTTTGATGAGTTGTCTAAAAGCGTTTTCCTTGATTTCCGATTTCTTCTGGACATTTCTTCGTAAAAGTTGTGGACTTTGAGTTTCGAACGCGGTACCTCTTGATTTAAACAACAGTCACTCTAGCTATTACGCCACAGCTTAGTCCGTTTTGAGTTGGTAATTTAATCGGCTATTTATATTATCGATTTGGAAGGAATTTTTCTCTATGTCTTCGAACCCCTACACCTATTTCAAAGATCTTTGAAATCTCAATATCCAAGAATTTTGAGCTGGCGACCCGCAATCCTCGGAGAAACTTTGAAGTAAATATATATATATATATATATATATATATATATATATATATATATATATATATATATATATATATATATATATATATATATATATATATATATATATATATATATATATATATATATATTAACCAACAAGGAACTTCTCGGGAATCTTATTTTGAGCATGAAAATGAAGGCGACGTACGCGATAGTAGAAATCAGGATTTATTATGCCAGACGTTCCGGAACAAACCCTGTTCCATCTCCAGTGGCTACAGAAAATAAATAAAATGTTTATAAAGTGTATCAAACATCATTCAACAACCTATCAGCCAGAAAAAGGGCTCAAATTGAGATAGCACATAACCCAAAGTAAAATATTCACTAAAGGTGAACAAATTTAACTTACATCGATAAGATATCAAAAACATACAAATCTAGATAATATGAGGAGATAGAACATTGTACATTGTTTGACTAATTAAAAATGGGAAATAGTGAACCAGCATAGTAAAATACTTAAATGAGTACACACATAAAATGAAATCAAATTATTAACATTGACTACAATTTATGTGAATGAGAATCATTTGAATTAAAAGCAACATCACAATTACTAACCTTGACGTGGTTGTAGGAGACAACTAATTGTATGGAAAAGAATGATGACGGAGTGAGTTGTATGCAGTGAGATACGAAAGGATTGGTTAGTTGGAGTATATTTGATTGATGAAGCGTAGTCATTCGATTCGAGGTTCATTTTTTTTATAAACAGTGATGCAAGAAATTTTAAATCTATTGAGCTTGGTGCAGTATGAATTACAGAAAAAAATAACCATCACTGGAATGGCCACTATTGGTGATGCGCGAACGAATATGGGACTGCACAGGTTTGTAAATATGTCAACCAGTTCTACATATATGAAATCCCAAAGTGCTTAGAGAACCTCACTTGTACTTGCAAAGTGGTTAAGCCAATGTAGCGATTGTCGCAGGTCCTGCGCATATATAAGTAAACAACTGAAGACCTCATAAGCTTGGAGAGGGCTAATTTTCTCTAACGTTACGTTTAACCAAGGCAGAATAAATTCCCCTTTAAAATCGTTTTCTTTCACTTTCTGCTAGATCCTCACTCCACTCATTAAATCGGTAAAGGAGGCAAGAACATTTCGAAACGCTCCGAATAATATCGAAAGCTTAGCAATCTTATTTTGGTTTTTACCAAACATATTCATTTTTAAAAAAAAGTTAGAAGAAGAGAAAGTTCTAAATATCTTTTTTATTCCATCTTGTAGATGGCAGATTATTTGTCCAGTATTCATCTCTTTTTTTAAATGAATGTGTTTGGTAAAAAACAACCTAAATTACTAAGCTTTCGATCTTATTCGATCATCTTCGGAGCGTTTTGAAATGTTCTTGCCTACTTTACCGATGTAATCAGTGGAGTCAGGATCTGGCAGAAAGTGGAGTAAATGAAAACGATTTTCAAGTGGTATTTATTTGCCTCGGTTAAACGTAACGTTAGAGGAAATGAGCCACTCTTGTGCGTCGAATCTTTAAAATAGTTTGAATGTGCGATTCCAGCTTGTCGCTTGACTGTTGATGGCCGGCTTATCTTCATTTATTAATATAGTTCTAAGATGCTTAGCCTCGCTTTATTAACCTTTAATTTTAATAATGGTGTTATCAACGAGCATATCTCTCGTTAGGTTAAAATTATGTACACTCTCCATATGGTTCTTTGGCCCTCCGCTTTGTAGATGATAGTTAACCGTCTCGAAAGTGTGGTAGTTGTCATGCCAATACATTTAGTTTTTATAAAGCTTACAGTCTTAATTGGGGCAGGTGAACTCGTGAACTATGTTGGTTGACTTGAGATTCGAGGAGTTTGGGCAGAGTTATTTTTCATCAGAAGATTGCTGGCTTTTGTAGTTTTAAAATAGATGATGAGTTGGATTTTATTGTTTGATTTTTAACCTTGATGTTATGGTAATAAGCTCATTGATGTTTTTTTTATCTATTTTGTAGGCCATGGACATCGGTTTCTGTAATGCACTTTGATGTTATTGACTTCTCCATGATTACTTTCAGTTTTATCCGCGTGTTTGTAATGGTTATTTAAAAATGATTGGAGTTGTATATCAATCATGCTGTTTGAGAAACCATTATTCACGAGTATTTGCTTTACTCGTACAATCTCTTGGTGGAAAAGTTCCCAGGTAGATCAGCATTTATAAGCTCGACGGATGCATGAGCCGATTACGCTTATTTTGTACCTTTCAGGGCATTCACTCTCTGCATTGAGGCATCTTCCCATGTCCGTACTTTTCCTATGTACTTTAGTGATGTAGTTGCTATTGATGTAATTAACCTCAACATCCAAGAAGGGGAGTTTATTGCCCGTGCTCAATTCATAAGTGAATATTGCTTGATGTTAACCAGATGTTCTTCGTTTTGGACGTTAATGTAGATGTTATCTACGTATCGGCAATATGTGTGTGGCTTATTTTCCATGATGTCCAATAATCTCTCCGAGTTGACCCATGTAATAGTTGGCGAAGGTCGGCCCTAAGGGTGACCTCATAGTCACTCCATCCACTTGTGTGTATAAATTACTGTCCGGTGTCCTGAACGGAGCCTCTGATGTGCATGAACGTAACATGCTCCTTAAGATGTTTTGGTCAAGATTTGGAGGAAAGATTGTAGGATGGTGATCCACGTTTTTTTTTATAATGATGTCGATGGTATGAGCAATAGGTAAATTCGTGAACAGGCTTTCTACGTCAAGGGATGATATTAGTCCTGACGGTCTTGTAGCGTGGGGTATGTCGATGAATTCCTCCGTGGATTTTATACTATATTTCGAAAGGATGTACGGTTTTATTAATGCATTTAGGGTTTTAGCTAAACAGTACGTAGAGGTCGTGACTTGAGAGGTGATGGGCCTCAATGGGTTATACGGTTTATGAATTTTTACATTGCCATATAGATAACCTGGTGTGTAATCACCGATGACCTTTTGGAAGTGAAGTCCCCCGATGAGTGCATTAGCTTTAGTTATTTGTCCGTTTATTTTCTTTTTTAAGTCTTCTGTTGTAGCTTTTTTCAAGCGCTTAAATTTAGTGGTGTCACTTAAGATGGTATTCAATTTGTTGTTATATTCTTCTTTGTTTAGAATGACGTATATGTTGGATTTGTCAGCTTTTCTTAAGACTATTTTTTTGTTGTTTTTTAGAGAGCTGATGGCCTTACGTATTTCTGGTGTTATAAGTTTGCTGCCCGTAAAGCATCTTCGTTTGGTGGCTTCTGCGCGTAGTTGGTCTTTTAGGTTGGAGTTAATTTCAATGATGGCTTGATCTTGTAGGACGAGAAAAGTTTCGCATCGTGGTAACTTTATCTTTCAGTGGGCTAATTAATCTCTGCATTCGAGACATGGTGCCCCAAGAATGAGAGTTGCGGGACACCAAAGAGGCACTTGGAAGCGTTTAGTACGATATCGTACTCCTGAAGACGAGAAAAAACTTGAGGAGGTGAGAAAGGTGTTCCTCCAACGAGGAAAATGATATTAGGAGGTCATCGATGTAGCAAAATACGAAAGGAAGAGCCCTAAGGACTTGATCCATAAAGAGCTGGGAAGTTTGACCAGAGTTACGCAAACCATATGGCATTTTGACCATTTCAAAAGCACTAAATGGAGCGGTGATGTTAGTCTTTGCGACATCATTTGGGTGAATAGGGATCTGGTTGAAAGCACGAACCAGATCCAAGCGATAAAAATTCGTACAGCCATGGAGAGACGAGGTGAAATCGGCTAAGTACGGCAAAGAATAGCGATCAAGAATTGTTACAGCGTTAATAGCTCTGTAATCCCCAACTGCTCTGAATTCCTTCGGCGTGGATTTGGGCACAATGTGAAGTGGATAGGCCCACGGAGAAGAGGAAGGCCTACAAATGCCTAAATTAATCATGAATTGGAATTCATCACGCATGACAGAGTTTATCAGGTGCTAGACGTCGTGGCCGTGAGAATAAAGGACCTTTTGTTGTCTCGAGCCGATGCATCACACTATGTGTAATGGGCCTGTCCGTCCAAGGGTGAGCTCAGGAAACTCCTGAAGAAGGCGCTGAAACGGTGACACGGTGGATGGGAGACGAATAGATAGGAGGGATCTCTGAGAAGGTGAGTACGAATCTGAGCCAGTGAGAAGAGTTTTGCGGTCGGCAAGCTTGCGTTGACGAAAATCGACCAAGAGGTCGTGAGCCGAAAGAAAGTCGAGGCCCAATATTGGACAATCTATCTCGACAATGATGAAAGTCCATCGAAAAACTCGACGGAGACCGGGAAGACCTAAAGGTTACGCCTTCCATAGGTCCTAATATTGATCGAATTGGCTGCCTTCAGAACTAAATCTGAAGGGGCCGAAGTTTGTCGGCCTTGGAAATTGGTATGGGACTGCATTCAGCACCAGTGTCCACCAGGAATGAAAAATCAGAAAGTGGGTCAAAAATACGAAATGGAGGAACTACCTGAGGAAATGAGGTGTAGGCAGGGGATGTAGACCCTTTTGTCCCATTCCTTTCTAGTTTAAGGTTTGTGATTGAGAGGCTGGAGTGAGAGGAATGCGAGAATTTGAAGGTTTGAAAATTGAAATTTGAGGATTTGGAGAAAGTGGTTGAGTTGTGTGGAATGAGAAAACTGGAGAGTTGAGGTTAGAAGAAGGTACTGGGTCCAAATATGTGCAGGGTTGCAAGCATTTTAGAGCTTGTGCACCATATTTGTTGTGATATCAGCACCACTGAGTTGAATGAGAGGAAAAGGAAAGGTTATGCTTCGGGAGATTACTTGGCGCAGTATGTGAAGAAGCATAACTGTGGCTACAGGGCTGTGTACAGTGTACAGCGTTGTGCCCGTACCTTTGGTGATACCATCATAGGCCCTGATGGTGTGAAAGATGGTGAGAATAGTTGGAAGAATGAGGTTAGAAATTTTGCTGTCTCTCACCTCTTGCATCGGGATGCCCTCGTTGGTTTCTCTTTCCTGAACGAGAAAGGGACTTGCGCCTTCGATCATCAAACCCTCCTAGAAGCGGAGCGTGAATGAAGAAATGAAGAGAACCCGTTTGCAAATGTTATCCAAGGGCTAACGTTTCCCCTCCCAGGTCTGGGCACCGTTGTAGATAGAGGAGATTAGGAAAATGGGCAAAAAAAACTAATAGCGTATGCGAGTCGCGAACAGCTTCACGCGTCGCTCGACCACTGTTACCAGCAGCGAATGCACTCAGCCATCCTGAGTCTCAAAAAAGACTCATTCCAGCAAACATTTTAAACCGCTCGCCTGCACTTCTCGTACGTTACAATGGTACAGTAATCCCCTAAAACAACCTCAACAAAACCCATTTAACCACGCCTGCTACTCTAACTCGACCTTCCGTTTTGCTGCCTCCTGCTCTTGTGTTGCAGGAGACTTCGTCAGCAAGAGTGGTCACTCAGAAGCAAATATCTAACCCTACTGGTCACTCCGTCAGTGGAAAACAAGACACAATACTCCAACATACCGCTTGACGCCATCTGAGAATATACCAACAAGCGGATCACCTTCGCTCCACCGACCTTCTCTCGTGCCGGTGCCCCGTCCAACGCTACTGGCAAAGCCACAGCGAATCTGTGTCCCCGTACCCGCAGCCAAACCAATAGCACTATCATCACGCGCTCCGGCCGCGTCGTCAGGAGGCCTTGTCGGTACTCGGACTTGTAATCTCAAAATAAAAAAAGGAAGGGTAACCTTCGGGGGAGGAGTGTTATAGCAATGCCCTCTGGGCATTCCTGGAAAGCTTATATATATATATATATATATATATATATATATATATATATATATATATATATATATATATATATATATATATATATATATATATATATATATCATGTATAAAATTCAAATCGTTCATTTATTTTATTTAAACTTTAATAGTTCAATCATTCGGTGACGAGAAAGTTATTCATTTAACGCACAGATACAAACAATATCTGTTTGAATTTCACGCACATACAAACACACGCATTTCAGCACTTGTGAAATAACGCGAAATGACTCTCTCATATGTATTCTCGTCGCCGTCGAATTAAGGTCAGTTAAAAACTTCCATCTTCACTTATTCTCTAAAATCACCCCATGCTAGAGAGAGATCCTAATTCCCATTCACACTTTCATTACAGCCCCAATTCACTAATTATATTCGGTACAGCAAAACGATTACATTAGCTGCATCAAAATCATTTCCACATTCAAAATCCATTTACAAAATTTATACGGCACACTTCATCTCGTCACGTGAAGTTATATTAAACTCAAGTTCAACCTTGTCTAATATAACGTAATTTAACTTATTATAATTATCGTGGTGTGACATTATATTATATCAATACCATATTATATCTATGGGGAAGGGACTAATAACTTAAAGGCGAACCGACAAAGGGGCGGAACGCCACGAATTTCGATGCGCAGAGCAGCGAGAATAGAGTGCACAACGAGGTCAGGTAAAATTTGGGCAATGGCACAGCTCAAGGTTATTTAAAGAGGCTTGTACAAAAATAGAATTTTATTTACATAAAATAAGAGAATCAATGGCCAAAATTATATTGGTAAATGAGGGGGGGGGGGATTGCAGAGTTATGCATCAGACTCTGAAGTTAGAAATTAATGCGTTACAGAAGGAGACTATTCCAATGGGGAGGATTAACTCAAATGGGTGGCTGAAGGGGACGGGGGGGGGGATTCTGACCTGCTACGACAGGTGTACACACAAAAAAAAAACCCACGTGAATCTGAGCTCAGTGGGGATTTTACGGACATAAGCCTTAAACGGGTCAATTCTAAAGAAATTTAACTAGCAAAATTTTAAACTACAAAAAATCAGAGGAGAACTTTGGCGACATTTCAGTGGACCATCCCAAAAGGATGCAATTAAATGGAGGCATGAATATGGGACTAATTACTAAACAACTTAGTGGACCAAAAAAAAACATAATTAAGAACATTAATGAGATAATATATACATAAGGAATTATAATATCGGCAAACTTTTGCCAAGCATTTAACCTCTAGGTTATAGGAGAAATACCATATTTACAGTTATTTAATTTAGTGGCTCGTCGGCTTCTTCTGCCACCAGGTTACGACTCAAATTGTCTGCAACACAGTTGTCACTGCCACGGACAAACAATATTTCAAACTGATATTGTTGGAGTATCAGCAACCATATCATGATGCAGACAATTCTGAATTTTTGTATATCTCAGAAACGACAATGGGCGGTGGGATAGTTTCCACTACAAAAGGCTGTCCTATTAAGTACATACTAAACTTGGTAATTCGAGCAGACTATTGACAGGGCCTCCCGTTCAATTACTGAATAAATTCGCTCACGTTGTAAAAGCTTTCTACTCGCGTAAGCCACCGGGCGGCTGTCTCCGTTGTCAGCATTTTGAAGGAGGACACATCCAAGACCTCCATCACTGGCATCGGTCCTAATGCCGAAAGGCTTTGTCGGGGTCAGGAGCCTCAGAATGGGAGCGGACGTTAGCTGGTTCTTTAGCTGATGGAACCTGGCGGAGGTTTTGGGGTCCCAGGAGAGGGGATCCGGGGATTTTTTTGGGGGGGAGCAGGGCAGTTATCGGTACGGCGATTGACGCGAAGTTGGGAATGAAGGGGATATTCATTATCTAACTCAATACAAACTACTTGGGCAACGTTGAGAGGGCAAGCGGTGTATGTTGCTTCCAACAGGGATTCTTCGTCTGGGGCTACAAAGTTGTCGGTACCTGCGCGCCGGTGGTACCCTTTTAACATATTCACGTGGAAAACCTTCCCTCCCGCCGGGGTACAGATGAGGTAATCCACGGGTCCTCTAGCCTCGAAGTCGGGGTAGGGTCCCTTCCACTGGCTAAGGAGTTTGTCGCTTTCCGTGGGAAGAAGTAACAGCACCTCCGCGCCAGGCTTCAATTTTCGTTCTCGTGACTTAAGGTCAAGGTAGGTCTTATACCTCTCTAAATTCACGTCTGCGTTCTTATAGGCCAGATCAGCACACTCTTCTAACCTTTTTCTTAAATCCAGGAGATAAGAGTAGGAGGTCTGTATTTACTCGTCCAGTTGGAGATTAGTAAAGAGTTCGTTCAGGATGCTGAGGGGGCTGCGCACGTTCCGTCCGTACAAGAGCTCGACAGGGGCGAATCCAAGGGTTCTATGAGGGATCTCTCTACACGCGAAAAGGGCAACCGGCGAGTATCAGTGCCATACTCGGGGCTGGTCAATGCAGAGCCTTTTGAGAACTGATTTGAGGGTCCCGTTTAATTTCTCGCACATACCGTTCCCAGCCGGATGGTAAGGGGTGGTAAACAAAGGTTTTACCATCAGGAGCTTGCTTATATATTCCATGAGTTCGGAAGTAAACTCTTTCCCTCGATCTGACAGTACCTCCTTGGGAATTCCCACGCGCGAGAATATGGAGATCAGTCCTTCGGCGCACGTGATACTATCAATCTTCTTGAGGGGCACTGATTCTAGGGAACGGGTAGCGAAGTCTACCAAGGTGAGGACGTAGCAATGTCCTTCGCTGGAAGGGGGGTGAATAAGGTTAATCAGGTCGATAGCCACTCGGGAGAAGAGCTCGGTGATGATAGGGGTTCTCTGAAGGGGGTCTGGCTTAACTCGCCCTTTTGCGGACGTCTTTTGGCAGATATCACATGACCGTCAATATTCGGCGATATCTTTGGCTGCACCTGGCCAAAAGAAATACTTGAAAACTCATTGCGCGGTCTTATAATGGCTAAAATGGCCTGCGAATAAACTGTCATGGGAGAGCTTCAATACTTGCGGGACGTATTCACGGGGAACACACAAGACATGTGTTTCTTGGTCTGTGACTTCCGAGCAGGCAAGATGCAATAAGTCCTTCTTCACGAGATACGACCCTCGTTTGTTACCTCGGGTGGACTCGCGCTCGAGGGTTATAGTTTCTCCCAAAGAGAGAGGAGAGTGGCGCACTCCTTCTGGTCGCGGGCAAACTTGTCGCTCCTGAGGGCTTGGAACTCCGGGTCGATAGGGGTTTCCAGGGAAACGGGTGCATGGGATCACAGGGCTACCTGTGTACCGGTAATCACGGGCTGGACCACGGGATGGTCGTGGATTACGGGGCTCTGACCGATCAAAACGGAGCAGAACTGGATTGCGGTCGCTACCACTTCAGCCCAACCGGACATATAGTCACACTCGATGTGACAACGAGTCACTGGGAAACGACTGGCCCGGCCAAGGTAGTCGTGGACCACCGCAAACGTTCCAGGTGCACCCGGTGTCACGGACGAGGGTGGATACTCGGATCCGTTCACGGTTCCGTTATCGAATTCCAATCCACCAGGGTTGTTCTCATTAAAGAGGAAGTTTACCTGATGGTCCGGGACTTTGGCGGGCGAGGGAGGATCGGGGGTCTCCTGAAGCGACGGAGGAGGAGCAGGGGCGGCCCAGATTTGGTGCACTTGGTGGGACTTGAGTTTGCGAATCGGGAGTTTTGAGGACAGTTCGTGCGGTAATGGCCGGGAACTCCGCAGGTGTAGCAGATGATCAGGTTCTTTTGATACAGCACAACCGGGAAAGAAGAAACGAGGGGCTTAACGTCTCGGTGTTCAGATGGATGGAAGTTTCTTGGCTTCGAGGGACTAGGAACTTTGGTAAATCTTGGAACCGATTTAGGAGGGGCCTTAGGACCATAAAATTTAGTATGGGGGGCGATTGGGGAGCTTTTATAACATCTTCAGGGAATGAATTGTGACTAACCGCGTAGACATCGGCCTCTTCCAAGCACTCCTTGAAAGTGGAATAACGTTTATCCTTAATGAAGGCGCGAATTTCGGGAGTCACGGCAGCTAAAAACTGATCACTAAGGAAGAAGTCCAGAAGGGACTCGTAGACATGGGGAATCTTGCACGCATCCAGCCAACACTGAAGGTTTTTTTGGAGGATGTACCTCTGTTGTCGAAATGTTTGACCAGGGCGGATCCTTTCCCGGCGGAATCGGGAGCGGTAGAATTCGCAATTCATGTGAACAGCGGCTAACAATTCGGAATTTAACGTAGAGTAGTCCAAAGTTGCTTCCGGGGGAAGGGATACGAAGATATCCCTTAACTGGGCGTTTAAGAGGGCGAGTAAGCGAACGACGCCATCATTTTCGAGATCCCATCTATTGATCTGCAAGATTCTCTCAAAATTGGTCAAAAATGACCCAAAGTCCTCTCCAACATTAAAAGCGGGGAGTTTGACTGAAGGAGTTTGGGGAATTTCAGCCCGGGAACCGATGGACTGAGAATCCATTTGATTTCGCTTCATTTCTAGCACATGCTGCCTAATTTGTTCACGTTCTACCATCTCCATTTTGTTCTTCTCCACCTCCATCTTCAGTTTGTTCTCCTCCATCTCCATTTTTCTTAGTTTTTTTTCCCTTCGCTCTGCCCGTTCGTTCCTCTCTTCTTCCTGTACGTAATTTAGCAGGTCTTTACCGAAAGACCTAACATTTCACCCTGACTCTTGAATTTTTCGAAGGATGACATTGTTACGCAGTTAACTGAGGGAACACTGACAGGCAAACGATCTAGGACACTACACACGCGAAACGAATACTTGAATATTCGTGAAGGCCTTGTTCACAAAAAAAATATGATACAGCTACCTACCTCTGCTGTTTCTAAGCGGAAAAAATGGCCCTACCGGAATTAGGACACCAAAGACCTTAACTCCTTTGGATTAATAACCAGGAGAGTCTCCAAAATTCAAACACAATAACAAAAATTAATTTCACAAAAATCTAAATAGATTAACGTTCCACTGCTCTTCAATTAACTTGAACTTGCCTTCTGCCAGTATAATAGAAAAATTAAAATAAAAGGGATAAACGTGAATAACGAGGGAACTTTTAATGTGTAAATTAAAATGACACGGGTTCGTAAAACCCCCAAACACACTTAACACCAAGATTATACAATATGTATATTAGTAATTATATATGTCGTGGTGTGATATTATATTATATCAATATCATATTATATCTATAGGGAAGGGACTAATAACTTAAAGGCGAACCGACAAAGAGGCGGAACGCCACGAGTTTCGACGCGCGGAGCAGCGAGACTAGAGTGCAAAACGAAGTCAGGTAAAATTTGGGCAATGGCACAGCTCAAGGTTATTTAAAGAGGCTTGTACAAAAAATAGAATTTTATTTACATAAAATAAGAGAATCAATGGCCAAAATTACATTGGTAAATGAGGGGGAGAATTGCAGAGTTATGCATCAGACTCTGAAGTTAGAAATTAATGCATTACAGCAGGAGACTCTTCCAATGGGTATCTGAAGGGGAGGGGGGCTTATGGAGGATTCAGGGTGAGACGTCTGGGAAAGGTTTCTAGGATGTTTTCTGCAAGCAATAAACGTGAGGGCGAGGGCACTCGGAGCTTCTGAGCGGGAAGTTGACGTGGTGACGGTTCTCTAAAGGGTGGGGGGGGGGCGTAACGTCCGGTCCAGGGGAGAGTATTTCGGCCACCCCAAGACGAGGAGGGAACGAGGAGGGCTTCTACAGGAGTTGATGAGTGGAGTCGGAAAAATCGCTCGGTGGCATTCATCAAATGGAAATACCTCACTGGCTGGGCTAATTCCAACGACACGAAAAGTTCAGCCGTCACTTTGCTTCGTTGTTAAGCACTTGACTTGGAACTAGGGAGAATGCTTCTTGGATCCTGGCGGGACTCCTCAACTCTGTATCTCCCACCTGGAAGACGAGCCCTATATATCCGAGGCTCCCCCCGCAGGGTGGGGAAAACATGGGGTGTTTGGCCAGCGCTACTCTCGAATGGCCTCGAACCTTCACGCCCAGGCGATTCTAACCCTCAAAAAGGTGGTCCGGGGTGGACGCAGTTCGAGGCTACCGCTTTTGGATAGGGAGGAGGGAGGCTTACCAATTTAAGCCTAACCGAATGTATCAGATAAATTCCTTCCAACTCGATAATATAAATAGCCGATAAAATTACCAACCCAAGACGGACTTAAGCCGGTCGTGAGGCTAGAGTATTGGTGTTTAAATCCAACGGTACCGCGTTCGAAACTCAACAGTCCAAAGAAAGAAAACGGCAAGAAAACGGCTTGAAGGACTAACTCCTCAAGAAGCACAAAGGAATCATCAACTCAAGATAATTGGAAGAAAATGAAGATACATCAAGAAAGAAATCCAAGATTAATGATCAACCCAGCCAAGAATAATACGGAAGTGAAGAAAATGTTTGAAGGGCCAACTTAAAGAAATAAGGAATTTTAGTTAAGAAGAAGAAAATGAATTCGAGCAAGTCAAGACACCCGCATCGAGAAAAGCAAGAATAATATTGATAAGTAAATATATTGGGATAAATAAGGATAAGCTATCCATCCCATAGTACCACGTCTCCGGACGTGGTCTTCCGCAACGACCACGCTACACGCACATCTCACCGGGTCTCTACGTACTCTCTGACCACATACCGATATGCCTTATCATATCCCCCTCTTCCATATTCATACCCACACCACCTCTCTTCGACTACAAAAGCACGAACTGGGAAGAGTTCAAGAGACACATAACAGATCACACGCCACAAAACCTCGACCTGGACCACACCAATCCAGACATGTTAGATGACTACTAGTGCCCAATCTTAAGCACTATGAGGATAAATGGCTGATCGTCACGAATCCCCAGAAGACACAGATGACACTCTACGGCGCAAGAGATCAGTTCATGCATAACCTACAAATCTTCTCACACACACCATACATGAACCATCTAAATCCAACAAGGCTCGAATGCACACAACACACTAAAATCCTTGGGGTATCTTTTGATACCCCCAAGATCGCTGCGCAGGTTCTACCCTGTGGGCAAAAAACTACAGTTACACTTATACAAAACACTCGTGCAACCTCTTCTCACGTACGCCCCACTGTCACTCGTAGCCGCGAGTGACACGTGGCAGCAGAAGGTTGAGCGCATTCAGAACTCTGCTATGAAGCGCACTTGCCGCTCTCCCCTGTACACGAGTATGTCCACACTACACAACAAATTAGCACCACTCAACGCATAGGCTCACACCAGACTCACGAAACAATTCTGGAAAATCGCCAGAGACCCATTATACACCGCACTACTTGTAAAACGGTATGCGATGGCACCACGATACCCAGCGTCCCACGAACACCCGCAACCAATACCGCTCTTCGCAAAAACTAAAGGCATCATAAATAACGCGTTTCCGACTAAGCAGACACACTCTCCTCCATGACCACCCCCCAACCGTCGTCTAGTCACGAACAACTCGAGACCAACCTAACCACGCCTCGTATCGGTGTCTAGCTACCGACCTATCAACTCTTCCAATCCCCTCTTATGTTTTGCGCAACCTTTTTCTCTACGACTGCCTGTTCGCCTGTGTTTCACAGCGATCCCTCTCTGTCCTTTCTATACACAAATGAATGATGAATAGACATCGACAGTATAGGACTTCATTTTACAACGAAACACGTCCTTCTCGACCGTGCTCCTTTTTCTCGACGAGCGGAAGGCTAGAATTACACCGAAGGATCTGAGCCCTAGTCAATTAGCCCACCCTTGGTTTCGGTATATTTCGTTTGGCACAAATACTCCCTCCAGTTAGTGTTACTACTAGAGGTTCAATTCCCTGTGGTTAAAGCCCCTTGAATAAACATCCGATCCCCCGTTTCATCTCTTTAAAGCCTCGAACCCAAGCCAGGGCGAGACGAATCATCTGTGGCTATTCCGGCCAGTCATCCCTGTGTGTGTTTGTACAGAGGCTTGTATCGCACCTATCCCCCCCCTTCCGTAGAGCCCGCTCTGATTAGCGCTGATACGTTCGGTCCTTGGATAACTAGAGTATCTGTTGCCATTATTTCATTTAATCTATTTATTGTGTATATATTAAAGTTTATTTTTGTTCTACTTTTTCACATGCCTCATAGCCGGAGTCATCATTAGTTAATATCAGCCAACTGCTCTCAATCTTTGGAATTTAATATCCTTCGCCCCCTCCCCCCCTCATTTATATCTATCCCCCATTTCTGTCTTGACCAGAGTAGAATCAAGGTCACACGTTGACCTTGAGCGACCACGCCTAACATAACATAAAAACATAACATAATTTCACGGATGACAAAAGCCACAAGGGCCTATCAAAGGTCATCCGTATCCATCAAATCCCACCCACATAATGCATCCATAGGATTTTGTCAGATCATGCATCTACAATATACAATTTAACAATCCATAGGAATGTCCAACCATGCATCTACAATATATAATTTAAAGCCTCCATAGGAGTCTGTCCAAAACAAAATCAAAGTCC
This sequence comes from Ceratothoa steindachneri, assembly GCA_963969495.1. Lineage (NCBI taxonomy): Eukaryota > Metazoa > Arthropoda > Malacostraca > Isopoda > Cymothoidae > Ceratothoa > Ceratothoa steindachneri. The sequence goes on along the minus strand of OZ018319.1, from coordinate 57,882,852 downwards.
CCCCAAATATACAATAAAAAGAAACTGCATCCACAGGAATGAGTCAAGAAACATATTCAGATACCAAAAAGTAAGAAATTAACCCTCCATCCTAATATAATCATCCAATCTGCGCTTAAAAACATTCAAGTTTGGGCTGTCTACAGTCTCAGGTGGCAAACTATTCCAATAATCGGTAAATATGTAGATTAGCGGCCCGGGCGGAAAAAATTTTGTGTGTAAATATTATCGTTCACTTGTGTCAGAATATTCATGAGCGTTTGAGTCCTTTTCGAATTATTATTCTATAAACAATTAGGATTATATACTGGGGGCTGTGCCCCCCAGACCCCCCCAATTTAATGAAACTCAGGATCATCGTAGTGTAGTCTCTCCATTGTATTTACCCCCACACGAGCCGTCAACTTAAATGTACTCCAAAAACGTGAAACATTTTGGAACACGGACGAAATACTACGTCCCATCGTTCGCGCCGATAATCTACATATTTACCCAATAATCCACCACTCTGTTAGTGAAAAAATATTTTCTAACATCCAGTCTGCACCTCTGTTTTTTAATCTTTAAGTGGTGGCCTCTAGTTCTATTACTACCTTCTAACTCAAATAACTTGCTGAAATCCAATTTATCCATCCCAGAAAAGATTTTAAAAAGCTCAATCATATCTCCCCTCACACACCTTCTTTCAAATGAAAACATTTAATACCCTCAGTCCATCTTCATATTCAAGGTGCTTCAGGGATGGTATTATTTTTGTTGCCCTCCTTTGTACTGACTCTAATAAGTTTATATCATGTCTAAAATGTGGTGACCATGCCTGTATACAGTACTCTAAATGTGGCCTGACATAAGAGTTGTATAGTTTAAGGATGACCTCCTTACTCTTGTAGCTAACATTTCTTTTAATGTAACCTAGCACCCTATTTGCTCTATTTTTTGCCTCAATACACTGCTTTGAAAATTTCAGTGACCTATCTACTACTACTCCTAAGTCCTTCTCATCTTCAACTGAATTAAGCCAATACCCATCCATCTGATAGCTAAATTGCCTATTATCTCTCCCCATGTTAATAACTTTGCCTTTATTAAGGTTAAAAGTCATCTGCCACTTCTGAGCCCAAGCTAACAACTTATTTAAGTCACCCTGCACTTTAAAGATACCCTCAACCTCTTTGACTACAGCTTTGACTACGCCTATTGAGTAGAAGATAGGGTTTCAGCACCCATAAAACATATTAAATCCATCAATCATTGAGTAGAAGTGATGTATATGTTCAGGACATTCTATGACAATTACTAGTTGGGAATTTCTACCGTAGCCCAAACTCAACCCGAGAGAACAATATGGAATTAAGTCAGCTGATGACAAGATAACCAACTTAAAGTATACATATGCTCTACTGATGGGGGACTTTAATTACAGGAACATCGACTGGACAAAGATGCAAGCCACAAGGGGTTCTTTAAACCAAGACACATATAATGGAAGCAACGCAACACTGGCCTAATGACCAAGCATCAACATTAGATTTGATATTAACAAATGAAGAAGAGATAGTGGACAATATAGAAATATGGAGTACTTTAGGAAATAGTAACCATGCTAAGATATTCGGTAATTGTGTAGAGTATGGCCGGATCCGAGTCCTAGCTTATTTTACTCTCTCAGGTTGCAAACTATTCCTATAATCTACCACTCTATTGGTGAAAAAATATTTTCTAACATCCAGTCTGCACCTCTTGTTTTTTTTAATCTTTAAGTGGTGACCCCTAGTCCTATTACTACCTTCTAACTCAAAAAACTTGCTGAAATCCAATTTATCCATCCCATAAAAGATTTTAAAAAGCTCAATCATATCTCCCCTCACACATCTCTCCCCACATTTTAGACACGATATTAACCTTCTCGAGTCAGTGCAACGGAAGGCAACAAAGATTATTCCTTCCCTGATGCACCTTGAATATATAGATAGACTGAGGGTATTAAATATGTTCTCATTCGAAAGGAGGTGTGTGAGAGGGGATATGATTGAGCTCTTTAAATTTTTTTCTGGGATAGATAAATTGGATGTTAGCAAGTTTTTTGAGTTAGATGATGGAAATCGGACTAGAGGTCACCACTTGAAAATTAAAAAGCAAGGGTGTAGGTTGGATTTAAGAAAATATTTTTCACCAATAGAGTGGTAGACTTCTGGAACAAATTGCCGCCGAGGGTAGTAGGTAGTCCAAATTTAAATGTATTTAAGAGTAGGTTGGATGAGTTTATGGGGAGGGAAGGTTGTGATGGTTCCTAAGTTTTGTATATATTAATATTGTTTGTATATATCTATAGTTGCATGATTTAGTTCTTGACAAGCCTTGATTGGTGATACCCTTGTTTCTGGACGCAATCCTCTGGATGTAGTTTTCCTGGGAGTTTGGGTGCCTTAAAAAAAGAGGCCGTTTGACTCGGATGACCTATGATGAGCCCTTGTGGCTTTTGTCATCATAACATAACATAACATAATTTCACAGATGACAAAAGCCACAAGGGCCTATCAAAGGTCATCTGCATCCGTCAAATCCCACCCAAATAATGCTGGCTTGGTGACAGACAGCAAAGAGTTAGTATAGATGGAGTCAAATCTGAGTGGGGGTGTGTTAGCAGTGGAGTTCCGCAAGGATCTGTTTTGGGTCCCTTGCTATTCTTAATTTATATTAATGATCTTGACATAGGTATAAGTAGTGACCTGAGTAAATTTGCTGATGATACTAAGCTAGGTAGGGCCATTAGGGCTGATTCTGATGCTGTTGTAATGCAGGAGGAATTGACCATTCTGTCCAATTAGGCCGAGAAATGGCAAATGAAGTTTAACATAGACAAATGTTTTGTACTTAGTATAGGTAGAAATAATCCATTGAATAGTTATAAATTAAATGGGAGAATTTTAGGGAGGACCGATTGTGAGAGGGACTTGGGTATTTTGGTAAGTTCAGACCTTCGTCCTAGAAAGCAATGCCTAAATGCTAAGAATAAAGCTAATAGGATATTGGGATTCATTAGGAGGAGTGTAAGCAATAAGAGTGCTGAAGTCATTCTAAAACTGTATCTGGCACTAGTTAGGCCTCATCTAGACTATGCAGTACAATTTTGGTCACCATATTATAGGAAGGATATTGATTTGCTTGAGTCTGTGCAGAGAAGGATGACAAAGATGATTGGTGGGCTAAGGAACTTACCTTATGGTGAAAGGCTCAGAAAACTAAATCTACATACATTGGAAAGGAGAAGAGTCAGAGGGGAATTGATTGAAGTCTTCAAATGGGTAAAAGGATATAATAAAGGGGATCTGGGTAAGGTTCTTATACTTAGTGAACATGACAGGACATGTAGCAATGGGTTTAAGCTTGATAAGTATAGGTTTAGGAAGGAGATTGGGAGGAATTTGTTTACAAATCGTGTGGTAGATGAATGGAATAGGCTCACTAGACATGTGATAGAAGCCTCCTCTCTGGGTAGTTTTAAGAATAGATTAGATAAATATATGGATGAAGATGCTAGATGGGACTGACTTTTTTTTTATGTACATATGTATATATTTTTCTAAGGAGTGGGGAGATTATATTTTGCGGTTGCATGAATGGACATAATCCTCTGGATGCATTTTATGTATATTGTAGATTAGATCTGACGAACTCCTTAAAGGGTGACAATGTTGATGACTTTTCTCTGGTAAGAAATCTTTTGTGTGTTGACTGGAACAGGAGCTGCCAAGTGTAGGCCATGAATGGTCTTTTGCAGTCTCCTTCTTTTCTTATGTTCTTATCCATAGGATTTTGTCAGATCATGCATCTACAATATACAATTTAACAATATATAGGAATGTCCAACCATGCATCTACAATATATAATTTAAAGCCTCCATAGGAGTCTGTAAAAAAAACAAAATCAAAGTCCCCCAAAATATACAATAAAAAGAAACTGCATCCACAGGAATGAGTCAAGAAACATATCCACATACCAAAAAGTAAGAAATTAACCCTCCATCCCCATATAATCATCCAATCTGTGCTTGAAAACATTCAAGTTTGGGCTGTCTACAGTCTCAGGTGGCAAACTATTCCAATAATCCACCACTCTGTTAGTGAAAAAATATTTTCTAACATCCAGTCTGCACCTCTGTTTTTTAATCTTTAAGTGGTGGCCTCTAGTTCTATTACTACCTTCTAACTCAAATAACTTGCTGAAATCCAATTTATCCATCCAGAAAAGATTTTAAAAAGCTCAATCATATCTTCCCTCACACACCTTCTTTCAAATGAAAACATATTTAATACCCTCAGTCTATCTTCATATTCAAGGTGCTTCAGGGATGGTATTATTTTTGTTGCCCTCCTTTGTACTGACTCTAATAAGTTTATATCATGTCTAAAATGTGGTGACCATGCCTGTATACAGTACTCTAAATGTGGCCTGACATAAGAGTTGTATAGTTTAAGGATGACCTCCTTACTCTTGTAGCTAACATTTCTTTTAATGTAACCTAGCACCCTATTTGCTCTATTTTTTGCCTCAATACACTGCTTTGAAAATTTCAGTGACCTTTCTACTACTACTCCTAAGTCCTTCTCATCTTCAATTGAACGGCGACTAATGCCCATGTAGGCAGTCGCCAGATGCGCTCTAAAAAAAAAAAAATCTTTTAACTGAATTAAGCCAATACCCATCCATCTCATAGCTAAATTCCCTATTATCTCTTCCCATGTTAATAACTTTGCATTTATTAAGGTTAAAAGTCATCTGCCACCTCTGAGCCCAAGCTAACAACTTATTTAAGTCACCCTGCACTTTAAAGCTACCCTCAACCTCTTTGACTACAGCTGCCAATTTAGTGTCATCAGCAAAAATTGACACTTTGCAATTTACACCTTGCCCAAGATCATTTACATAGATTATAAATAATAAAGGGCCTAAAACTGATCCCTGAGGTACGCCACTAATAACATTCCTCCACTCTGACCTCACTCCATTCAGTACAACTCTCTGTTTCCTATTTTTCAGCCATTCAGTTATCCAATTTAAAACGTTCCCACATATCCCATGCAGCTTTAATTTATGAACTAGTCTTCTATGTGGAACCTTATCAAAAGCTTTGCTGAAATCTAAGTAGATCACATCAACTTTCTCACCCCTATCTAATTCTTTAGTTACATAATCCATAAAATCCAGTAAATTAGTTAAACACAATCTACCTTTTCTAAAACCATGCTGAGTATCAATAATTAAACTGCTACTCTCTAGATGATCAGAAATTCCCTTCTTAACCATCTTCTCAAGAATTTTACAGACTATAGAAGTTAAGCTTACCGGTCTAAAGTTATTTGGATCCTCTTTGCTTCCCTTTTTAAAAATTGGCACTACATTTGCCAATTTCCAATCATTTGGTATTTCCCCAGACTCTAGTGATCTAATAAATATCATCTCAAGAGCTACTGCAATACTTTCTACACCTTCTTTGAGTATCCTAGAATGAATGTTGTCAGGGCCAGATGCCTTACTAGTATTTAACTGCATTATAAGCCCTTTAATTTCTTCTCTGTCTATATTAATAGAATTTATCACTACTTCCCTTGACCTAGAATTATCATCAATTAATCGAACTGGTTTCTCTTCTGTGAATACTGAAGCAAAATGATCATTAAGGACCTCTACTATTTCCTCATCAGATTCTTTCAAAACCCCTTCATATTTAATAGGCCCAATTTTATCACTGTTAGATTTATTATTGATTCTATAATAGCTAAAGAATTTTTTAGGATCTTTATTATTATTTTTAGCTAAATTAATTTCTGCTGTCCTTTTGGTCTTCTTAATAATCTTATTTAGTTCATTTCTGGTTGACCTATAATGGTTTAAATTATCTAAGCTACTCTCACTTTGTAATCTCTGGTATGCCCTTTTTTTCTCTGAAACTTTATTAGCTATTTCTTGATTCCACCATAATGGTTTCCTACATTTCTTCCTAATAGACTTCATCGGGATACACTGTTCCTGAACCATGTTTAATATAGTCTTAAAAATATCCCACATCTCATAAGTATTCTTTACATGGAATTCTATATCCCACCTAATCTGATTTAGCATGCCGCGTAATTTATCGTAATCTCCCCTATAAAAATTTGGAATTTTCGTGGAGTTTGTCGTTGTTCTACCCTTAACTATTTGCAAATTAAACCGAACCATCTGATGATCACTGTTTCCCAATGATTCCCCTACACTTAATCCTTGAACTAAGTGATCATCATTTGAAAGAATTAGATCTAATATATTGGCACCCCTTGTTGGCTTATTAACAAATTGGGTCAAAAAGTTATCCTCAAAACACTCCATAAACTTACAACTTGCTCTATCTCTTCCTATCATATTTTCCCAGTCTACAGAAGTTAAATTAAAGTCACCCAGAATAACTGTATCTTCTTTGCATCCTTTACTTATTTCCCTAATCATTAACTCATCGATGCAATCAGTCTGTCCCGGTGGTCTATAAAAAGCTCCCAGGTGTATTTTCCTATTTTCACCAACCTTAATATCTATCCATAATGATTCGCCTTCTCCTTGCTTTATAGAGTTATTTAGATTTGAAGAAATGCTATTTCTAATATAAATAATCAACCCACCACCAGTCCTATCTCTCCTTTGACTAATGTACATAGTATAACCTTCTAGTTCAAATTCACTCACATCATCATTAAATATATTTTCATTAACCCATGATTCAACTATACATATTATATCTATATCTTCATGAATGATATAACTAAATAATTCATCCCCCTTATTTCTAAGACTACGAGCATTTGTGTAAAGACAACTCAGCCCACCTATCCCTGAAGCACCTGAGGGCCTATCTCCTCTGCATCTCTTTTCTCTCCTTCCCCGACCCTGTACTCTTATATTTTCCTGACCACTATCACTACTCAAGTAATTTAACCCTAAAGCACTTCCATTAGCCTGCCTACCTTCTACAAATCTGTGTTTGCTTCCTATCCCTGCCTCACTTTGAGCCATAAAATTTCCCTGACCACTATCAAAACCTAGTTTCCCGCCTCTAAAGACCTAATAACACTATCTAATTCCCGCCCCTAACCTCAACCCCATCTCGGCTCAGATGGAGTCCATCCATCGCATACAAACCCTTATTCACATAAAACCCACTCCAAACATCTACAAACACCAATCCTGACTCCTCGCACAAACCTTTCACATATTCATTCAACCCCATTGCACGAGACAACCATTCCATCCCCACATCCATTCTCGGAAGCACACCTGAAACAACGCCTTTTACTCTACTTTCACACATCCTTTCAATCAGCCTTTTATACCGCTATTGTAACTCACAAGTACCCACCTTATTTACATTGTTTTCTCCGACATGTGTAATCACAACTGCTTCCCTCTCACACCCAGATACCAACCTATCATACCTCCCACACACATCATTTACACCAGCACCCGGCAGACAAACTCTCACTCCCTTCCATTTACTTTCACTCAACTTCCTATCTAAATACCTAATCTGAGAGTCACCCATCACAATCACCTCAGTCATTCTCCTATTCTCTCTAGGCCTAGTATTACCCTCCCTCCTGCTCTCACTCACTCGACCTCCTATTCTACTTTCAGGCATGGCCACACCAGACAAATCTCTTTCAAATTCTTCCTCTCTCAGGGCATCAAATCTGTTAGTTAGCCTAACAGGTTCCATGTCCCTCTCATTCACACACCTAACCTGTCCTAACTTATCTATTCGGTTCACTTTCACCCACCACTCATCATCACTTACTGCTTTCTCTCCAGTCCCTGTTCTAGGCCTAACTTCCTCCCTCCTGGTCCCAATCTGACTCTTCAAACGTACACTTGCATCTCTTCTCACTTCAGACACTAAATCATTCAGTCTCAAGCATTCCGCACGTTCACTCTCCTCTCTACACCACAGACATCGCACACTACATACACACTACTTTCAAAAGGCATACTCTCTACATCCAAACAGTCAGCCATACTTAAACAAGAACAATAATAGAAACAGAAACAAAAAACTTACAAACAAGAATTTGAACCGAATTTGTGCGAGCAAGTTTAAAACTTGCTAATCAAGATGGCCACCGAAGTAAAAAAAAAGTCACTTTCTCACCAAAACAAAATAACCACAATTTAACTTTGTTATATTAACCAACCAAATATATGATCTAATAACTTAATATTTATGTTTATGTCACACACCAAAGTATATCAAATAATCAAAATATTCTGAGAGCTCTATGAAACACGTGCTACCTGTTCGAAGGTCACTCAAACAGGTAGCACCAAGGATATTCTTCGTTCTGTGATGTTCGGCAACTGGGGCGCTGATAGCGCTACTGCCTTACTTTTTATCGATCCTTTGTTCATTTTGTAGCGGGCTGAAAATCTAGACTAACCCCAATCGATCCAACCCGCTTCCTACACTAATCCGGACATGAGAAATCAAAGGAGAATTAAACGGATTATATGTACAGTCCTTTACTAACAAAAAAAATACAATAATATTTACAAAAATATGGGTAAATATGCACCCAATGAGTCTATTTATATATATTATATATATATATATATATATATATATATATATATATATATATATATATATATATATATATATATATATATATATATATATATATATATATATATATATATATATATATATATATATTAATACTAAGAGACTTCAAATACAAAAAGGGACAACAAAAAGAGGAGTTTTCTTACATGGGGTTTACGATTTGCCGGCCTTCCCGGTGGAAAATCTTGTCGGCAGTCACTCTTGTGACAAAATTGGGTGTGCGCGTCTTATGGGGCCTGCCGCCTCTGAGCTCAATTTTCTTCAAGATCCATAATACTACTATTAGAAGACTTCTTAAATTTATTTATATTTCTTCAAAATGTTTTCATTTGTCACTCTTGCAATATGCAGGCAATGTTTTTTTTATTTTGGTACTTGAGTGTTGTCTCATAAAAATCTTTAATATTTAGTAGCTAATTTAAAAAAAAACATGAGATGTTAAATAACCTTATTCATACAACATAAAATCAAATGCATATGTACAAAAGAAAATATAATAAAAAACCTATTCCCACTCACACACACATTCTTACAGAAGGAGGGAGAGTGTATTGGGAAAAAGGGTGGGAGAAGGGCCCCTTATACACACACTCACATTCGCTCCACCACAATTTGAAACTTGACAACTGATACAAGTTTTATTTATCTTTAGCCTAGCATGTATTGTAGAATGTTTACTCTATCTACCACACTGGCCTTCAACTGGCGACAGGTGCCTTCCGCACTTTCCCTAATTAGAGCCAACTTGTTGATGCTGGGGAGATGCCACTCACGCTTCTCTGTGCACAATGCATTATTCGTCTGTATGTGTGATCCAGGCGACTCCCTCAGTCGCCAACAGCTCTCACTGCATCCACAGCTGATCTCAACGATGCCTATGCCACCGAGAGAGCGAGTCATACCCTAAGCCCTTTAGGTTTAAGGGTAGGAAACTACTTCGCGAGCTAGGTATAGCTCTCGGGCCGGTGGCTCCCCTGCTTCTGTTCAGGATGCCACCCTGTACGGTACCACCTTTGACCATTTGTTGCCATGCTTCTGCTCCCAAAGCTTCTACAGCGCAGAGAGTATTGCATTCCGCCTTTTAGGAACACACTTCCTGTCATGCTGAAACTATGCCAGTGTATATGCTAGCTCCAAATCCCAAGAGTGGGTCTGTTTCCACCCATATCCATTCCGTTTGAAGTCAGCGGGGCTCTGCCAGGTGCTGCCTCTGTCTTCACGACCAAGCTGGTTACAATACACTACTCGGTATGGGAGATAATGTGATGTGCTCATTTCGCTGACCAGATTGTGTTTTATAGCGACTCACAAAACGCCCTGAGTGCTTCAGGGCATTGGAATCTCTGCATCTCCTGGCTCACAATATCTGTGACACCAGAGTTTGGCCGAGCCGGGCGGATTTTGAGATTATCTTCTGCTGGGTTCCTGGACATGTAGGAATTGTGTGGAATCAGCCTGCCGATGAGGGCGCAAAGAGTCAGTGTGGACTGGGCGACCAGACTACCGATTACATGGTAGGAATATGGGCAGCGCTCTGGGCTGTTTGGCAAAGAAGATGGGAGACAGTCGAGGGGAACCAAAAGTTGCATGCCATTGTGCCGCAACTGTTCCCATGGACCCTCCTCCCCCCACCCCAATGCCACGATGGGTTCGGGTTGCTTTCTCTTGTCTCTGAATTGGACACACTCATGGAATGCACTGCCATTTGATGGAGTCCTCGCCTGTGCCCTACTGTGAAGACTGCGTTGTCCCCCAGACTGTTCAGCACAGTGTGGGGGAGTGGTGTGTGTGTGTCTGTAGAGCCATTCTCCCACCCCCCTTTACATATATTTTTCCCTACCCCTATGTGAGTGTGTGGGTATAATTTGCCTTCCGATTTTTTATTAGGAATACAAATAATAACTGATTGTACTCTCGTTTTAGAGATATAATTTTCTAAACATAAATATAAGAGTAAATATTTAGAGTGTTAAATTAAATTTATTTGTCCAGCACATTGGGATATTACCCTAGGTAAGATTGTTTTTGTTAATAAAATACTAATAGGCTCAACATTAATTTTAACAATGAGGGATAGCAAAGTCCATCACCAGATTTTTCTTTGGAAACACTATACCAAAAATTTCTCTGGTTCTTTTTAGTATCGCATCCTGTGTCTTCAAGAGTGAAGCTTCAGCGAACTGTGAGAGGAATCCTTGAGGAAAGTGCTCCGCCCAGCCCAGCCCTGAAATGGAGGGCGTTACCTGCACTGCCTACCTTCATTGGCTGATGAGCCCGTCCCCCTTCTTATTGGACAACTACGACTACCACCACCCCAGCCTTCAAGTGATAGTCCTGTGCCGCTTCTTATTCGGGTGTTGTTTTGATTGATTTGTTGTGTGGACCTTGTTTGGGTTGTTGAAATTTCTTCTCTGCGCCTGTCATATTTTATTTTGTTTTCGGTTGGGAAAATTGCAATTTGTATTGAATATTTATTTTGAACGTGCACCGGTGTTTATTTACTTTGTTTGTAAATATAAACTGTAATTTTAACTGTATTTTTTTGTAAAGTAAAGGACTGTATATCAAATCGTATCAATTCTTCCTCGGGGTTCTCAAGGTCCATAAATCCTAGGATAAGGTTGGAACGCAGGTTTAATGTTGCTTTCAGCCCGCTACATTTGGCGCCCAAATAGGGACCTTGAGATCTTGAAACCGGAGGAATTTGATTGCAGTTCATCTGTAAATTGGTAAAGTAGTTTGATTGATTTTTCCCTTCTCCTATCCTTTGTTACTAACTTGGGAACAATGGCTTTGGCTGAAACTTTGAATGAAGAAGTAGTGCGATTGAGACTGGAGTTGAGGAAGAAAGAAGAGGAAAGCGAAATGTTGCAGGGAATGATTGAGGGAATGAAGAATGAGATGAAAGGGATGAATGAAAAGACTGATAGGATGAAAAAGGAAATGGGAGACCAACAGGATCAGACTGACCTACGGATGCAGGATCTATATAATATGATGACAGGGGCTGGACCAGCCCAAGGACCTACGACCCTCACCCCTGCTCCTACTGAAGGGACTCCGCTGAATGGAATGGATGGCAGTGTGATTGAGTCTAAAGAAGATACTGTGAGTGGTAGGAAAGAGGGTGAATGGAAGAGAGTGGAAAGTAAGAGAGGAAGGAAGCATGGTTCTAAGGTTAAGGATAGGAAGGTGAGAGGGAAGAGTGTGGATTCGCTATACTCAGATGAGGAAGAAAGTGATGATATGATTGGAATGAGTGGGACCGAGAGTAGCTCTTTGGAGAGTGAAGTGAATGTGGGGAAAAGAATTTTGATTAGGGAAGTGCCTAGGATTGATAAGTTTAGATTGCATGGGGGAAAGAGTATGGATGAGTTCTTCGGGGATTTCGAGCGGTACTGCAAGCTCAAGTACCCGCAGAACAAGGGTCACTGGGTGAGTGTTCTGGGAGATTGTTTGGATGGGAAAGTGTTGGAGTTCTTTTGAGTGATAACGAGTGTGGGAGAGCCAAAGTACGATGTAGTGAAGAAGCAGATGATTGGACAGGTGAAACAAATGAAAGAGAGTGTGAAATATAAGAGAGTGAATGAATTTGAGAAGGCGCGTATGGGTAAGAATGAAGGGGTGAATATGTATGCACATAGGCTTGAGAGTATGGCAAGAACGAGGTATGGTGATGATGATGTAAATGAATGTAAACCACTGATGAGGAAGTTTCTGGACACGATCCCCCAAAAGGTGTGGAAAGAGAAAGGAGAGATTGAGACTGACAGGTGAATGGTTGATGTGGGAGGATGTGTTGGAGCTGTTGGAAGATGGACGATTTGATGATGAAAGCGATCTAGAAGAGGATTGGGTGTGAATATTGGGGGTAACAAACCCAGGAGCTTTTCTCCACCCCAGCAGTTTGTCAGCTACAGGGATGCCCTGAAGGCTGCACCAGCTGGAGTGATGTCGAGCTTCCTGGGCCGGCAGAATAGATGGATAAATGGAGGGTGGTCGAATGGAAGGGGACAGATGAATGTCAAGTGTGGGAATGGGTATATGAGAGAGAAGCCGAGGTATGTCCCAGCAAATGAGAGACCGAATGATGTGAGAAAGATTGTGGAATGTCGTCGGTGTGGAAGGAAGGGTCATATGTTGGCAGAATGTAGGTCGACGTCTGGTGCATGTTTTGGGTGTGGTAAGAAGGGGCATATGATAAAGGATTGCCAGGAAAGTGTGAAAGAATGCTTTGAGTGTAAAGAAAGAGGTCATTTGAAGATAGATTGTCCGAGGTTGAATGGTGGAGCAACTGGTGGGGAAAGTATGAAGTATGCATGTGGTAATTGTGGGAAGGCTGGTCATTATGCAAGGATATGTCGTGACCAGAGGAATGTATGTAGCTATTGTGCGATGGAAGGACATTCAAGTGAAAAGTGTTGGATTAGACTGAGAGTGCAAGGTGTGAATGGAAAGTCTGAAGCGGGAAACTGAATTGTAAGAGGGTACCTGGTGAAGTATCTTCTGGGTGCTTGGGTGTGAGTAATATGTTGGTAAGTCTGTCTAGTATGAAAGTGCTGTCTGGTAGGAAGTATGAGTGTCTGAGTGTGGTGTTGTTTTGATTGATTTGTTGTGTGGACCTTGTTTGGGTTGTTGAAATTTGTTCTCAGCGCCTGTCATATTTTATTATTGATGGAAGGACATTCAAGTGAAAAGTGTTGGATTAGACTGAGAGTGCAAGGTGTGAATGGAAAGTCTGAAGCGGGAAACTGAATTGTAAGAGGGTACCTGGTGAAGTATCTTCTGGGTGCATGGGTGTGAGTAATATGTTGGTAAGTCTGTCTAGAGTGAAAGTGCTGTCTGGTAGGAAGTATGAGTGTCTGAGTGTGGTGTTGTTTTGATTGATTTGTTGTGTGGACCTTGTTTGGGTTGTTGAAATTTGTTCTCTGCGCCTGTCATATTTTATTTTTGTTTTCGGTTGGGAAAATTGCAATTTGTATAGAATATTTATTTTGAATGTGCACCGGTGTTTATTTATTTTGTTTGTAAATATAAACTGTAATTTTAACTGTATTTTTTTGTAAAGTAAAGGACTGTATATCAAATCGTATCAATTCTTCCTTGGAGTTCTCAAGGTCCATAAATCCTAGGATAAGGTTGGAACGCGGGTTTAGTGTTGCTTTCGGCCCGCTACAACATTCTTGTTGAATGTCCCAGTCTGGGTGGGTGATCTCAGCGCACGTTACCTGTCCTGGCTGGGTTGCTACTACTTGTCCCTTGTACTAAGGAAGGATTCATACACACCGACTTGTGGATTTTACGACTTTTTTGGAGGAGGCTTGCCTCCTCCCACTGTATTTTAACACCTTTTTGTGTGTTTTTGTAGGTTAGGTGTTCCTGTGTCGGTGTGAGGGGGGGGGCCTTCCCCCAATGTTGGAGCGTGCTTCTGGCTTGTTGCCCTTTTCCTTTTAACCTTTTTTTATTATTGTTTTACATATTGTTATTTTAATGTAGCCTAGTACTAGGCTGTCATGAGTACGGCGATTTATGTCCAAGTAGTCAGTCGCCAGATGGGATCCTAAAAAAAAAAATGTCTCCCCCCCTTCCCCCCCCACAAAAACAACCCATTCAGTTCATATAACTTCTGAGGTTGCATGAATTTCAAACTTCTTTTATATTTCTGTATTTCCTGAGATCATCAAATGGCCCTCAGAATTCTTATATTCATACATCCTTGACATTTAAGACAATATTTTTTTTTGTTTTCTGTGGCTATTTCTATTTTAATTATCATAATCACTTAACTTTTAATTTTCTACTATTTCTATTTAAATTATAAATCTGTCATTTTCATTTATCACATCTTGTTTAGTTATTGATCCCTTACAGATGCTTTTTTTTCAGGATTATTTTTCCAGATTATAATTATTGCAACTTATGGTTAGGTATAAAAACATTAATGTGTTATTACAGTTATCTCAAAACAAATCTTTTATAAAAAATTAACATTTTATTACTATACAAAAATGATTTGGGGTTAATAAAAATGAATTGTGCTTAGCATTTCCATTTATGCTGAACCTTATATCAAGTATACTGTCAGAGCTTCATAAAAATATCTGCATTGCAAAGGAATCAGAAGCTGGAATTGAACCAATCTGAATATCTTATTAGACAGACCTCTTGATGTACTGCACAATTCATAATCACTTATTAAAATTTAGAAAATTATTTATGCACTTAAAATTTACGTTTATAAACTATTCCCATTAATCAGTTTCAATTGATGTTAAAGCTGAGCCAAGTTTCAGGAATTCATGATGTCTAGGACCCCTATGTGTTTGTCTTGCCCATTGAATGGTAGCAAAATGCTTTCACATCAAATGGATGCTGCAAGCCACTTTGATGGCATTTCTTCTGATGAAGGTAATGTGACTTATTCACAAATAAATAAAAAGATGTGAACAGTAATAAGAGATCAAGGATGTCAAATACTTTTATAGACTATGCTGCACCATCTATCTTTTGCTCATTGATGAGCTTCATCTTGGAGATGAGATCCCATTGACTAGGTGATGAAACCAACATAAAGGTCAGCATGACAATTGCTGGTGAGCCCAGGAACACCAGGGGCGAATCCTTGGGTGGGGGTGGGGGGTGTTAGGAAGTATTTGTTTTTGACATTGATCAGGTAGGAACATTCTTCACACTGCCAAGGAGCAAGAGACCTCATTAAAAATTTGCAAACAAAATCATACCATAGGAAACAATACAGTAACTTAAAGTTATATACTTGAACACTTTGTGGTCTGCTAAACTAAGTGGAGAGCCATTAACCCTTAAGCAGTGGGTATGGGTCATGTGAGCGTATATCCCATACCAGGATAAATGACTAATTTCTGATTTTTTTGTTGTTCATATTCGCTCCTGTTTTCATTTTATTTGAATGAAAATTATGAAAATAATTATTTTTTAATTTTCCTAGATTATATAAAGGATACTAAAAGAAATTTTACTTTTGTAAATTTAATAATTTTGATGAGTAGTGTACTCTTTGAAACATTGTTTGGAGGTATGCATGTAGACTTAACACTGTTTTTAGCTTGTTTTTCTACCACTAGTTGGGGGCAAATACTGCAATATGTGCCTGTAAATAAATGCTTGTGTATCAATTCTTGCAATAATGAAGAGCGCTTACGCATTTGGGAATCTGCCGAGGTAGAAGCTTCGCGTTCCATTTCAATAGGTACTGAATAAATCAGAGGAGTTCTACAACAAACCATAGGGTTGCCATGAACAACTCATAGTGTTGCCAATTAAGACTCAAGACATCAATGGATGCTATCCATATTGAGAGAAAATCTTCATATGAGCAATTGATGATATCCACTGTGTAACGGTTAAAGTAATGTGTAGATGTTGAAAATACCACTTGCATATATTAGGCTGTAGCATCGATAAACAAATTTCAGCACATCAACATGCGCATTTCAGGTTTTGTACACTTGAGTACATATTACAAAGGTGGGAAAAGTTTTTTTTGAGAAATATTTGGAATACCCCCTCTTTTGAGCTCAAAATTTCATTGTTTTTATTTTTTGATTTGTTGTTATAAGTGCTTCTAAATACATTAGAATTGAGTTTAAACTGAAGGATAATGACAAACAAGTAAGGAGTTCAACTTATTATCTAACTGATATTTACTATTTGTTAACTGATACATTAAAATCATGCTTTGTCTCAAAAGATGACATGAAGTCACAGGATTTTATTACTGCCTGAATGTAGCCATCTCTTGCTTCTTTTCCATAAACTTGTCAGAAGCTTCCATCATCAACTGCACACACTGCTCCACACCTTGAGAATGGCATGAAATGTCAATAAAGAGTGGCTCGTTGACAATATTTTGCAGGTTCGCATTAGATAGATGCATTGTAAATGGTGGCTCAAACCTGCACTCCTCTTCAGGGAGAAGTAGATCTGTTAGGTTCTTAGCAGTTTTATCTTTTTTTGGTGGACTGAAATCATGTATCTCTTCCTCATACACAGTAATTTCTTGGATCTTTTTCATTCTATCAATAGCTAATTTCCTGTTCTTCTGATCAATGTCTGCCAGCATTGCCAAAAGTATGTTCTCAGGATGGGCCCAGTAGAAATTCCTTTGGATTGTTTGCCATGTTATGGCTTCACTGACAGGTTGGAGTATTTGCACAAGATTGATCTGTTCCCGGAGATGTTTAGATCCCTCCGTGCATTTTTTGAGATAATTTGATGCAAAATCAGATGGGCCCATAATGACACACAGCAAACTCTGTGAGGAAATATAAGTCATTATTAGGTTTTTCTGTTGCCACATAAAGTCAACATATTCTGCTGGCAGTAGTGAGCCATCTTGAAGAGATATTGGCCCTGGTTTCCTATGTAGGAGATCGTCAATTACATGACTTCTAATAGCCCTGCTAATTCTGTATAGGTAAGCTTGGTCCTGACTAAGCTCATTCACATTTAAATCTGGAAAACAAGCTCCTGGATGATGTAATTGATATTCCATCCCTCTTAGGGCTCCATTCTTGCAGCCAGTATTAGTTGCCATGCTGTCAGCTCCCACTGTCTTTATCTCATCTTTAATATGATTTTCAACAAGCGATTTCATAAGTCCATCTGCAATACCTGCACCTGTTGCTCGCTGAATAGTTAGATGATCTAAATACACAGTACCAGGTTTTCCTACAAGCACATAGTAATCTTGAATTTCTTTTACTCCATACCATTTGTTTCCTTTCTTCTTTTTAGTTAGTGTTGTGTCTCTTCTCCCATCAAAAAAACAAAGCAGTAATTTTCTTATCTCCCAAACATTCAGATTCAGTGAAATTTCTCCTTAACATCTGCTGTGCCCTCTAGACTGTGATGATCAATTATATAGGAGCAGTCTTCTGAATTTATAATACCATGGTTGAATAGGGCTGCACTACTAATAGCAGCAGCAGAAGCTCTATTTGACACAGAATACCGATCTGCTTCCATGGCAATTGTTGGTATTGGTATATGATGATGTTTTCTCTTCTTGCAAAGACTTCCATCCATGATCAGAAATGTCAGAAGATGAGGTTTCTTCATCCAAGGCTTCATCTGAAATAGTAGTTTTCTCTACTCTCTTCTCTTTTTTTGTGACTCTTCTTCTTCTCTTCTTTCCTGAATTTGATCTTCTCTTTATTTTCCTTTTTTTTTAATCATTTGACTTGTTTTACATCCACTCCTCCAATTTTCATGTGACACCCAGTTCTTTAGTCAATAAGATATTCATGCTCTCGATGTAGCACTTTCATGTTCTTTTCACACTTGCTATCTAAAGAGATCAGCACACTGGCAGCCGTCTATATCAAAAAGTTGACTGAATGATGAGATAAACTTCTTAATTCTTAGTGGCATTCATTCTTGATCGGCTGAACTGGAATACTGGCTCTTTTCTAAATCTCAGTAAGGGCCTTGGATACTTCAGGAATAACATTCTTCCAACCTGTTGTTTTGTTGACAGCTCATAATGAGAAAGTTCTGGAAGTGGGGAGCCAAAGACACTGTGACTTGTTGATATTCTATTTCTTTTACTCATCTTAGCCCTGAAAATGAATAATAGAAAGACCTGTTAGTATAAAACAGAAATAATACATGTGATGAAAGAATCTATAACATACATTCAAAAGGTTGAAGCCATTTTCCTCCTTCCTCCATAACAAATACTCTGTAAATATCTCATAAATTCATCATATGTTGATTAATTGATAGTGCCCTCTGAGTAGTTTACAAACAAGGAATTCCATTTCTAAAATTGCCTAAACCTTACCTAAAAATTACCCATTTCTAGCTTCAGAGACTAGAACTATAATAAATGAATACAACTAGCCTTACCCTATGGAAAAGATCATTTTGAAGCAAAATTGGCCCCCAAAAAGGGAGTGTTACGATTTTTCCAGACTTTTTTCGTCTTCATTTCCAAATTTTGGATGGTCTGCTCTACAAAACCTCTGCCTTAAAATTTGTTTCAACATTCCGCCCTATTCCACATCTCTCTTGTTGAAGATATTTGTGACTGCCTTTGGGGTTCCATTATCTATAATGCCAAGGCTAGGGTCTTGTCTTTGCTATTTTTCAACTTGGCCTTTTCTCTGCCCATTTTAACTTTAGGTAATTTCTGCCATTTCTTGCTTCTTTTTCTCTTCTCCCATCTCTTTTCTTTGTATATCTCACTAATCAACCCATTCAATGCCCTCATTCCAAGTTTTTCTGCTGGTGTCCATCAACCTTTCCACTGAAGAAAGGATGGCCCTTCCATTTACTCTGCCCCAGTCAATCAGTTATTATTGTTTGCTTTATAAAAATTTTGTAGTTTTATAGATATCAATTTTGTCTCAGTGGTAAAATTGCAGCATTGATCTTCAAGATAATTATATTTCTGGAAAATATAATCCCTACTTGTTTACCATGCAAATTTTGAAGTGTATTCATTTTATAGTTTTGAAAAATATAACTTGCATATGTTGTCAATAAGAAAGGTTTGTATAGTAGTAAAGTTTTAAAATGGTCTTTAACTGTTTATGAAAAGTATTTATAAATATCAAGATCACATGTATGCCTTCAATTTTCAGAAATGATTTTGTATATATGTCGAGAATAGAGGCTCCTTGCATCCATGTGGCCCATTGGAACCATGAGGTCAGTGCATGTGAGTGAGGACTGTGAGAACAGTCAGAATATCAAACTGCTTTCTGCGATAAGCGAGGGATTGGAATTTCAAAGTGCGCTTCTGTCATCTCCCGTGGGAGTATCTCCCATCCCTCAAGCGCCCTGTTGATTTGTGGAGAGATTCGCCCCCCCCCCCTCCCCTTGGTGGAGGCAGTAATGGATCTGGCTGTTCCCTATATATTGTTGGTCTCAATAGGGCATCAACAGTATAGGCCTGCATTTTACAACAAAATACGTCATTCTCAACCACGCTCCTTTTTCTCAACGAGCGAGAAGCTAGAATTATACTGAAGGATCTGAGCCCCAGTCAATTCACCCATCCTTGGTTTCGGTACATTTTGTTTTGCACAAATACTCCCTCCAGTTACTATTACTATTAGTGCTTAAAGCCCCTTGAATAACCATCTGATCCCCCGTATTATCTCTTAAAGCCTCAAACCCAAGCAAGGCTGAGACGAATCATCTGTGGCTATTCATGCCAGTCTTCCCTGTGTGTGTTTGTACAGGGGCTCTTATCGCCTGTGGCTATTCCTCATAGTCTTTCCTGTGTGTGTTTGTACAGAGGCTCTTATCGCCCCAGTCAATTCGCCCATCCTTGGTTTCGGTACATTCCGTTTGGCACAAATACTCCCTCCAGTTAGTATTACTATTAGCGGTTAAAGCCCCTTGAATAACCATCCGTTCCCCCATTTCATCTCTTAAAGCCTCTAACCCAAGCGAGGCTGAGACGAATCATCTGTGGCTATTCCTGCCAGTCTTTCCTGTGTGTGTTTGTACAGAGGCTCTTATCGCCTCTTGCTCCCTCCCTGTAGAGTTCGCACTAAGTAGTGCTGATACATTGAGCCCATGGATACATAGTGTATCTATTGCCATTATTTCATTTAATCTATTTATTGTGTATAACTATGTATATATAAAGTTTATTTTTGTACTTTTTCATATGCCTCATAGCTGGAGCCATCATTAGTTAATATCAATCAACTGCAATTAATCTTTGGAAATTAAAATCCTTCGCACTCTTCCCCCCTCCCCCTCACTTTTATTCCCCATCCCTGTCATGACCAGAGTAGAATCAAGGTCATACGTTGACCTTGAACAATGGCGCCTATTGGGTAGAAGTGACGTATATGTCAGGGTCATTCTATGACAATATAAAAATGAGAAAACTACTAATTTATACTTTTGTATATATGATATTATATGCCAGTACTAAGTTTAGAAGAATCTTATTTATTATACCATTCTTTGAAGTGTTCAAAGCTGCATAGGCCTTGTTTTCTGGCCATCCAATGCAACATTTTCTGTTTTTCTACATTTTTTGGTAGCACATTCTGCATCTCCTTTTTTTTATGCAGGCAATGGTTCAATAGGAGCAACAGTGTGAATACTAGGAATCTATATTATATCTAAGTTCATAGCATTTCAAATGAAATAGTCAACCTACAGATGTGTGCATAAATATAGACACATCAGTCATGCTCTAATATAAGGCCCCATTTGTACATTAATTGTTTGAATCCTTTTTCATGCTTTATTGTGGCAGGAACATTTTTTCCTTCATGTTTTTTAAAAAATAATTTAGAAATGGAGGTTATAGTAAATAAATGCTGCTTTAGTATATTAATTAATATTATATGACTGCGAAAGTATAGAGAACATAGCTTTTGTTTTAATGACTGCATTCGCACTTTATATAAACCAGAAGTTTTTCAAACATTTTCAAAATGATTCTAGTAAACTAGAACATTCAAGAATGATAGGTTAGATGCTAATTACATGCAAGATTTGTCATTTGTTGTTACCTATTTACTGAGGAAGCATTTCCAAGAGTGCAAAGTGAAGACCACTGAGCATTCAGGATCTGCAAGAAACTATATTGTTAAACTGCACAAGGCCAGTCATGGATATAGAAAAATTTCCTCAATTGTAAACATTCTAATTTATTCGGTAAGGAACATTATTAAGTATAAATCTAATGGTACTACAGTAAATCATCCACATGAATGTTAACCAAAGAAACTGAACCCTACAGATGTTCAGTCTATGATGACGACAGAAATAATCCTACGACTTCATTAAATGAATTACAAACAAATCTTGGAGCAATGCAACCTCTGTTGAAGAAAGCTAATAAAGAGTCCATTTGGTGTTTTCTAAAGAGTATCTGTGAGATAGCCAAGCTAAAGTAGATAAAATTCTATGGTCAGATGAGGCAAAAATCAAGCTCTTTGGTAGAAATGACAAAGTATGTTTGGCAGGGATTTGACAAAGCTTTCATAGAAAAAAAACCCCACTCTCCCTACTATAAACATGGAAGTTCAATTATGTTGTGGGGATGTTTGCTGCTGCTGCCACTGGTGCATTAAAGGTGATAAATGGGACCATGTATTCTGAAAACTATCCTGGCATACTTGAAAAACTGAAGCAATCAGCAAGGAAACTGGGACTTTCTCCTTTCAACAGGACTTTGATACCAAACATACCAGCAAATCTACTCACACACTGAAGAAGAATGTGCACAAGAGAGGCCCTCACAACATGGTTAAATTGGAAAAGTTTGCTGAAAAGTGGAATGAAATCCCTCAAAAAAATCTTCAAATTTATTGTACATTCTTATAAAAAAATACAGAGCTCTCAGTTAGGCTAAAGGGGGTCATACCAAATGTTAATTTCATGTTACCATTGTTTATGCTTTTCCTGTTTTCCAATCTCTTTCATTATGTTATACCCACTTTTATTTTACCATTTTGTATTAATATGTAGTCACAATGGAGTTGGAAGCTTATGTAATACGTATACTTTATGCAAGTGAAATCTAAACCTGAAAATATTTTTAAAATATGACTCATTTAGGTGTCACTTATACTTATTTATGCATTCATATAGATGTTGTCTTAAAATATATGTGTAACCTTATTACAAAGAAAGTTATAAAGGTTTTAATGAATGTGAATAATTTTTTTCTGCAAATCCACCATCCACAAGGGAAAATGCACTCACTGGCTGCTGATTGCAAATGGTTAAGGAGGGTAACCCTTCCTTATGTACCACAAACTTCTTAGGTAATGTTAGATTTTCTGCTCTATCAGTATTGGCTTTGCGAATAAACCTTCAAGCACTTTGCACAACAAATTTGTAAGAGTTAAGGACTCAATCCTTTACCAAGAGAAATTCAACATGGTTTATGAACTCATGTAGTGGATGCACTTCCAAGTATATCGGTTAAACACTGAAAAACTTTTTCCCTCATCGCCACCTATTCCTTTCCCAACATTATACCATCACTGAACATTTATATCTGATCCTGCCTGAAAGCCCTGAGATTCTTGACAAATAACCTTCTTCCTCTGAGATCTCACTTATCTTCTCTCTCTCTCCCCTCCTCCTCTTTCTTTACTTTTATCTTAGCCAGCTTCACTGATTAGGAAGCATTTGCATTAATTGGAAGTCAGCCCCCTCCCCTAAAATAATATATAGGCTCCCATATGCTGTAGATAACTGTAGTTCTGAATCTATATTAATCAGTAGGTCCTCACTAAGAAATAAAAGTATCTTAAAAATGAGTGCAGATTGATTGTAAAACTCGTATCATTAAAAATATATACAGTAAAAACACCATATTTCTTTCACATCATCTTACATAACTTTTGCCAGAGAAAATCCAAGGTTTCCAAAATTACTATATTATAACCTACAGGTTATCATGCAAATTTGGATGAATAAAATTAAAGTTATCAGCAGATAAGCAATTTAGTTGAAAAATTGAAGTGTCCAAAATGGTCTGAATGCTTGTAGAGAGAACTGGCATTGTTTGCATAACAACTAACTTCATTTCAAAAATAGTCTTTCAATTATCTCCCCAAAGAAAATTGGAGGATGACTACAAAGTTTTATGTCTATTCCAAAAAATTCCAGGCCAAGAAATTGAAGACAATGGATGGAAAATTCGGTTGACATCATCACTACATATAGCTTGGAAAGAGGACCTCTATACTGACTTGACCCTACATGCTCAGGATGAAACAATTCATGCTCACAAACTTGTTCTTGCTGTCGCATCACCATATTTTCAGTAAGTTGGTCTATATGAAGGAGTTTAAAAGAGGGAAATTACAGATTCTTTTGTTGTGAGAGCACATGAAGAGTTGGATGATGTGAATTATGATTGAGAGAGAAGGGGATGAATGATAAGTTTGCATGCAGAGGGCTTGTGAAGCGGAGGCTTGCTCGGTGCCTTCTGGTAGGAACCTTGATGAGATGCTCTACCATATTGCACCCCATCACCATTAAAGGTGGTGTAAAAAACATGGTGGCTTTGTTCTTAATCTGGAATTAAGGAAGGGTGGAATTGGGTGGGCATTTTTATTGCCATTGATGCACACTACTGATTAGTAGATGATCTGTGCTTACCCACACAGGGCTAGATAGATCTTACACAGGTCATTATACACATAGCCATCAACAACACCAACATCTTTCCTCTCTCATTTTCACAGCACAACACTGTAATATATTGCCTATACATGGTTCTTTACTTGTATATGATTCGGTACTGTATATATGTATATATATATTCCTACATATACATTTTCCCCTATATTCCAAATTACCTGAATTCGTGGAGGAAGAAGAGAGATGCAAGTTTTTCTCCACGCTGTCCCCGTAAGGGGCTCGGCGATTTGCCATCCTGGCCGCCATGCTGAGGGGATCCAGCGCTCCGTCCGGCCCCAGCTTAGTCTCTCTTCCTTCCTTCAGATAGCCTGTATTTCTCCCCTACTTCGTCGCTTTTCATACAACCTCTCCCACAACTTTCAATGGTCAGCCTCTAATTTCACAGGGTAGATGCTGACCTTCTTCTCAAGCCAACCGTCCCGGATCGGGGCTGAGGGGGGAGGGGACAAGGTTCCCTAACCCCTGAGCTCCAGGCTGGGGTGGTTGGTTTTTAACAACCTGCTTAATCCCCACCCATACCTTACTCACATCCCTTTTCATTTCTTCTTCACACTCAGTTTTACGCCGCATCTAAGGTGGAGCCGCTATGCTGATGGACTGCCAGGCCACCAGGCGGGAGGGGTGGTCCCAAATGGCGGCGCCTGGAGAGCCAGGCCTGTAAGCACCTCTTGCAGTGCGGGCAACTGCGGGAGGTGATGAGTGATTGCATCCCGTGAAACAAATAGGGTCACCATGCCCAATGATGAGAAATATAAAAATCTCCCCTTAATTTTCCCTGTGTCACCAACGAGCCGCCCTCGGGCAGCTCCACCAAAAAAATGGAGGCCCCTTCCCCTGTGCTTGCGCAGGGGACCCTCCATATCTCTCTAACCAGAGAGGTGGCTTACTCCTCTCCTTCGCTAATGGGTGTAGGGAACTCCCCCTCACCCCCTTCTCTGGAGGTGCTTTCGGGCACCTTCCTTCTTCCAGCGGCAGTCCCGTCTGTTCTTTCCAAGGGAACTGCCAAGAAAGCCAGCAGGCAGCCCTTAGCCAGCCACTCCACATCGAAGTGGCTCGGTAGGGCAAACCCCTTAGGGGGGAGAGGGAAGCCAGGCTCCTTCGGTCGCTTCCCTCAAAAGACCTGCTGGCAAGAATATTGAACCTTGCTTGGGTCAAGGCCTGTGCCTCCACACACAAGACTAGTGACGATGCTGCCAACGGGACCTGCAATGTCTTGGGGGGGGGGGGATGGCCAACTGGAGGCCCCCCTGAGATAGACATGGTCCTTGGTCCTTGAAGAAACCCAGCCTCAGACAGTAGGGCCTTACATGGGGGGGAATCCGGGCTCGGTTCCAAACACCGAACGCGAATCCGCCCCTATGCAAGGTCCTCCTCAAATGGGTAGGGTTTCCAAAGCAGTACAAGGAGAGGAGGGATCTCGTCCGACCGGTGCCCCCACAACTACCAGGACCTTCTCCATTTCAGAGAAGGACCTGGCTGAGGCCGGTCCATCTGGCCTGGGGGCTCCTTCCGGCGGAGGTGAGAAGCGGGTTCATTCTCTGCCCTCCTCTCCATAAAAGAAAAAGACTCGGGGCTCCTCTCCATCCGCGGGGCTATGGGGACAGATGGGTCTGCTGCCACTTTGGCAAGTGACCAAGCCAAGATCGGCACATCCGGCCCCTCTGCCTCCCCGGTTGCAGAGCCCCTGACTAAGACCAAAAGTGCACAGGGCGGAGGCTCAATTTCATCAGGGCCTCTCATTCAGAGGTTACCTGGCATTTTTGAGCCCGCTGGCTTCAAACGCTTCCTCGTTATTCGATCCACTGATGGCACCATGTTGGCCAAGGGTAACATGATCCATCAGAGGAGAGGATTAGCTAGTGCAATTGGTAGAGAGCCGAAGGTGACCCGTTTCTTGGACGGGAGCCTTCTGTCGAATCCCGCTGAGGCGGCCAAGATAAGTGCTCTTCGGACACTTCATGGCACCCCGGTGAGTGTGACACCGCACTCTACCATGAACTTTGTGAAGGAGTAGTTTATGCGAGGGAACTCGTTGACTACTCCATTGAGGACATCACCTTAGAGCTGGCTGACCATGGGGCGGTCAAGGTCGAATGTGTGATGAGAAAACAGGGAGGGGCCTGGAGACCCACCCCTACACTCTTCGTCACATTCGACTGTGACAAGCTCCCTGAGTCGGTGCGTGCTGGTTGGTACCGCTACCACGTGAAGGCATTCGTGCCACTGCCGCGGCGGTGCTATTACTGTCCCCGCTTCGGCCATATGAATCGATCTTGTAGACGTGCAAAGTCGGGGTCACCAGAAGTCTGTGTAAATTGCTCCAAGGCCGCACATGATAAGCCTAAATCATGTGTGGCCAAGTGTGTCAATTGCGGAGAGCCGCACCCCGCTTCTTCGAAGCAATGTAGTGCATATTTCCTTGAGAAAGAAATCCTGGCTGTTCAGGCCCAGGATCGAATCTCATTCCGCGAGGCTAAGGACTTGGTCCTGGCGCGCCTGGCTCTGCCTGGGACGTCATATGCTTCGATAGTTAGTAAGGCACCCTCTGCTCCTTGCCCATCCAGGCCAACGAGCACGTTTGTTTCCGCGCCCATTTGGAGCCCTTCTGCTGCGGGCTCTACTCAACCCGGGCGCTTCCCTGGTAAAGCTGGTGGCAAAAAGGGTTTACACCCAGCCCCGGCTAAAAGCAGGGCTCCCCCCTCTTCCCCCACCGTGACCGTTTACCGTAAAGCGAAACGGCCACGCGCCTCCAGCGAGTCGTTAGACTCACAGGAGGCAACAGCCCTGTAGTTGGTCGCTAGGCCATCTTCCGGGGTTTCTTAAGCTGTCCCCCGAAAGGAGGACAGCAACAAACGAGCTTTAGCTCCTTCGCCCACGCCTAGTGGTGGAACGAGTGGCTCGTTGACGGTGGTTCCTCGAAAAGAAGGCCCGCCGCCTCCGAAGCCGCAACCCCCGCCTCCGAAGCCGCAACCCCCGCCTAAGGTTTCGAGGCGGGGGGAGGAAAAGACTCGCATGGCGAGCCCAACCTCACCCAATAAGTCCTCGAAGGCGACAGCGCTTTGTCCGGCCAACAGCGCCCGGGGTTCTGCCTCCGGGAAGCGTACGGCCATTCCCGTGAGGGTCTTCAGTTCGAGGAGGGCCCTCGCGTCTCATCCGAGCTAGGCCTGGAGGGCAGATTCCTTCAATGGAATTGCCGTGGACTCCGAGCTAACTGGGAGGAGCTGCGGAGGCTCGTCTCGTCCCGTTCCCCGTTAGCTATCTTTTTGCAGGAGACCATGCTAGGCGCGTGCCCCCTGCCCGCCCTCCCGGGGTATAAGGGTCTTGCGACCCAACCACCACAGGATGGCCTGCCTGGGGGATGCGTGGTTTACACCCGGCATGATGTCTCCGTTCTTCCTTTCTCTGTAGATACCTCCTTTTAGGCAGTGGCTGTGCAGCTGCACCTGGATAGGAGGTATACTGTCATTTCTGCGTACATTCCACCATCAGCTGACTTCGACGTGGGGGACTTCCGCTGCGTCGTGACACGGTTGCCGAGGCCCTTTCTCTTGCTTGGAGATCTGAATGGCAGGCTTCTTCTCTGGGGAGATTACTCCATAAATCCCAGGGGATAAGTCCTTGCCGATCTGATCGAAGAGCTTGAGATGGGTGTCCTAAACGTGGATGAGTTTACGCATCACTGTCCGAGAAGCGCTTCATTTTCTTGCCTTGACCTATCTTTGTGCTCTTCGGATGCACAGCCTCATTTTGATTGGGGGGTGGTCGATGACCTCGATGGTAGTGATGACTTTCCCATTCAAATATCATTTTCAGGGCAACTGACGCCTGAGCGCCCACCTCGGTGGTGCTTGGCGCGGTGGCCTGCATTTCAGGAAATTTCTATCTCAGTCGAAGAGTTTAGGTCGGTAGATGAGGCCGTTGAGTTCTTCTCCAGCAACCTCATCGCCGTGGGCCTGACTATTCCTAGGACGTCGCCGTTTTGCACGCTGACCGCTCGCGTGGTGGTCGGCCGAGTGTGAGACGGCCCTCAAACAGAAGCGTTATGCCTACCTGCGCTATAAGCGCCGCCCGAACGATTTCACTGTCGCTGAATTTCGTTGGGCTAGGGCTACCCCGTAAGGGGCGCGGCGATTTGCGATCCTGGCCGCCATGCTGACGGGATCCAGCGCTCCGTCCGGCCCCAGCTTAGTCTCTCTTCCTTCCTTCAGATAGCCCGATTTCTCCCCTACCTCGTCACTTTTCATACAACCTCTCCCACAACTTTCTCTGGTCAGCCTCTAATTTCACAGGGTAGATGCTGACCTTCTTCTCAAGCCAACCACCCCGGATCAGGGTTGAGGGGGGAGGGGACATTGTTCCCTAACCCCTGAGCTCCAGTTCGGGATGGAGGTTTTTTAAAAACCTGCTTCATCCCCCTCGATACCTTCCTCACATCCCTTTCCCTCTCCTCTTCATATTCTATCAATTTTACGCCGTGTCCAAGGTGGAGCCGCCATGCTGATGGACTGCCAGGCCACCAGGCGGGAGGGGTGGTCCCAAATGGCGGCGTCTGTCTCTGCCGTGCCTGTCAGCACCTGTTGCAGTGCGGGCTACTGCAAGAGGTGGTGAGCGATTGCGTCCCGTAAAACAAAGAGCGTCACCATGCCCAATGATGCAAAACAAAAACATCTCCCCTTAATTCCTCCTAAAACAACGGAGCCGCCCTCATGCAGCTCCACAGAAAAGATGGAGGTCCCTCCCCCTGTGCTTGTGCAGGGGACCCTCCATACCTCTTTAACCAGAGAGGAGGCTTACTCCTATCCTACGCCTACGGGTGTAGGGGACTCCCCCTCACCCACTTCTCTGGAAGTGCTTTCGGGCACCTCCCTATCTCCAGCGGCAGTCCCTCCTTTGCTTTCTAATGGGACTGCCAAAAAAGCCAACAGGCAGCCCATTACCGACCGCCCCTCATGTAAGCTGCTCGGTAGGGCAAACCCCCTTAGGGAGGAGAGGGAAGCCAGGCCCCTTCGGCCGCTTCACTCAAAAGACCTGCTGGCAAGAATCTTAAACCTTGCCAGGGTCAAGGCCTGTGCCTCCCCACAAAAGACTGGTGAAGCTGCCAAGGGGACCTGCGATGTCCTGGGAGGGGATGGCCAACTGGAGGCCCCTCCTGTGATAGACATGGTCCTTGAAGAAACCCAGCCTCAGACGGTAGGGCCTTCCATGGGGGGGAATCCGGGCTCGGTGTCAAGCACTGAACCTGAATCCGCCCCTATGCAAGGTCCTCCTCAAACGGCTGGCGCCTCCGAGGCAGCACAAGGAGGGGAGGGATCTCCTCTGACTGGTGCCCCTGCAACCACCAGGACCTTTTCCATTTCGGAGAAGGACCTGGCTAAGGCCAGTCCATCTGGCCTAGGGGCTTCTGTCAGCGGAGGAGAGAAGCGGGTTCATTCCCCGCCCTCCTCTCCTAAAAAGAAGAAAAAGACAAGATAGACTAAGAAGACTCAGAGCTCCTCTCCATACGTGGGGGCTGTGGGGACGGATGGGTCTGCTGCCACTTTAGCAAGCGACCAGGCCAAGACCGGCACATCCGGCCCCTCTGCACCCCGGCTACGGTGCTCCTGACTATGACAAAGACGAAAAGTTCACAGGGCGGAGCCTCGATGACATCAGGGCCCCTGATTCAGAGGTTACCTGGCGTTGTCGAGCCCGCTGGCTTCAAAATCTTCCTCGTTATTCGCTCCACTGATGGTACCATGTTGTCCAAGGGCAACATGATCCATCAGAGGAGAGGATTAGCTAGTGCAATTGGTAGAGAGCCGAAGGTGACCCGTTTCTCGGACGGGAGCCTTCTGGCGAATGCGGCGAATCCCGCCGAGGCGGCCAAGATAAGTGCTCTTCAGACACTTCATGGCACCCCGGTGAGTGTGACGCCACACTCTACCATGAACTTTGTGAAAGGAGTAGTTTATGCAAGGGAACTCGTTGACTACTCCATTGAGGACATCACCCTATAGCTGGCCGACCATGGGGCGGTCAAGGTCGAACGTGTGATGAGAAAACAGGGAGGGGCCTCGAGACCCACCCCTACACTCTTCGTCACGTTCGACTGTGACAAGCTCCCTGAGTCGGTGCGTGCCGGTTGGTACCGCTACCGCGTGAAGGCATTCGTGCCACTGCCGCGGCGGTGCTATTACTGTCACCGCTTCGGCCATACGAATCGCTCATGTAGACGTGCAAAGTCGCGGTCACCTGAAGTCTGTGTAAATTGCTCCAAGGTCGCACACGATAAGTCCAAATCGTTTGTGGCCAAGTGTGTCAATTGCGGAGAGCCGCACCCTGCTTCTTCGAAGCAATGTGGTGCATATCTCCTTGAGAAAGAAATCCTGCCGTTCAGGCCCAGGATCGACTCTCATTCTGTGAGGCAAAGGACTTGTTCCTGGCGCGCCCGGCTCTGCCTGGGACGTCATATGCCTCAATAGTTAGAAAGGCACCCTCTGCTCCTGGCCCATCCAGGCCAACGAGCATGGTTGTTTCTGCGCCCATTCGGAGCCCTTCTGCGGGCTCTACCCAACCCGGGCGCTTCCCTGGTAAAGCTGGTGGCAAAAAGGGTTCATACCCTGCCCCTGCTAAAACCAGGGCCCCTCCTCTTCCCCCAGCGTGACCGTTTCCCGTAAGGCGAAACGGCCACGTGCCTCCACCGAGTCGTTAGACTCACAGGAGGCAACACCCCTGAAGATGGTCGCTAGGCCATCTTTCGGGATTCCTAAAGCTGTTCCCCGAAAGGAGGACAGCAACAAAGGAGCTTTGGCCCCTTCGCCCTTCTCCCGAGGTGGAGCGAGTGGCTCGGAGACGGTGGTTCCTCGAAAATAGGGCCCCCCGCCTCCGAAGCCGCAACGCCCGCCTAAGGTTTCGAGCGGAGGGAGAAAAAGACTCACATGGCGAGCCCAACCTCCCCCAATAAGTCCTCGAAGGCGACAGCGCCTTCAGCGCTTTGTCCGGCCAACAGCGCCTTCAGCGCTTTGTCCGGCCAACAGCGCCCGGGGTTCTGCCTCCGGGAAGCGTACGGCCATTCCCGTGAGGGTCTTTAGTTCGAGGAGGGCCCCCGCGTCTCCTCCGAGCTAGGCCTGGAGGGCAGATTCCTTCTATGGAATTGCCGTGGACTCCGGGCCAACTGGGGGGTGTTGCGGAGGCTCGTCTCATCCCGTTCCCCGTTAGCTATCGTTTTGCAGGAGACCATGCTAGGCGCGTGCCCCCTGCCCGCCCTCCCGGGGTATAAGGCTCTTGCGACCCCACCACCGCGGTATGGCCGGGCTGGGGGTTTCGCGGTTTACACCCGGCATGATGTCTCGGTTTGTTCTTTATGTCACCTTAGATACCTCCTTTCAGGCAGTGGCTGTGCAGCTGCACCTGGATAGGAGGTATACTCTGATTTCTGCGTACATTTCACCATCATCTGACTCGACGCGGGGGACTTCCGCCGCGTCGTGGCACGGTTGCCGAGGCTCTATCTCTTGCTTGGAGATCTGAACGGCAGGCATCCTCTCTGGGGAGTTTACTCCATAAATCCCAGGGGACAAGTCCTTGCCGATCTGATCGAAGAGCTTGAGATGGGTGTCCTAAACGTGGATGAGTTTACGCATTACTGTCCGAGAACCGCTTCATTTTCTTGCCTCGACCTATCTTTGTGCTCTTCGGATGCACAGCCTGATTTTGATTGGGACGTGGTCCTTGACCTCCATGGTAGTGATCACTTTCCCATTCAAATATCATTTTCAGGGCAACTGCCGCCTGAGAGACCACCTCGGTGGTGCTTGGCGCAGGCGCGGTAGCCTGCATTTCAGGAAATTACTGAATTCTCTATCTCAGTCGATGAGTTTAGGTCGGTAGATGAGGCCGTTGAGTTCTTCTCCGGCAACCTCATCGCCGTGGGCCTGACTACTATTCCTAGGACGTCTGGCCGTTTTGTACGCCGACCACTCCCATGGTGGTCGGCCGAGTGTGAGACGGCCCTCAAACAGAAGCGTTATGCCTACACGCGCTATAAGCGCCGCCCGAACGATTTCACTGTCGCTGAATTTCGTCGGGCTAGGGCTAGGTTCTGGTATATTTCGAAGCACGCCCGCCGCTCTTCATGGCGGGCATACGTGTCTTCACTTAACGGGAAGACCCCTTTAACTGAGGTGTGGAAGCGAGTCAAAAGGATTCGGGGCAAGTTCTCGCATGCCCCCCTCCCGTTCTCCAGGAGAATGGGACCGCAATCTCGGACCCCGCGTCCGTGGCGGAATCCTTAGCGACCGCTTTTTCCGCATTCTCTAGCCGTGTGCTGCTCCGCCAGCATTCAATGCACGTCGTGATGTCGTGGAAGGCCGCCGGCTGGACTTTACCTCCAGAGGCGGAGAACCCTTCAACGACAAGTTTACTGTGAGTGAGTTGCGTTCCGCTCTCGCTTCGTGCGCGGACACCGCCCATGGTCCGGACGATGTCCCGTACGCCATGCTTCGACACCTGGGTGAGCGAGGGATGGCCTTTCTGTTAGATTTGTTCAACAGGATCTGGGTGGAAGGTCTTCTCCCAGACTCCTGGCGAATCGCTACTGTGCTCGCCTTTCGCAAGCTGGGGAGAGATCACTCTACTCCGACCGGTTTCCGCCCAATCTCTCTAACCTCTTGCGTGTGCAAGTTGATGGAGAAATTGGTAAATGTTAGATTAGCCTATTTCCTGGACAGCAGAGGCCATCTGTCTTCTGCACAGTGCGGCTTCCATAAGTTCCACTCCACGTCGGATGCTCTGCTCCGACTGGAAAAGGCCGTCTGCTAGGCTTTCCCTCGTAGACAGCACTACGTCACGGTATTTTTTGATCTGGAGAAGGCCTATGATACCGCATGGCGATACGGTATCATGGAGACTCTCCACACGATGGGGGCGAGGGAATGCCTCCCAATGTTTATATCTGAATTTTTGCGAGATCGTCGATTCCGCGTAGGGGTGGGGGGAGCCCTCTCCGGCCCAAAGGAGCAGAAAGAGGGTGTCCCGCTGGGAAGTGTCTTCAGTGTCACACTCTTTGCCCTGAGCATCAACGGCGTCACCTCGGTGCTGCCGGAAGATGTTCTCGCTACGCTCTACGTGGACGACCTTTCGATCTCTTTTGGCGCGGCCCAGATGCCAACTCTGGAGCGTCGACTCCAACAGGCATTGAACCGCGTCTCTCGCTATGCCAAAGCGCACAGGTTTCGGTTTTCTTTGGCCAAGATTAAGGTGGTGCACTTCTGCCGCCCACCACGGCTTCACCCCGACCCAGATTTGTTTCTTAATGGGGGTGCGCCTGGATGTGGTGGAGTCGCACCGTTTCCTTGGTCTTGTATTCGACCGACGCCTCACCTGGGAGGCTCATATTCGCAGCCTTAGGGTCTCTTGTACCCGCGCCATGGACATTCTCCGTTCCGTGACGTTCAGCGCTTGGGGCGCTGATAGGGCTACTGCCTTACTTTTTTATCGATCCTTTGTTCGCTCGAAGCTCGACTACGGATGCGAGTTTTATGCATCCGCAGCCGAGCGTTTATTGTGGAAGGTGGATTCGATCCACCACACCGGCCTTCGCCTTGCGACCGGTGCCTTCCGCACTTCCCCCATTGAGAGCCTGTTGGTCGATGCTGGGGAGATGCCACTCGCTCTGCGCCGCGTGCAGTGCATCACCCGCCTGTACGCGCGAGCCCGGCGCCTCCCTCATTCATCAACAGCTCTCACTGCTTCCGCAGCTGATCTCGATGGTGCCTATGCCGCCGAGAGACGCCAGTCATACCCTAAGCCCTTTGGGTTTAGGGCCAGGAAACTCCTTCGAGAGGTAGATATAGCTCTCGGGCCGGTGGCGCCCCTGGTTCTGCCCAGGACGCCACCCTGGAGGGTACCACATTTGGCTATTTGTCGCCACGCCTCTGCTCCCAAAGCTTGTACTGTGCCGGGAGTATTGCGTTCGACCTTTTTGGAGCACACATCGTGTCACGCTGGAACCGTGCCAGTGTATACGGATGGCTCCAAGTCCCAAGAGGGGGTCGGCTTCCACGCCGTATCCCCTCTGTTTGAAGTCAGCGGGGCTCTACTAGGCGCTGTGTCTGTCTTCACGGCCGAGCTGGTGGCAATACACCACTCGGTACGGGAGATTACGCGACGTGCCCGGTGGCGAGACCGGATTGTGATCTATAGCGACTCACAAAGCGCCCTGAGTGCTCTCGGGGCATTGGAATCTCCGCATCCCCTGGTTCGCGATATCCGTGACGCCACGGTTTTGGCGAGCCGGGCGGATGTCGAGATTATCTTCTGCTGGGTTCCTGGACATGTACGAATTGCGGGGAATGAGCGCGCCAAAGAGTCCGCGAGGATTCTGCGACCGGACCAGCATTTCGCTCTTCCTCACACCGACTACATGGCAGGAATACGGGCAGCTCTTCGGACTGCTTGGCAAAGAAGATGGGAGACGGTCGAAGGGAACTTAAAGTTGCGTGCCATTGCGCCGCGACTGTTCCCATGGACCTATCCCCCAATGCCGCGGCGGCTTCAGGTTGCTTTCTGTCGTCTCCGAATCGGACACACTCGTGTGACGCATCGCTATTTGATGGAGCGCTCGCCTGCGCCCTATTGCAACGACTGCGTCGTCCCCCAGACTGTTCGGCACATTCTTGTCGAATGTCCCAGTCTGGGTGATCTTCGTGCCCGATACCTGTCCCAGTACCGGGATGGGCGGGGTCGCTACCGCCTGTCCCTTGTGCTCGGGACAGATTCGTGCACATTGACTTGTGGACTTGTTGACTTTTTGGGGGAGGCCGGGCTTCTCCCCTTAATTTAAGGTTCTTTTTTTGTTATTGTTTAATCTGTAGGTTGCACTCTCCTGCACCGGGGTGAGGGGGACCTCCCCCCACTGCTGGAGATTGCTTTGATTGTTCAGTTTTTCCAATTTATATCGATTGTTAAGTTTTCATATTTTTATTTTAAAGTAGCCTAGTTCTAGGCTGTCGTTTTTTTCGGCGACTTATGCCCAAGTGGGCATTCGCCAGATGGGCTCCATAAAAAAAAAAAAAATCCTTGAGAAGGAAATCCTGGCCGTTCAGGCTCAGGATCGTCTCTCATTTCACGAGGCTAAGGACTTGGTCCTGGCACGCCTGTCGCTGCCCGGGACGTCCTATTCTTTAATGTTGAAAAAGACACCCTCTGCTCCTGGACCCTCCAGGCCTATGAGTACGGTCGTTTCCGCGCCCATTCAGAACCCTACTGCTGGCTCTACCAACCCCGGGCGCTACCCTGGTAAAGCTGGCAGCACAAAGGGTCCACACCCAGCCCTAGCTAAAACCAGGGCTCCCCCCTCCCCTTTCCCCAGCGTGCCCGTTTCCCGTAAGGTGAAACTGCCACGCGCCTCCACCGAGTCGTTAGACTCACAGGAGGCAACACCCCTGAAGTTGGTCGCCAGGCCATCTTCCAGGGTTCCTAAAGCTGCTCCCCCGAAAGGAGGACAGCAACAGGGTAGCTTCGGCTCCTTCGCCCACGCCTAGTGGTGAGCTGGGTGGCTCGGAGACGGTGGATCCTCGAAAAGAGGCCCCCCCGCCTCCGAAGCCGCAACGCCCGCCTAAGGTTTCGAAGGGGAGGGAGGAACAGACTCGCATGGCGAGCCCAACCGCCCCCAATAAGTCATCGAAGGCGACAGCGCCTTCTGTGCATTGTCCGGCCAACAGTGCAATGGGTTCTGCCTCCGGAAAGTGTAAGCCTATTCCCGTGAGGGTCTTCTGTTCGAAGAGGGCCCCCGCGTCTCCTCCGAGCTAGGCCTGGAGGGCATATTCCTTCAATGGAATTGCCGTGGACTCCGGGCCAACTGGGAGAAGTTGCGGTGGCTCGTCTCCTCCCGTTCCCTGTTAGCTATCTTTTTGCAGGAGACCATGCTGGGTGCATGTCCCCTGCCCACCCTCCCGGGGTATAAAGGTTTTGCGACTCCACCACTACGGGATGGGGACCGGGCGGGAGGATGTGCGATTTACACCCGGCATGATGTTTCCGTTCTAAACTTCGCTTTAGATACCTCCTTTCAGCAGTAGCTGTGCAGTTGCACCTTGATAGGAGGTATACTGTTATTTCCGCGTACATTCCACCGTTAGCCGACTTCGACGCGGGGTACTTCCGTCGCGTCGTGGCACGGTTGCCGAGGCCTTTTCTCTTGCTCGGAGATCTAAACGGTAGACACCCCCTCTGGGGAGACTACTCTATCAATCCCCGGGGTCAAGTCCTTGCCGACCTGATCGACGAGCTTGATCTGCCTCGATCTATCTTTGTGCTCTCCGGATGCACAGCCCGATTTTGATTGGGAAGTGGTCGATGACCTCCATGGTAGTGATCACTTTCCCATTCAAATATCAATTCAGGAAATGCCTGAATTCTCAATCTCAATCGAGGAGTTTAGGTCGGTAGATGAGGCCATTGAGTTCTTCTCCGGCAACCTCATTGCCGCGGACCACCTAGCAACTATTCTTAGAAGGTTTGGCCGTTTTGCACGTCGACCACTCCCGCGGTGGTCAACCGATTGTGAGACGGCCGTCAAGCAGAAGTACTATGCCTACATGCACTATAAGCGCCGCCCGAACGATTTCACTTTTCCGCTCTTGCTTCGTGCGCGGGCACCGCCCATGGTCCGGCGATGTCCCGTACGCTATGATTCGACACCAGGGTGCGCGAGGCATGTCCTTTCTGTTAGATTTGTTCAACACGATCTGGGTGGAGGGCCTCCTCCCTGATTCCTGGCGAATTGCTATTGTGCTTGCCTTTCGCAAACCAGGGAGAGATCAATCTACTCCGTCCAGTTTCCACCCAATCTCTATAACCTCTTGTGTGTGCGATACGGTATCATGGAGACTCTCCACACGATGGGGGCGAGCGGACGCCTCTCAATGTTTATATCTGAATTTTTGCGAGATCGTCGATTCGGCGTACGGGTGGGGGGAGCCCTCTCCTGCCCAAAGGAGCAGGAAGAGGGTGTCCCGCAGGGAAGTGTCCTCAGTGTCACACTCTTTGCCCTGAGCATCAATGGCATCACCTCGGTGCTGCCGGAAGATGTTCTCGCTACACTCTACATGGACGACCTTTCGATCTCTTTTGGCGCAGCCCAGATGCCAACTCTGGAGCGTCGACTCCAACTGGCATTGAACCGCGTCTCTCACTATGCCGAAACGCACAGGTTTCTTAATGGGGCGCGCCTGGAAGTGGTTGAATCGCACCGTTTTCTTGGTCTTGTATTTGACAGACGCCTCACCTGTGAGGCTCATATTCGCAGCCTTAGAGTCTCTTGTACCTGCACCACGCATACAGTAATACCTTACCCTACATCATTAATTGCTTCTTAAGGCCATGACATAACCTGAATTTTCATGTAAATTGAACAGAAAGGATAAAAAATGATAGTAAATACTTTCAAACTAGTGTAAGAATAACACACAGCATTTTTAAACATATGTAAAGTAAAATTCTTTCTAATAATGAATTTAATTTGAAAAAAAACAAAACATAATTGACTCATTTTTTACTTACACCAACCCTTGTGTCTATTCCTGTTGCAATGGCCATCGTAAGAACATTGCGCTTAGGTACACTTACTTTCCCCCTCTTTGGACCCATGGTTACTTTAGGTGCAGATCACTAATAAATCACACTAAACCACGTGCTTGAACTGAAACCGAATACAGTATCACGGCCACGCCACTGACGCTATGTGGCTTTCCACTGAATCACAAATGTGGTGTTACATATAAATTTAATTTACCAACATAAATTATTAAGTTTACAAAATATTTTACAATTTAATATACTTTTATATAGTTTTAATGGTTTCTATGGGATAATAAATTATTTATTTGGTCTTTTACATAGTCAGATTTAATGGCATTAGGTGAACTTAATTTTACTCTTGAAAAGTTGCGTAAGTGTAGATTTGACGTAAGCCAGGGTATTACTGTATTCTTCATTCTGTGATTTTCAGCACCTGGGGCGCTGATAGGGCTACTGCCTAATTTCTTTATTGATCCTTTGTTGGTTTGAAGCTTGGCTACGGATGTGAGTTTTATGAATCGGCAGCCGAGCATGTAAAGTGGACTCGATCTACCACACCGGCCTTCACCTGGTGACCGGTGCCTTCCGCACATCCCCAATTGAGAACCTACTTGTCGATTCTGGGGAGATGCCACTCGCTCTGTGCCGTGCACAGTGCATTATTCGCTTGTGGGTGCGAGTCTAGCGCCTCCCTCAGTCGCCAACAGCTCTCGCTGCATCCGCAGCTGATCTTGGGGACACCCACCCCATGGCTTCTTCCGAGGCGTCTGCGAAGCCTCGACCCCACGTGACCTGCGGGGGTTCCATGGTACCCATTCTGAATAAAGGAGGGCCTCTAGCAGCGAGACCCTGGGAGTAGGCCAACTGGGCCCAGAAGAAGGGCAATGAGGTCGCCCCGCAGACAAAGTTGAGGAGGCCTCCCAAGCGACCCTAGAAATCCGAGGGGTATGCCACCTGGGGGGGCCCAATTGAGCGCGTATGCCAGGCGTCCTCTCATCTTGGGGGTGAGACGGGTGGAGGTAGAAGTAAGGTTAATCTTGACGCCCAAATAAGTCAGGGACTTACATGGTTCAAGGGTACTTTTGGTCTTGTTAATACCCAGACTGGTGGTGAAGAGGTCGTCTCGCAGGTTTCGGAGGGCGCGGGCGTCTCCCAGGAACCAGATGTCGTCCAGGTAGGTGTATGCAACACAATTGTACCTTTGGGTGAAGCGGGAGAAGATGGGGGCCATGCACATTTGCATAATGTATGGGCCCCTCGAAAAGCCCATGGGGAGACAAGTGAACCTGTAAGTGTCCTTACCACATTTTACCCCGAATCATCGGCGAGCATTGGGGTGGAGCGGGATGTGATAGAACCCGTTTCGCAGGTCGATCTTGATGGCCTACGTATCGGGGCCAGTCTCCTGCAGGACTTTACCTAGGGAGGGAAGGTGAAATGAAAGGGGTTTATACTCCTCCTAGGCTGACAAAGGGGACATGTCGTATACCACTCGATCCTCTTCTTTATTTCGAGGGACGAGGAACAGCCTGTGAGCGCACGTGATCTCGGACGATCGCTCAAGCACTTTAGATCGTACTAGAGATTGGATGGATCCGACCAGGGCAGGGGCAGTCTTTTCAAAGTTTCGATATTTGCCCAAGAACACACGGACACCCTTACCTGCGGCAACCTTGGAAATGTTGGAAGGCAGTGGAAGCCCGGTGCACACTCTCCCCGGTATAAAATCGCATATGTGACCCACACATTCACCCCTGGCCGGACGCGCCAGCGGGTCGAACACCGAGATTTGTTCGTTATCTTCGTTATCGTCCCCATCAGAGTCCTCCCGAGACTCGACCTGGGGCACCGGTGGCGCCTCCTGAGGAGGGGCCTCCACCTGCCGAGGAGGGCAGGGTCCCGGTCAATGAGGCGCTCGAGGTCCTCATTGTTATTGTGCGGGGAGCCAATCATAAGTTGGTCAATGGCCTCCACAGCCGCGGCGAGTCCAGGGTCCCATGCTAGCAGGCGCTCGTGTTCCGCCATCTCGAAGTCCTGCAATTCTAACCAATCCTCATAATGAGGATTATCTTTAAGAAAGATAGGAGGCAAAATTACAGGAGGGGGGAAGGGGGAGGAGGATCCACGGATATCACCACAGGTTCCGGGTGGCCCGTAAACCACTCACCAGAAACCACGATCCCGCGGCCGTCGTCCGCCCCGACCTCCACGTCGATACCGAAGGGGTCCTATGGGAAGAGAATATTTATACAGGGAGGGGAAGGGGGGGGTTATTTCAGGTCCAAACAGGACTTCCCCCATGGCCCAACACTCCTCTTCCCACTCACTCCTTCTTTCGGGAGCGAGATCGCCCGCCTCTGCGCCTACCTCTTCCCCTTCCTGTGACAGTTGGCGGTCTGGAAGCATTTCTTACATAGGAAGAGGAGTACTGGGACACCAGGTTCGTCCTGTTATAAATCAATGGGTCAATGTCAATACCCACGATCTTTAAGGAATGGAGCCGGGCGTCCTCAAGAGCGTAGCGCCAATTAACCAGGCCCTGAAGATAGTAAAGGCGGAGGCGCGCGTTGAGCCGCATTTCCTCGGCCGTAAGAAGATGCTCCCTTAGGCGATGCAAAATGAGGAGGAGATTGATTTCCTCAATATCCCTAGTCCTTAGATTTCCCGTTGGGCTGGTAATACGCAACCTAAGGGTGGCGGCCACGAGTTCCCAATCTGGGGTCACACGGCCGGGAAGCACCCTTTGGGAAATATCCTGGGAAGGCTGAAAACCCTGAGACGTGCGTGGAATGCTCTCTAAGGCATCTGCAAGGGAACGCGTTACGAAATTAGGGGCGGAATAATCAACAGGGGAACTGGTGGAGGGTTGTGGGGGCTGTGGGGCACGTTGTGTAGGCACCACCTCCGAGGTGGACATGGATTCAAGGGCCTGACGACGGAACTCGGGGGCCGTGGGATCCATCGTGAGTACGTACCTTGTGGGAGAATGTTGTGGTGACACCGTGCCACTCGGTCGCTCTGAGGTGGCACGGGGGTTCTTTTTTTAGGTTGCATAATAGAGTCGGTTATTTCGTGAAATTCCGACAAATGTAACCTATACAAGAACCGACGTGCAATAACTAATTATAATTAATTATAAAACTTTTTTGCACACATGTGCACCCTTTATAGTGTACAAATGAATAATTAACACAAGGACTCTGTTTAGTAGAGTCATAAGGCAAGCACAAGGACTCCTCCTCACACCGATTACATGTCAAGAATATGGGCAACCCTCCAGGCGACTTGGCAAAGAAGATGAGAGATGGCTGAGGGGAACTTAAAGTTGCGTGCCATTGCGCCGCGACTGTTCCCATGGACCCACCCCTCAATGCCGCGATGGCTTCAGGTTGCTTTCTGTCGTCTCCGAATTGGACGCACTCGGGAGATGCATTGCCATTTGTATGGAGTGCTTGCCTACACCTTATTGTGAAGACTGTTTGGCTCATTCTTGTTGAATGTCCCAGTCTGGGTGATCTTTGTGCACATTACCTCTCCAAGTACTGGGATGAGCAGGCTCGCTACCGTTTGTCCCTTGTACTCGGGACAGGTTTATGCACAATGACTTGTAGACTTTTCAACTTTTTGGAGGAACCTGGCATCCTCCACTTTATTTGACTGTTTGTTGTGGGTTGCATGTTCCTGCACCAGGCACAGGTGGGCTATCCTGACCCTAGAGCGCACTTCCTTCTTGTTGCCTTCTTGCTTGTTTTTTGTTTTTTTTTATTTTTTAGCCTTTGTAATTTTTATTTTTATTTGTTATATGCATATTTTTTATTTGTTTTTTTTTTTATATAAACTGGATTGAGTACTGCGACTTATGCCCAAGTAGCAAAATTATTCCATCTCACCGTGGTGCAGTTGAAGTCCTTTCTATTGCTCAGGAAATGATGACATTTTAGGAAGTGTTAGTCATCATGAGTAAGGGTTTTGGAGTGAAGGTATATGTGCAATATGGTGTAGAGAAACCGGTAATGTATTGTGGTCAAGGTGTGGACAGAGACAATGAGTATGAGTTGCATCTTCTATGTCTAAGTTGGGTGCATTACAATTGGTTGTTTAAAAAGAAGAAATATTGTTAGATGGGTGAGTGATGAAGTTTATAAATATATTAGTCCAATGAATGTGGATGAGGGGGTTGGTTCTGCCGAGGTGTTTTTGGAATGTATGAAGGTTGCAAATATGGTGTGTGAGCATGGGGTGAAAGAAAAGGTGCATGTTTTTTGACTATGAATAGGAAGAGATATTGTGGGATGATTGATATGAGAGTGCAGATCTAATTGGTGAATTAGAGTGTGGTATGTGATACTGACAGAGTGAGTTGGAATGTTCTGAGAAGGGGTATTAGTGATGTGTTGTTTTGAGTGAAGAGCTGTTGACTGCTGAGGACATTGAAAGAATGCAAGTCTTATCCAATGGTGTGTGAATTGAAAGATAATGTGTTAAACAATTTGCCTGTTAATGAATGGTATAATATACTAGAGAGGAGGAAGTTTGGTGACGATGAAGATGTGTATATTCTGTTATTTTCTGTGTGTGAAGATCGTGCAGGATAGGTTTGGACATATGGGCAAGAATAAATTGTGGGAGTGTGTCAAAGTCTGTGTGTTTAGTCCTTTCTTGAAAAAGATTTGTGTTGATGTAGTACTACTTATGAAGTCTGCCAGAAGGAGAAGTACCAGAGAGTGTATGCTACCCTGCTGGTTTTGAAGATAAGTGTGAATGAACCTTTTGAAATAGTAGCAATTGATTGTGTTTCTCTTTGAGGATATATAATGGTACTTGGTTGCATTTTTTGTTTTTCTATTGAACATAGCCTAATTACAAACCAAATTGTGTATGGCAACTTTTGCCCTAGGGCAGTGACCAGATAGCCCTGAAAAAAAAATCTCAAGAGTAGCTTTCTAAAGATATCATCATGATCATTTCAGGCATTTGCCTCCCCCCATTGAGAGAAGCCCTTTCTCATCTTTTTTAACCTTTATTGGGCCTTTGCAATTTGTTTCCAGTTTTTAGCATATCTTTGAAGATCATCTTTCCATCTTGTTTTTGGTATTCTTTTCATTCGCCTTTTATCAAGTGGAGTTTACTCTATAAATTTTGTGGTCTATCTATCATTTTGGAATCTGCCCACATGACCTGCCCGGCTCCATTTCAGGTTGCTTATAGTTTCCACTATATCCTGAAGTTTGGTTTCTCCATATATCCAAGTGACTAATTTTCTGTCATGCCAAATTGTCCTCATCATAATGCATTTATGGGCTCTTTGTATTATTCTAAGTTTTATTATTCCATTATTGTATTATTCTAAGTTTTAATCTAAGTTTAGGGTGTTTCATTGTCTTTTGGGTGTATTTAAGGTCCATTCTATTT
Source organism: Ceratothoa steindachneri (assembly GCA_963969495.1). NCBI lineage: Eukaryota > Metazoa > Arthropoda > Malacostraca > Isopoda > Cymothoidae > Ceratothoa > Ceratothoa steindachneri. The sequence continues at coordinate 57,840,058 of OZ018319.1, read as the reverse complement.
GAGCCAATGGGCCAACAAACCTTTTTAGAATAGCTTCTGAATGTTAAGAATTTTAACTCTTGGCTGAATAAAACTTTTTTCCCTTCAACAATCCGCTGAATGTATTTTTTATAAAATATGACACGTTCGGTACGCATTTTTTCATTAATGAATGGTTTCTTTGCAGCATGCCGAGATGGTAATCCAAGTTCTTTTTGTAGCACTCCTGCATAGTTCGTTCAGTTATACAGGGTGTTCGGAAAGTCACTGTGCACTTTTCTAATAATTTTTTTTTATATTTCAGATTTTGACCTCAAACCATTTATGTTAATAAATATGTAAGTGCAACTGATAGCGGTGTTTAGAAACAAAATAAGAAGGGTCCAAGCCTGTATTGATGCCAAGGGGGGTCACTTTCAACATAATTTATAATTGTCGTTCATATTTACCTCCTGTATTCTATATTGAAACATTTATGTTAATAAATATGTAAGTGCACAGTGACTTTCTGAACACCCTGTAGATAATAAATTATTCATATTAAATTTTAATTCTTTTGCAGTTATTGTTGGATTATTCATTTCTAAATGTTTCATAAGCATGTCTGTTCGCAAATTTGTTTTTCTCAGTCTTCCAGATTGTTTTTTAGGTACTGGCATAGATAGGCTAACATTGTTTTTAACATATGAAACCCATTAAATTAACAGTACTTTGTGATATTTTTAATTCATTAGCTATCCGTCTCTGAGACTTCTCACATTGATGAAGAGCAACAATAGCACCTCGACAATCACTGTTGAATTGTTTTCTAGCACACATTGGAAATAAATTTTATTTAGATCACTTTCTGTAAAAAATCAAAATAATAATGAAATGGCAAAATACATGAAATCGGAAAAATTTGATGCATGCCCACACACAATGAGCGCTACCATAATACTAACTTAAGATTGCATCGGAAAGCTGTCATGTCAGAGCGTTATATGAAAGCTACCAGATGCCGCTAGAACAAATAGATATCAGATACTTTTTGCAGACATTGTAACTACACATTAAACTAAAAATGACACGAGATAAACTAGCACAGACTAACTAACACAAAGGAAATTAAATCTAAACCTAATTTAGATTCAGAAAGAGAGAAATAATTTAATAAAAAGATGGAAACATCCAAGAAATCTTCCTATATAAAAATATTATACTCAGAGATAAATTAATAGGAAATAACATAAAAATACAAGCTACAATTGAATTGTAAATACATAAGATAACATACTAATCAGTAGTACGTTATAAATAGTAAACAATGGTTTGAATATCAGAACAAATACACACTATACTACAACACAAAAAGACCTAAGGCAAATAAGTTAACCCTTGAAGCTCATACTTATCCATTTTAACACAAATATCAAATTAAATTGACAGATTAGCTTGATCTCCAAGCATCTAGCAACCCTCTGCAAACCTCTCACTTCCTTCACTTTTAACCCTGAAAGTTTTACTCTCAACTGACACTCATTGTCCCTACAGAAGACTTGAGGGAGAGGGAGAGAAAAAGATTAATAGAAAGTAGATAGAATAAGATATACACCATGGTTTGAATGCCACATTAAGCTGTAGGTCTACTAACTGCCTAGGTCATCTATTTATTTACCCTACTCTACTTCTTGTCATTCTATCTTGAACATTTCTTCTTCTCTCTCACTCATACCCTCTGCAACCCTTCTCCTCAGAGTCTATGGAAATTCTGATGGAAAGAGTTTGGAGAACTACAAGGCAGTGTCAGCACCCCCTTCCCATCCTCTGGCTACTCCGATGATGACAGAGTTGGGTGAGATGGGGGGTCTGTCAATCTGTTCTTTCCTCTCACTTTCCTTTTATTTTTGTTATTGTTTTGGGGCTGAAGATAAAAGCCAGTCACTTCCAAAAATAGTCTCCACAATCAAGGTTTTCACATTGAACTGTCTTTCTTGCTCAATGAATTGCTGAAATCCCATAGCTTTAGTTATTCACTTAACAAATTTTCAAAGTAAAATCATTTATTTTTATTTCTTATACTTTTCAAGTTAAATTTGATCTAATATATAGTTCAGATTTTAGGTAACTTTGCACCATTAGAAAATTAACATGTTATAAGTGCTTTATATAACAACCATTTCAAGGAATTGCTCTGTGGCCTTGCTCCAATTATAGTTTTTTTTGTGAGGGTCCACTTTATACCAAATCAACTAGTTAGATTCATATTTAAAGGATTCAAGTAGTGGAGGTGTAGTAACAGAGTAAATGAATAAAGGAGACTGGAGAAGCAGCTGGTACAAATCTATGGTTGCTGACAAGGACTGTCCTGGGTGAGCTGAATGTTTATTTTGGGTTTTGTTTCACTAATTTTAACAGCATCACTCATCTTTATTCTTGCAAGATTCTCTTTGCTGTCAAGGATAGTGGTCTCGGCATTGAGCATCTCTTGAGAGGATTGTAGTGTGTTTGTTGTACCATTGACATTTTATTGCGTTATTTTGCATCTGGGCTGTAACGTGTATAGACAGGTAGTTGTGGTTATTCCTTTTAAATGAACATTTGGGTTTTAATTTTTTACAGAGCCCTTCTGCACTCCAATCTCTCTGAGAGCCACACTAATATCCTCCGACTGGATACCATCAAGGGAGAAATTCTGAGGGCGGTTCTTGAATATATTTATACGGGTAAGACACGCCTGAAAGAAGAAAATGCCATGGAGGTCCTGGTTCTTGCTGATTACCTCCAAATTCATGACCTCAAGAGACTTTGTTGTAGCTACATTAAGGTAAGATTTCTTCATGAATTTAAAAGAATTCTCCCCTGTGACATTGCAAGTGGGGTCCCCCTTTTAGACTGCTACTTTGAGGACAAGCATGCCTCCCTACCCCAGTACCCCTAGGTTAGGTAATAGGTAGATGATCACCTCCCTACTACTTCTACATGACAGACATATCTCTATTCTTCCTTATTGCTTACTCTACATCTGATACTTTTTTTTATTGCTATTTAGAGAGGTTCTGTGGCTAGGTCCATTCCTAACTTTGTATTTGACCCAATGCTTAATGTAAGGGCCAAAATCCTGATGACTGGGGAGCTTACTAAGCTGGCTATTCTCTTAACTGCTTCCACTGTATAAATAAATGGTAATAGTCTGGATGCTTCTGAATATCTATAAAGACTTTCCTATACCTCTCTAGGGAGAGCATAGTATCCTCTTTCCATGAATGCCTTTTTTTTTATTAATCAAACATGGAAGATTGGCAGTGTTATTAAAGGAAGTGGCCCCCTCCAATTGCGGCCTCATCCTACCTTGCTCTCTTTTAGAATGTTGCATTTGAAGAAGCTCCTCTCACTGATTTGATATTCAGCATAAATTTGAAGTGAGGGTTTGATTTGGTTGTGTAGTATTGTCTATTTCTGTGAATAATATATTTGTGTTTGGTAATTGTTCATTGTTGGGAATATGTGTGTTTTCTGTTGTTTGGTTGTGATACTGTGCATTTTTTTTATGATCAGCAAAATCACCTTGATACCTAGGTTAATTCTTAGTGATTTTAGTGTGCTTCTCTTTCACTTTTGTGAGTGTATTTATTCTTTTATATAATTAAAGAACTTTTTATTTTAAAAATATTAATTATATAAAAATGGCTGAGCAGAAGATTAGGAAGATAGAGTGTAGTAATGATAAGGCCATAAAGAATGAGGGAGATTGTTCATTGCTTGCCTGGTGAGGTGTGTGTGAATATGTTTTTTTATACTGTGTTACATTTGCAGGTTGTGGTATGGTATTTAGGATGTTTGTGTTATCTGTGTGGTGTGTTTACTATTTGTCTGTGGGTGGGTAGTTTCGTAGATAGTGACAGTGGCTGTATGCATGGAACTGTGTGCCTTTCATGTCCAAATGTTGTTTTATAGTTAGTACCTTGGTTTTGGCATGTAGGTAGTCTATGGGTGTTGTTTGTGTGCCACCAAGTATGATTCTAAGTGTAGTGTTTTGTGTGATTTGTAACTTTTTTAGCTGTGTGTTGGATATGACAGGGGCCCAGGTAGGGTTGGCATAGTCTATTATGGACTGTATGTGTTGCTTGTATACTAGAGTGAGTGTTTCTTTGTATTGCCCAAAAGTTATACTGTTAGTGCTCTGGCCTGCATTGCATTTTGTGATTGTTGTTTATGTGTGGTGCGAATGACATGGATGTGTTGTATGTGATTCCCAGTATTTTTGTTTAATGTGTGCTGGGTATTGTGGAGCTGTTCAATGTTGCTGTTTGTCTGTGTAGATGTTCTTTGTTTAGGGATGTGTGCTTTGTCCGCATTGTTTATTATGTCATTGAACTGTATGATTGTGTTGTTTAATATTGGTGTTGTTATGTGTACATGATTTTAGCCCCTGAAAATGATCTTTGGTGGTTTCCCCAAAACTCTCAGGCAGCTCACTTGTAGTTGGTGCTGGTATGGCGGGTGTGTGAGAATGTGTCTGTTGTGGTGTGCAGTGTAATGATGATTGGGAGGTGATCTGATGACAGGTCTGTTACAGTTTACCATGTTAAAGAGAGAACAGGTTTGGTGAGTAGAAAGTTATGTCTGGGAAAATGCAATTGAAATTTGCTTGGTGTGGAGTGTGTGTATGAGTGTCTGCGTTATTAACGATGAAGAGCTGATCTAGTTGTGTACAGATTTCTGTACCTCTTTGTGAGGTGTTCTGTTGGGCATATCAGTCTGTGTTTGGCATTGAAATCTCCACCCAGAAGAATGTTTGGGAGGGTATTTAATTCCTGTAGTCTAATCATGTAGTTTGGTGGTATACCTGGTGAGTGTTCTGGTGGAATGTACATATGTGTTTATGAGTGTAATTTGTTTAATGTGTCCAGTTTTGATTTGAAATGCTTGTAGTTCTATGTGTCTGTCTATTTGTGTAAGTGTTCTGATATGTTGTGTTTTTTCTATGTAGGAAATGCTGTGGTATATAAGTGATGAGGCCACCACCCTCACCATGTTGTATGTCTTGTCTGATGGCAGTGAAGTTTGGAATATTTAAAGTTTTTTGTTTGTGTTGTAGTTTTTTTTTTGTATTATGGCATTGTGGGTCTTAAATTTATGTAGGAAGTGTTTGAGTTCCATGTGCTTGTTTTGGATGCCGTCTATGTTAAGTTGGAGAATGTTAATGTTGCAGCAGTTGTTTCTGTATGGTGTATTTCTTTGTCTGTTTGGTGGTGTTGTTTGAGGTGGAATGGGTGGTGCTTGTGTGTGAGGAGGAAAAGGAATGTTAGGAGCAGGTGTTGGTTGTGCAGTATTTTGGGGGATAGGGATAGGTGGTGTGTGTGTGTGAGGAGGTAAAGGAATGTTAGGAGGTGGAAGTTGTGGGGTGGGTTGTTGTGTTGGCTGATTTGTGTTTGGTCGGGTGTGGGATGTTTGTGCCTGTTGGGTGTTGTTGTTGTGTATATTTTGGAATACAAGACATGTCCATTGTGCGGTGTAGTCTTTTAGTGTTTTGAGAGTGGTGCACCGGAGGTGTACCTCGTTTATATTTTACCAATAGGATGAAGGTTTGGCCGGTTGTCAATTCAGGGTTTATTTGGATTATAGTCTTCAGGTGTAACTGCGACTGCTGGCACCTGTTGTGTCACCTATTCGCTATATTAGTTGCAGTGAACTGATCCAAATCTGACACGTTTGGCTGTGACATGTGAATTGTAGATGGGGTAAGTGTAGTGCCTTGGGTTTGTTTCAATGTTCCTGGCTAAGAGTAGTTGGAGGGATTCAGTCGTCGGGTTAGCAAACCCCTTATAAGAAAAAACTAACCGATGCCAGCAGTGTGGTGCCGCCCAGGACACAGCACTCTGAAGAGCACCCGGGTTCCACTCCTCTTGGTTTTCCACTGCTTTGTAGATCCGCTGCACTCCTCCAGTGGGGTTGTTTGTGGTTGATTGGTTCGGTGGCAGGTCCCTTCCATTCATCCGCGACTGTCCTCTGAAGTAGATCCATGATGAAGCCAGACACCAGATCCTGGTGTGGTACATTGGTATTCTCAAATAATTTATCCTTCAAGTTTTTTTTTATATCACTCTTTAAGCATTAACACATAAGGGCGCTGTTCATAACATTTAATACCTGTATAACTTACTCTTAGCTTTTTGGAAGCCTTCGCAGTCAATGTGTTAAAGATGGAAAGAATAAACTTGTCTTAGGATTATTATATAGACCTCCAAATCTTACATTAGGAAGGCAGCCTCCTGTCCTCTGAGGCAGCAGATAGAAGATGCATGTAGAGGTAACCATGTGTGTATAATGCCTAATTTTTATTTCAGAAATATAGACTGGGAAACTCTTGTAGGTGATCTGGAGGCTGAGTAATTTTTTTTAATATGGTGCAGGATAATTTTCTTAGACAGGTTTAAACCAACACACTTGGGGTGATAATATATTGGATTTAGTTTAAACAAATTAAATTTAAGTTAAATAGGACGAGGTCCTCAGTAGATCAAATAAGGTTAAAATCCCAGACTTTAGAAAAGCAGATTATAGTTATCTGAGTAGGTACCTGGAGATGGTTGTTTGGGGAGTAGTGCCCCCGTAAGGGGCGCGGCGATTTGCCATCCTGGCCGCCGTACTGACGGGATCCAGCGCCCCGTCCAGCCCCAGCTTAGCCTCTCTTCCTTCCTTCAGATAGCCCGATTTCTCCCCTACCTCGTCGCTTTTCATACAACCTCTCCCACAACTTTCTCTGGTCAGCCTCTAATTTCACAAGGTAGATGCTGACCTTTTACTCAAGCCAACCACCCCGGATCGGGGCTGAGGGGGAAGGGGACATTGTTCCCTAACCCCTGAGCTCCGGTTCGGGATGGGTTTTTTTTAACAACCTGCTTCATCCCCACCCATACCTTCCTCACATCCCCTTTCCTCTCCTCTTCACATTCTATCAATTTTACGCCGTGTCCAAGGTGGAGCCGCCATGCCGATGGACTGCCAGGCCACCAGGCGGGAGGGGTGGTCCCGAATGGCAGCGCCTGGCTCTGCCGGGCTTGTAAGCACCTCTCGCAGTGCGAGCAACTGCGAGAGGTGATGAGCTATTGCGTCCCGTATTAAAAAGAGGGTCACCATGCCCATGTATGTAAAACAAATAAAAAAAACAACCCCCAACTTCCCCTGAAACAGCGACGGAGCCGCCCTCGGGCAGCTCCAGCAAAAAAATGGAGGGTCCCCCCCTGTGCTTGCGCAGGGGACCCTCCATATCTCCTCAACCGGAGAGGAGGCTTACTCCTCTCCTACGCCTACGGGTGAAGGGGACTCCCCCTCACCCCCTTCTCTGGAGGTGCTTTCGGGCACCTCCCTTTTACCAGCGGCAGTCCCCTCTTTTCTTTCCAAGGGGACTGCCAGCAAAGCCAGCAGGCAGCCCTTAGCCAGCCGCTCCACATCGAAGCGGCTCGGTAGGGCAAACCCCCTTAAGGGGGAGAGGTAAGCCAGGCCCCTTCAGTCGCTTCCCTCAAAAGACCTGCTGGCAAGGATATTAAACCTTGCCGCCGGGGTTAAGGCTTGTGCCTCCCCACAAATGACTCTTGACGCTGCCAACGGGACCTGCGATGTCCTGGGAGGGGATGGCCAACTGGAGGCCCCTCCTGTGATAGACATGGTCCTTGAGGAGACCCAGCCTCAGACGGTAGGGCCTTCCATGGGAGAGAATCCGGGCTCGGCGCCAAGCACCGAACCCGAGTCCGCCCCTATGCAAGGTCCCCCTCAAACGGCTGAAGGCTCCGATGCAATACAAGGAGGGGAGGGATCTCCTCCGACAGGTGCCCCCATGACTACCAGGAACTTCTCCATTTCGGAGAGGGACCTGGCTGAGGCCGGCCCATCTGGCATGGGGGCTTCTGCCGGCGGAGGTGAGAAGCGGTGACTTTCCCCGCCCGCCTCTCCAAAAAAAAAAGAACAAAAAAAGACTAGGAAGACTCGGGGCTCCAGGGAGGGATGGGTCTGCTACCACTTTGGTAGGCAACCAAGCCAAGATCGGCACATCCGGCCCCTCTACCCCCCCGTGTGCGGAGCCCCTGACTAAGACTAAGACCAAGAGTGCACAGGGTGGAACCTCGATGACATCGGGGCCCCTCATTCAGAGGTTACCTGGCGTTTTCGAGCCCGCTGGCTTCAAACGCTTCCTCAGTATTCGCTCCACTGATGGCACCATGTTGTCCAAGGGCAACATGATCCATCAGAGGAGAGGATTAGCTAGTGCAATTGGTAGAGAGCCTAAGGTGACCCGTTTCTCGGACGAGAACCTTCTTGCGAATGCGGCGAATCCCGCCGAGGCGGCCAAGATAAGTGCTCTTCGGACACTTCATTGCACCCCGGTGAGTGTGACGCCGCACTCTACCATGAACTTTGTGAAAGGAGTAGTTTATGCGAAGGAACTCGTTGACTACTCCATTGAGGACATCAGCCTAGAGCTGGCCGACCATGGGGTGGTCAAGGTCGAACGTGTGATGAGAAAACAGGGAGGGGCCTTGAGACCCACCCCTACACTCTTCGTCACGTTTGACTGTGACAAGCTCCCTGAGTCGGTGCGTGCCGGTTGGTACCGCTACCGCGTGAAGGCATTCGTGCCACTGCCGCGGCGGTGCTATTACTGTCCCTGCTTCGGCCATACAAATCGCTCATGTAGACGTGCAAAGTTGGGGTCACCCGAAGTCTGTGTAAAATGCTCCAAGGTCGCACACGATAAGTCCAAATCGTGTGTGGCCAAGTGTGTCAATTGCGGAGAGCCGCACCCTGCCTCTTCGAAGCAATGTGGTGCATATCTCCTTGAGAAGGAAATCCTGGCCGTTCAGGCCCAGGATAGACTCTCATTCGCGAGGCTAAGGACTTGGTCCTGGCGCGCCCGGCTCTGCCTGGGACGTCATATGCCTCAGTAGTTAGAAAGGAACCCTCTGCTCCTGGCCCATCCAGGCCAACGAGCAAAGTTGTTTCCGTGCCCATTCGGAGCCCTTCTGCTGGCTCTACCCAACCAGGGTGCTCCCCTGGTAAAGCTGGCAGCAAAAAGGGTTCATACCCAGCCCCGGGTCAAACCAGGGCTCCCCCCTCTTCCCCCAGCGTGACCGTTTCCCGCAAGGCGAAACGGCCACGCGCCTCCATCGAGTCGTTAGACTCACAGGAGGCAACACCCCTGAAGATGGTCGCTAGGCCATCTTCGGGGGTTCCGAAAGCTGTTCCTCGAAAGGAGGACAGCAACAAAGGAGCTTCGGCTCCTTCGCCCACGCCCCGAGGTGGAGCGAGTGGCTCGGAGACGGTGGTTCCTCGAAAAGAGGGCCCCCCGCTCAGAAGCCGCAACGCCCGCCTAAGGTTTCGAGGCGGAGGGAGGAAAAGACTCGCATGACGAGCCCAACCTCCCCCAATAAGTCCTCGAAGGCGACAGCGCTTTGTCCGGCCAACAGCGCCCGGGGTTCTGCCCCCGGGAAGCGTACGGCCATTCTCGTGAGGGTCTTCAGTTCGAGGAAGGCCTCCGCGTCTCCTCCGAGCTAGGCCTGGAGGGCATATTCCTTCAATGGAATTGCTGTGGACTCCGGGCCAACTGGGAGGAGCTGCGGAGGCTCGTCTCGTCCCGTTCCCCGTTAGCTATCCTTTTGCAGGAGACCATGCTAGGCGCGTGCCCCCTGCCCGCCCTCCCGGGGTATAAGGCTCTTGCGACCCCACCACCGCGGGATGGCCGGGCTGGGGGGTGCGCGGTTTACACCCGGCATGATGTCTCCATTCTTCCTTTCTCTTTAGATACCTCCTTTCAGGCAGTGGCTGTGCAGCTGCACCTGGATAGGAGGTATACTATCATTTCTGCGTACATTCCACCGTTAACTGACTTCGACGCGGGAGACTTCCGCCTCGTCGTGGCACGGTTGCCGAGGCCCTATCTCTTGCTTGGAGATCTGAACGGCAGGCATCCTCTCTGGGGAGATTACTCCATAAATCCCAGGGGACAAGTCCTTGCCGATCTGATCGAAGAGCTTGAGATGGGTGTCCTAAACGTGGATGAGTTTACGCATCACTGTCCGAGAACCGCTTCATTTTCTTGCCTTGACCTATCTTTGTGCTCTTCGGATGCACAGCCTGATTTTGATTGATGGGTGGTCGATGACCTCCTTGGTAGTGATCACTTTCCCATTCAAATATCATTTTCAGGGCAACTGCCGCCTGAGAGACCACCTCGGTGGTGCTTGGCGCGGGCGCGGTGGCCTGCATTTCATGAAATGACTGAATTCTCTATCTCAGTCGAGGAGTTTAGGTCGGTAGATGAGGCCGTTGAGTTCTTCTCCGGCAACCTCATCGCCGTGGGCCTGACTACTATTCCTAGGACGTCTGGTTGTTTTGCACGCCGACCACTCCCATGGTGGTCGGCCGAGTGTGAGACTGCCCTCAAACAGAAGCGTTATGCCTACATGCGCTATAAGCACCGCCCGAACGATTTCACTGTCGCTGAATTTCGTCGTGCTAGGGCTAGGTTCCGGTATATTTCGAAGCACACCCGCCGCTCTTCTTGGCGGGCATACGTGTTTCCACTTAACGGGAAGACCCCTTTAGCTGAGGTGTGGAAGCGGTCAAAAGGATTCGGGGCAAGTTCTCGCAGGACCCCCCTCCCGTTCTCCAGGAGAATGGGACCACAATCTCGGACCCCGCGTCCGTGGCGGAATCCTTAGCGACCGCTTTTGCCGCATTCTCTAGCCGGGATGCTGCTCCGCCAGCATTTAATGCACGTCGTGATGTCGCTGAAGGGCGCCGCCTGGACTTTACCTCCAGAGGCGGAGAACCCTTCAACGACAAGTTTACTGTGAGTGAGTTGCGTTCCGCTCTCGCTTCGTGCGCGGACACCGCCCATGGTCCGGACGATGTCCCGTACGCCATGCTTCGACACCTGGGTGAGCGAGGCATGGCCTTTCTGTTAGATTTGTTCAACAGGATCTGGGTGGAAGGTCTTCTCCCAGACTCCTGGCGAATCGCTACTGTGTTCGCCTTTCACAAACCGGGGAGAGATCACTCTACTCCGACCGGTTTCCGCGCAATTTCTCTAATTTCTTGCATGTGCAAGTTGATGGAGAAATTGGTAAATGTTAGATTAGCCGTTTTCCTGGACAGCGGAGGCCATCTGTCTTCTGCACAGTGCGGCTTCCGCAAGTTCCACTCCACGTCGGATGCTCTGCTCCGACTGGAAAAAGCCGTCTGCGAGGCTTTCCTTCGTAGACAGCACTACGCCACGGTCTTTTTAAATCTGGAGACGGCCTATGATACCGCATGGCGATACGGTATCATGGAGACTCTCCACACGATGGGGGCGAGGGGACGCCTCCCAATGTTTATATCTGAATTTTTGCGAGATCGTCGATTCCGCGTACGGGTGGGGGGAGCCCTCTCTAGCCCAAAGGAGCAGGAAGAGGGTGTCCCGCAGGGAAGTGTCTTCAGTGTCACACTCTTTGCCCTGAGCATCAACGGCATCACCTCGGTGCTGCCGGAAGATGTTCTTGCTACGCTCTACGTGGACGACCTTTCGATCTCTTTTGGCGCGGCCCAGTTGCCAACTCTGGAGCGTCGACTCCAACAGGCATTGAACCGCGTCTCTCGCTATGCCGAAGTGCACAGGTTTCGGTTTTCTTTGGCCAAGATTAAGGTGGTGCACTTCTGCCGCCATCCACGGCTTCACCCCCGACCCAGATTTGTTTCTTACTGGGGTGCGCCTGGATGTGGTTGAGTCGCACCGTTTCCTTGGTCTTGTATTCGACCGACGCCTCACCTGGGAGGCTCATATTCGCAGCCTTAGGGTCTCTTGTACCCGCGCCATGGACATTCTCCGTTCCGTGACGTTCAGCGCTTGGGGAGCTGATAGGGCTACTGCCTTACTTTTTTATCGATCCTTTGTTCGTTCAAAGCTCGACTACGGATGCGAGTTTTATGCATCCGCAGCCGAGCGTTTATTGCGGAAGGTGGCTTCGATCCACCACACCGGCCTACGCCTTGCGACCGGTGTTTTCCGCACTTTCCCCATTGAGAGCCTGTTGGTCGATGCTGGGGAGATGCCACTCGCTCTGCGCCGCGTGCAGTGCATCACTCGCCTGTACGCGCGAGCCCGGCGCCTCCCTTAGTCGCCAACAGCTCTCACTGCATCCGCAGCTGATCTCGACGGTGCCTATGCCGCCGAGAGACGCCAGTCATACCCTAAGGTCTTTGGGTTTAGGGCCAGGAAACTCCTTCGAGAGGTAGATATAGCTCTCGGGCCGGTGGCGCCCCTGGTTCTGCCCAGGACGCCACCCTGGAGGGTACCACATTTGGCTATTTGTCGCCACGCCTCTGCTCCCAAAGCTTGTACTGTGCCAGGAGTATTGCGTTCGACCTTTTTGGAGCACACATCGTGTCACGCTGGTACCGTGCCAGTGTATACGGATGGCTCCAAGTCCGAAGAGGGGGTCGGCTTCCACGCCGTATCCCCTCTGTTTGAAGTCAGCGGGGCTCTACTAGGCGCTGCATCTGTCTTCACGGCCGAGCTGGTGGCAATACACCACTCGGTACGGGAGATTACGCGACGTCCTCGGTTCGGTGACCGGATTGTGATCTATAGCGACTCACAAAGCGCCCTGAGTGCTCTCGGGGCATTGGAATCTCCGCATCCCCTGGTTCGCGATATCCGTGACGCCACGGTTTTGGCAAGCCGGGCAGATGTCGAGATTATCTTCTGCTGGGTTCCTGGACATGTACGAATTGCGGGGAATGAGCGCGCCGATAAGGGCGCCAAAGAGTCCGCGAGGACTCTGCGACTGGACCAGCGTTTCGCTCTTCCTCACACCGACTACATGGCAGGAATACGGGCAGCTCTTCGGACTGCTTGGCAAAGAAGATGGGAGACGGTCCAAGAGAACTTAAAGTTGCGTGCCATTGCGCCGCAACTGTTCCCATGGACCTATCCCCCAATGCCGCGGCGGCTTCAGGTTGCTTTCTGTCGTCTCTGAATCGGACACACTCGTGTGACGCATCGCTATTTGATGGAGCGCTCGCCTGCGCCCTATTGCAACGACTGCGTGGTCCCCCAGACTGTTCGGCACATTCTTGTTGAATGTCCCAGTCTGAGTGATCTTCGCGCACGTTACCAGACCCAGACCCGGTAGACCGGGGTCGCTACAGCTTGTCCCTTGTACTTCACCACCTTTTTTTTTACTGATTCTTGTAGGTAGCATGTTCCTGCGCTGTGGGCCTATCCCCGACGCCGGAGCGTGTTTCCTTCTTGTTGCCTTTTTACTTTCTTTTATTTTTTTTTATTTTTTTTTTTTTAGCCTATGCTTAGCCTTTGATTTTTTTTATCTTTCTTAGTTGTTATTTACATATAGTTATTTGTTTTTAATCTAACCTTTTAGTTGGCTGTGATGTGTGTACGGTGACTTTTGCCCTAGTAGGCAGTCATCAGATGTGCTTTCAATAATTAAAAAAAAGAAGAAGAAGCCATTACAACCCTGGACTTTGTGCAGTATGGACATCACTTTAACTGTATAATTTTCAGTCATAGTCCCATAATCACTATTGTTAATTTCTCCACCATTGTCTGATAAGAACTTATCGTGTACCAAACTGTCTGATCCATTGAATTACTACTTCTTTTATTATGGTCTCAGATTTTTTTATTATGTATAACTGTAGCTACACAGTATCTTGTAGCCAAGTCAACCAATATGAGAAAATCGTTACTCCCATATACTTTCAGATCTATTCCTACATCCTCATTAAATACCTTGCCGATGGGAAGTGCAACCACCGGATGGGGATGTACTTTCTTAAACTTTTTGCAAATATCACAATTATCACTCCCTATTTATTTCTTGTTTCCATTGCTCATCAAATAGCCCAGCCTCTTTAATTGACTTTATTAATTTCTCTGCAGTGAGATGAGTAAATTGCTTATGTAGCTTCATGGCTATATGTGGCCAATACCCAATCTAGCATTTGTTTACAGGGTGTCCTTACTATAGCTAGTATATTATGTTCTGTAGAGGTGACATGTAGTTTACTTTTTTTTCCAAATATGAGGATTGTATCCTTTTTAAAATTTAAAATCATGCCTCCACATTTGATAGCAGATCTACTCATCAGTAGTGGGATTTTACAACCAACTAAATCAGTTTGAATCATGACCTTTACTCCATTTATGTACCAGGGTATATGCACAATACCTTTAGATGTTACATGTTTACCATCTCCAAATTTAAAAGAAGTTCCAGACTTCTCTTTTTATCAACTCAATGTCATCTGAGGATAATATATCTATATATGCCTGTAACCAGTCTTCACCCCAGGCTCCCAAAGCTTCTGACATCAATTTTTCTCTTTGATCAATATAGTCTGATAGCAATGTTAACTGCATTTCCTTATCTCCAGTATCATCTACAAATTCCTGATTTTCCTTTTTTCTAGGACAATCTTGCATCCAGTGTTTCATCGAACTACACACAAAACACTTTGTAGGATTACCACCTGGACCCAGTGGATTTTTTGTATCACTACCAACTGCATTTGAGACTCCTTTCGACTCCAAAATCTGTTAGACATATATATATATCCAAATCTATGACCTGTATAGCTGCCTTGAAACTTTGCCCCACCAACCTGTAAGATGGGCTCAGCCTTCACCTACACTCTGTCACTATGTACATTTCCACTCAAATTATGATCCATAATTCCACCTCTAAATATTCTCCGCAGTGTCTTTTTCATCTCATCAAATGTAATAGTTGTTGTTGTTGACATTGCCAATTGAAAATTAATATCTGATACATCACAACTTTTCAACAATTGAAAAGCCAATACTTGGTCAGGCAGTTCCATGCCATGTTTCTTATATTTCTAGTACCTTCTATTAAATTCTACCAAGTAATCAAGTATGGTCATTTCAGTAGGGCACTTAAACATTTCAAACTCAGAATAGGCTACAAATGCTTGTCTATTTTTATCCAACATAAACACTGTGTCTAATGTTTGCAACAAAATTTCTATTCCATTATCATTTGAGTAGTCTCATATCTATTTCACTACTAACCTCTCTATCTTAATAGTTAATGTCAAATGTACTGCTAATGCCTGCTTATTAGGTTTCACACTAATTAATTTTTGCCGTATTTCTATATCTTTTTTCCATTGTTCATATTCACTTTCTAATGTCATTTGTGGAGGATTCTTAATAACAGATGCCATCTTGTTTGGAACCATGTTCTGCTACCAATGTTTCAAAACTTAAATAACATCCACTCACTTGGCAATGTTGAGACCCTTGCATTGGAATCCAATTCTTCAGAATAATGTTTCTTTTCTCCTATAAGTTCACTTATTGCACCTTACTTAAGTGATTCCAATACTATGTCCTATATTGCCTGGCAAGGACTGCTCCACTAATATTGGCATGTCTATACACAATCATGCCTGTCTTAACACTGACTAACTTATCTTTAACATTGTTTATATCACTCCCCTTTTTGGTGGCCATCCATTTTTGTTATATCATTCTTTTTATACCCTTTCTTTAATTTATTTATTGACAACCTTATAACTAACAATGGCTAGGATGCTAAATAAGTATTTTCTTTCAGTATTTACACTTGAGGATATTCTCATTGTACCTGAGGGGACCTTGATCTTCAGAGATAATGAAGAGGAGAAATTGGAGGATATTTTAATTACAATAGAGATTGTCTCAAAAGAAATAGATAAAATTAAATTTAGTAAAGCACCCTGCCCTGATGAGATTTTTCCTAGGATTCTGAATGAATGTAAAGATGTTCAGTGATCCCCTAGCATGCCTATTTAGAAAATTGTTAGATGGATAAAATGATTACATCCAATTACTGACCAGTAAGTTTGATATCAGTGGTGCGGAAAATGATGGAATCTGTAATGGTGAAATCTATTAGAGATCACTTAGATAAACATAAATTTATTAATGAATCTCAACATGGCTTTACTAGGGGCAAATTGTGTTTGACTAATTTACTGTCTTTTCATAGAAATCTATACAATGCTGCTGATAGAGATGAGAATTATGATATTGTTTATTTGGATTTTAGTAAGGCTTTCAACAGGGTACCAGACTTACAACTTTGGAATAAAGTTAAAGCACATGGGATTGCTGGAAATATTTTTAGGTGGATTCAGTTATAGCTTAGTGTATGGATGAGATTAAATCTGAGTGAGGGAATGTTACCAGTGGAGTTCCTCAAGGGAAGGTGTTGGGGCCATGTTTGTTCTTGATTTTGTTAAATGGTCTTGACTTTGGTATTAGTAGCAACCTGGGCAAGTTTGCCGATGATAGTAAGGGAGGATTATAAGGTCTTACTCTGATGCTGAGATATTACAAAATGAATTGACCTTACTATCCCAATTGGCAGAGAAATGGAATTTAACATAAACAAATGTAGTGTACTTAGTATAGGTAGGTGTAATCCATTGATTCAATATAAACTGAATGAGAGAGTTTTAGGAAGGTCAGAATGTGAAAGAGACTTAGGTCTCCTGGTAAGTTCAGGCCTCCGGCCTAGAAAGCAGTGCATAAGTGCTAGGAATAGAGTTAATAGGATATTGTGGTTTATTGGGAGCAGTGTAAGTAATAAGAGTGTTGATGTCTTTCTTAAACTGTACCTGGCATTAGTTAGGCTTCATCTTGACTATACAGGGAAATTTTGGTCACCATATTATATAATACAACTTTTCCTAGCGATGTACTTCTCCTGGAGCTGTCTAACTATAAATATAGCATCCGTGGTTCCTTTTCCAAGCATGAACCCAAACTGTGTGTCGTCAAAGTTTATCCTTTCCCTAATCATTTCCTCCAGAACACGCTCCATAACTTTCATAACATGATCAAGGAGCTTTATGCTTCTGTAATAACATGATCAAGGAGCTTTATGCTTCTGTAGCACATCACCTTTACCCTTATACACAATCACACTCTTCAGCCAGTCTTCTGGTACAGAACATTCATATATGACAGCATTTATAAGGTCTGTGACCAACTGCACACTAATATCTTGAGAGGCGTTCAACATCTCGACATTTATCTCATAAACGCCCACTGCCTTACCTTCTGGCATGTGATTAATGGCTCTGCTCACTATTTTGTCCTCAATTGATGGCTACAGTCCAGCCACAGGTTCTGCAGAATCCACAAATCTCCTGTCCCAGTCAAATTTTACGTTTAATAAACAATTATAGTGCTCCCTCCAAGCCTTTTTTATATCACCCTGCCCAATCACAACTTTATCATCATCATTTTTAATGCACTGTTCACTTGCTATATCACTATTTTCCTTTTTCATCTGCCTAGCCAGTTTAAACACCCTTTTCCTGCCCTCAGCACCATTGAGGCTCTCAAGAAAAGGTTTTTGGGGCTCTGACTTAGCCTTATACACTTGCCGACTTGCCCTTCTTTTCGCTGTCAAGTATACTTCCTTACTCCCACCCTGCTTTCATGCCATAAACGATCTTCTTTTTCCCTTCACTGCAGCCTCAACTTCCTCATTCCACCACCAAGATGCCTTGTGTCTAGGTGGACCTCTTGACCATCCACAAACCTATTAAGTGGCTTTTAATGGTTATCTTTGTCTCCCATACTGCTCACACACACAACCGTCAGTCGCTCTATTTTCCGCCGCTAGTGTTTCAATTGATTGATTAATTTATGTAGATGTCTTTCAGATTTAGTTTCAAAATTTGAAGTATTACATTGCTCATCGGTAATTTTAACACCATAACTGAGTTCTAGCCTCTTCATATGTGTCTGAGTAGATGATAGGAGTTGGTGGAAATGAATCCTAACAATGGCATCATACTCTCTTCATGGACTGGCTGACTGGACCATTATTTTGTTCATCCTCACTCTCGCTACATGGCAGGACTCAGGAGAGTCCTTTAGGTTGCAAGGCAAATAAAGTGATGGACCGGAATTGTGCCCTGAATTTTCTCATAAACCGAGCCCCCAATGCCTCTACAGTGTGCAGTTAGTGAAAAGGGTAGCTGTAGATTTGTCTGGGGCTATCTTGAGTCTGTTTGTAGTGAACCGTGTGTGAAGTGTATTTAGGTATGGTTGAAGAAGTTGGGTGTCTGTGTCTTCATTTTGGTATGTACATTTAATTATGTTTTCTGCATAGGAAGCTTATTTATCTGGGGAGCATGGGGTGTGGGAATGTCATGCATGCACAGGTTGAATAGAGTTGATGAAAGTATGGATCCCTGTGATACGCACTGTGAATTTCTAATGTGTGATGACTGTTCCGCAAATGACACATGGGCATGTTTGCCTGACAGATAGTTGGCCAGCCATATTTTTGTGTTGTAGCGCATATTTATATTGTATATTTTATTTGTGAGATTGTGGTGAGGAATGGCATCAAAGGCTTTACTCATATCTAGGATAGTGAGGATTGTTCTGTGTGGGTGTCTAGTTGTGTTTAGACCTTAAACAATTCTTTCTGTGAGGAGAGTGTTTGTTGAGTTTAGTGGTCTGAAACTGTGTTGTGAGGGTGCTAAGGGAATGTGTGGTCTGACTAAGTTTATGATGAAGCACTCAATGACTTTGGAGGGAGTGCAGAGGAGTGTGAAGAAGGAAGTGTGGGGCCTTTGTTAGTTTTAGGGATTGTGATGATTTTGCCATCCTTCCAGATGTTGGGTATTGTATTGTGTGAGTAGCTGTAGTTTGCTATGTTAGTGAGTGCTTGTATACCTTGTGGTTTGAGGTGTATGTTGCTAATGTTGTCTGGGCCACAAATGGATGAGTGTTTGAGCTTATGGATGATGTAGTTCATCTGGTAGTTTGTGATGGGTGAACTCTGGGTCAGTGGGTATAATGTTAATTGGTGTGTAGATGAAGTTGTACTGATTGTTTAGGGTAAATAAGAGATTGAGGTGTAACTTTTGTCTATTTCTTGGGATTTCAGCAATGCGGGAGTGTGGCCCTCAAAGTAGTAGAGGTTATTTCAAAATGCTTGATTGCTGGCTCAGAATTTGGTAGCCAGAATCCAAAGGGTGGCATGTATAAGTTAGTGAAAGTGTAACCCATTTTGTTGAGGGCTTTAATTTCCATTTATCATATAATAGATTTTATTGAGGCCTAATATCTCCTTGCTCTCTCTTTGGCTTAGCCAAATGAGAAAGGCATGTAGTCCATCATTCCTTATATCCCATAGACTTGCAGACATAAGCACAGCACGAGCAGGAAAGTTTGCTGGTTCACCTTGCCCCAAGGTTGGGCAATGTGGCCTATCGCTAGTTGGTCACTTGTACCCTGATCTTGATAGAACCCTAGAGTTGAAATCACTTCTGCAGCAGGAGCTCAATTCTGAAGTGGGAGATTATTCTGTTTCTTTCGCTTCAGCTGTCCTCAGATCTCCCTTGAAACAAATTTTCAAAAGCAGGGGGAAGTACTGAGTTTTCACAACTGGGATGAAACAAAATTTGGGTCAAAATACAGAAAGCTGAAGACAAGCCACAAATTCTTCCCACAGAAAAGATTGCATTCTAACAGCATCAAGTTTATCCAAGACTCGATGCTCATTACAATTGTCCATCCAGATGAGCAATTTTTTCACTCCCTAGTTATCTCAAACTGAATTGCTCCAATCGCCAGAACTACTTCGAGTATGAAGACAAAGGCCTGAGTACACAACTCTCATACATTACCAATTTAGCTTTCCCATTGTATTTCCTTCTGGTACTCTATATGCATTGCAGTGACTTAATTTTAGTACAAATAAATCTAATCTATGTTAATAATTATTTTCATATTCATAAGAAAATGCTTCATCATTTCTAATTACGTGAAAGTGATAACTCCTTGCATCACACTAATAGCCGAATAAATTATTCATTCCACAGTTGCTGTTGTGAATTATCACAAACTGAAGTGCAAGTTTCATTGTCTCATTTGTGTAATAACTTTCACCTAATTAATCAAAACTTCACTGTATAGGAATAATAAAGCATCAAAAATCAATCCATTTTCTTGCATCATCTGTAGAGTAGAGTGCAATCAGCACCATAATACTTGGCGCCAAACCAGTGTGCCAATCATTAGGGTATTTTTTGACATATCCACGCAAAAGGTACCTAAGGAAAATGCCATCTTACTTAGCGTGTGAGTCAGGTGGGATGGGGTAACAGGAAAGTCAGCGCAGCTAGCCAGATGAGCTTCTGTTTGCTTCTGGTGTTCATAGTGAGAGGTTGTTCACTTATTTGTGTGTACCATGAAGTGCTTTTATTGCATTACCTGCTATCTTGTTTTGTGTTGTGTTTTGGCTATGGGTGGAGGTAAGAACTTGAAATCTAACCAGGGTGCAGCTACGAGTATAGTATCATTTTTTAAGTCCAACAAGTCCAACAAGGAAATAGCTACCTTAAACTGGAGTAAGCTTGCATAGCTTTTAGAGGTGGATACTGAGAGCATGCAAGACTGGTGCTGCTGAACTATGGCTTCGCAAGAGGAGGTCACATGAGACTTTGAAGAGGACTTTTAGGGTTGTCCAGAGGCAGGTCCAGGCTGACTCTAGGATCAAAACCAAGGAAATATTGGAGAAGAAGCCACATCTGCTGAAGAAGACCTCTCTTAGGACCATCCAGTGATGGCTCCATGATGATCTCCATTTCAACTACTGTGCACTCCTCAGGAAACCGCTTGTAACTAACTCCAAGAGGAAAAAGCCAGTTGCTTTTGTTAAGAAATACTTAGTTTGGGACTCATTGAAGTGGTAAAAGGTGTTGTAGTGTGATGAAGCTGTTTAATGCTATTGGGAACTGAGAGGATAAGGTCAGGGTGAAGTGTAGGTCAGATCCTCTTGACCCTAGGTACTATCAAACCACTGTGAAATACCCTGATAGCATTATGGCATGGGGTGCATTCGGGTATCATAGTTTCACAAACTTGTGGTCTGGAAGAACATTACTGTGAACAAGGAGGGGTACTTGGAACTGCTCTGTGACCTGCAGGATTGTTTTGATGCTTGCCAGAGTGAGGTGTTTATGTAGGATGGTGTACCTGCACACACAGCTAGGCTCATTAAGGATTGGTTCAATATCTGTGGGCTGGACTACATGAAGACTGGCTGGGGAATAGCCTGGATTTGGACCCCATTGAGAACCTCTGGGCCATCATAAAGAGTAATCTACAGAGCTGTGACACCTCTGTGCTTCAGCTCATTCATCACCTCCAGGTGTTGTGGAACAGTTTAGAGTCCTCCATGCTCCAGAACCTTTCCCAGTCAGTCCCTAATTGTCTCCAGGAATGTATTAAACCATTTTACCTTTTATCTTTCTGACTGCAGCCCCCTGGGTTGAGTGGGGAAAATGGCTGCATCAAGTATTATGGTGCTGACAGTAGACATTCAATGTCCTTGATTCACTCCTGAGTTAGTGATTGCCCTCATTAGTTTTGGAGTAAAATTAACTCACTAGTGGTGTCTGAATCCCACTTTTGGTGTTTATTGTGTTTCCATCTTCAGGTGGAAATCCAAAAAGACTGAATCCCTCTAAATATTCACGGAGTATTCCGAATATGTAGGTATAGTGGGAAAGAGGAAAATATTTGTCATTTGTCCATTTTCAATCCACTTTTCTTTACAGAAAATTATGCGCCCATCTACATGTCTGCCAATGTATGAATTTGCTCGCCTGCATCACTGCTATGATTTGACTAACTTTGCATTTGAAATGGCATTGAAAAATTGCTCTGAGACAATATGTGATCCCTCTTTTAAGAACCTCCAAACTAGTACCTTGGAGCAACTGTTAAAACAGCAAATTCTTTCTATTTCCTCAGAAGATGAGTTGCTGAAAGTGAGTTATTTTGAAAAATTGTATTTTTGAGAATGCATATGCTCAATTTCAAATTTCTTCCTGGATATTTTCAATGTGCCACCCTGCCATGTTCAACTAGTAGAATGGATGATTTCAGGTTTACCATTGGAATTCTTTTATTTTCATTGTTTTCAACCTTCATTTTTTCTTATCCCTTTAGTCCTCAGAGGGATTTTAAAACTAACAAATGGGCATTTAATATAACAAAAAATAAGTTAATACTTAGCTGTCATATTAATCAACCTACAGATTTATGTAGAAGGGTACAATCTTTAATATGTCCAATTAATACAAGAATAACGATGACAATCTCAGAAATAAAAACAACAAAGCCCAACAATAATTAAATCTGATTATATCAAAGCCCAACCATAATTCTCAATTACTAGTAAGTCATCTATATCCAAGCCCAACCAACAGGAGAGCTCAACTAACTTACTCATCCAATTTCATGGCCTACCTTCATTTCTCTTTCATGTTTGCCAACTCACTGATAAATAGCTATTCCACAACCACTCACCAACATCCAAACAGATCACATCATGCTATTCTGTTACTAAACTCCACATTGATGACATCACGCAATATTCTCACATAGTTATAGCCTTGTTTAACATCTCTGGAGATGCCGCCCCCATAAGGGGCACGGCAATGTGTTTTCCTGGCTGCTGTGCTGATGGGACTCAGCACCCTATCTGGCCACAGCTTAGCCTCTCTTCCTTCCACTAACTTTCTGCACCAACTCTCCTCATCTCCTTCACTGCAGGTGGGCACATCCTCCTGGCCTGAGTACAAATTAGTCAAGCCCCATCACTGGGTTAACTAACTCTCCTGACAGGGTCATGGATTTGACTATTCCCTCAACTCTTTGTCTAAGCTTAAGAGCCTGATCAGGTACCTCATGCTGTGTTAGAAAAGAGGCTTTGAAACCTCTGTAAACAACACCCACATGTTGCAAGAGATCAAAACTAGTTTTCTGAACCGCTGCCACCTGAGAGACCCACCGAGTGGTGCTTGGTGTGGGAGCGGTGGTGGTCCACATTTCAATAACTGACTGATTTCACTGTCTCCGAGGCAAGGAGTTTCGGTTGTAGGATGAGGCCCTTGAGTTCTTCTCTGTTAACCTCATTACTGTGGGCCAAACTACTATTCCTTGAACATCTGGCTTTTGTGCATGCCGACCTACTCCCTGGTAGTCAGCCAAGTGTGAGACGCCCCTCAAACATAAGTGTTTATGTTTACATGTGCTATAAGCGCCGCCCAAGCGATTTTGCTGGACCCCCGCTATTGTTCTCCAGGAGAATGGAACCGCAAGCTCTGGACCCCCATTTATGGCGGAGTCTGCTAGCATTAAATGTACATCGTGATATCGCTGAATGCCGCCGCCTGGCGTAGAACCTTTCAAAGACAGGTTTACATTGAGTGAGGTGCATTCAGCTCATGCTTCGTGCGCTGACACAGCCCCTTGTCCGGACGATCTTCCGTATACCATGCTTCGACACAGAGGTGAGCGAAGCATGGCCTTTGTGTTAGATTTGCTCAATATGATCTGGACAGAGGGTATCCTCCCACACTCCTGGCAAATGGATACTGTGCTTGCATTTTGCAAACCGGAGAGTGATCACCTCACCCCGTCTGGCTTCTGCCCAATCTCTCTAACCTCGTGTGTGTGTAAGTTGATGGAGAAATTGGTAAATATTAAACTAGCGTTTTTCCTGGACTGCCGAGGCCAACTGTCTTCCGCACAGTGCGGCTTCCGCAAGTTTCACTCCATGCCTGATGCTCTGCTCCAACTGGAAAATACCATCTGCGAGGCCTTCCTTCGTAGACGCCACTGTGTTTTTCCATCTGTAGAAGGCCTATCATACTACATAATGATACGTTATCATGGAGAATCTCCACACGATGGGGTCGAGGGGACGCCTCTCAATCTTTATCTCAGAGTTTTTGCAAGATCGTCGAAGGGCGTCAAGAGTCAGCAAGGATAGGGTGATCAGACCAACGTTTACCGCTTCCTCACACTGACTACATGAAAGGAATCAGGACCAATCCGGTCTGCCTGGCGAAGATGGGAGACGGTCGAGAGGAACTTAAAGTTCCATGCCTTTGCACCGCGACTGTTTCCATGGACGTACCCTCCAATGCCGCAATGGCTTCACGTAGCTTTCTGTTCTCTTTGAATTGGGGACACTCGCGGGACACACCGCCATTTGGTGGTGTGCATGCTCCCACCTTATTGTGACGACTGCGTTGTCCCCTAGACTGTTCTGCACATTCTTGTTGAATGTCTCAGCCTGTGGGATCTTCGCGCATGTTACCTGTCACCATATTGGGATGAATGGGGTCCTACCATTTGTTCCTTATACTCGGGACGGGTTTGTGTACATAACCTTGTGACTATCTGACTTTTTGTGCATTTTATTTGACTCTTTTGTGTTTGTCTGTGTTTCTGTTTTGTTTGTTTTGAGAATTTTAGAGTAGCCTACCACTAGGCTGAAATTTGATTCATGGCGACTTATGGCTTTGGAGGTAGTAGCTAATTAAAGAGAAAACAAACCTAATGGTAAATACACGCTTTACCAATGGTACTATCATCTTCCAGGATGCCACCTCCATGTCACTCAACCTTGAAGCGGTGCGGGTGCTTGCGTGTCCCAATGAAGTCAGAGGCTCTTCCAGCGGGTGGTCTTTTATCCCCGCCCGGCAGATCCAATCATGCTAGAGTGGCTCTGATGGAGGGGCCAGATTTAATGGGTGACGACCGTGCCGAACTCCGATTGCGATGGCATTTACGAACCCGAAGGTTCAACCATACAGAAGAGGCTTCGGCGGAGAAATCTTGGATGGACTCTGTTACTGCCCCTACACAGAAATCTGTGGCCCCAACTATGGTTTAAAGAGTTGGTGATGGAGGCCTCATCAAAAAACAACCCAAGCATGGGATAAATACCAAATTATGCCCTAATACCCACTATAAGCATAAACCACAACAGCGTCAACGGGGCCTCCGACACAAAGGATGTCGGAAGCATCGCGCTCGGCACGCCTTCCGCTGACCAGAAGGGGACGGGTCGTCAACAAGCAACTGGTTCAGGATCGAGTGGTGTAGACCAGGCTCGTCCTGCTCGCGATTCTTCCTGGAATCACGATGATTATGCGTCTGGTACCGACCGCAAAAACGAAAGAAGCAGTAGATTAGATCGACGACGTAATTACCCAGCCAACTTGTTTGGAGAAACTGAGTACTTCACACGATTTTATACTTTGAAGTCTACCAACGACGCTGACCTAAGCAAACTCAACTTATTTAAAGTCGATAGGGGAACCCGGTCGCATCTCTGAGAATGACGATCGAACGCTTCCTGTTGAAGTGAAATCTGAGGCCCAAAGCCATAAATTGCAGCGCCTGACCGAACTGGTCGGGGAACCGATAGAAGTGTCGATTCGCCAGCGTTATAACCAGTCCCAAGGGTTTATCACCTGCGATCTCTTACGGCGATATTCTGAAGAGGATATTGCCGACGGACTATCATACCTTGGTGTGATTAAGGTCCACCGAATTAAGAGGCGCACGCCATCTGGTGACCTTGAAACAACTGGAACTTTGGTCTTAACATTTGACACTCCAACTCAACCTGATCATATTCGGAGCCGAGCAGGTCTTTCTGAGCGTGTCCGTCCGTGCATGCCTCTGCCTCGCCGTTGTTACAAATGCCAACAATATGGACACGTGACCAAGAACTGCAGACGTACGTGATCAAGCCATCTGCGGCCGCTGCAGTCAACACTGCAGTGAGGATCAAGAAATTGCAAGATGTCAACTGCCTTCTAACTGTATTCATTGCAAACAACCTCATAGCACATCAGCAAAGACTTGTCAGAAATACCTCACTGAAAAAGAAATATTGGCTGTTAAGGTCAAAGAACACCTGACCTTTAAAGAAGCCCGACATAGAGTATCCTAAATGTACCCAAATACCAGAACTTTTGCGTCTGTTGTGCAAGCAGCACAGTCTCGTGAGACTCCTTCTGCTTCGTCGAAAGACCCTGCTCCGCCGGGGAATTCTGCACGCTCACTACCTCCAAAACCTAAAACTGACACCACTGTTCGACGCAAAACCGAACGTTCTACCAGTGCCTCCACAAAGCGAACATCTAGCAATAAACGCCAATCTCCAACACCATCTACATTGGGTGCTACTCCTGAAAAACCTAAACGCCAGAAACCACCCGATCGTTCTGTAAACATTACTAGTATTCCTTTACCCAAATATAGCCGCCCACCTGATAAGAACAAATCGAAACAGTTTGAGTGCAAAACATGACAATGGAAAACGTGATATCACACTGGAATATACGTGGATATCGAAATAATTATTTTCATTTAAGAACGCTACTTGCAGATTCACAGGCGGCAGTCATGTGCCTGCAGGAAACCAGAATGCCAGCAGCCCTACCAAACCCACCACGAGGGTTTCATATGTACCACGAGGCTGGCCTTCTTGGCAGGGATGGATTGGACCACGGTGGCGTTTGCACACTTGTGAAGCACCCTGTTGGTCACGTGAGGATCCAGCTGACTTCGGACTTGCAGGCTGTTGCAGTACGATGCCACCTTGACAGATTATACACGATCTGCAACGTATATATCCCTCCGCATGGCAGAGTTAGCGCTCAACAAATACATCAACTGGTTTCGCAACTGCCACCTCCGTATCTCCTTCTTGGAGATTTTAATGCTCGACACATACTGTGGGGAGACGCTGTCGTGAACCAACGAGGCAGAATTGTAGAGTCCTTCCTTAACACCGGAGATTCTATAATACTAAATAACGATAATCCTACTCACTTCCACCTACAAACAGGCACCCTTTCATGTATCGATCTGTCTACTATATCATCTCCAGATGCCGCACTTAACTTCTGGTCCGTCAGCCAAGATTTATATAATAGAGACCACTTTCCAGTCATTCTATCCATTGCAGATAACTTCGCTCTCCTAACCACACCTCGGTATATTTACCAACGGGCAAATTGGACGAGATACTATGCTGTGGCGACTACTGAAAGGGAGGTTACATCCTTTCCTACCGTTGATGATGCTTGTTGCTGCGGCAGACACTTGTATCCCGAAAACGAGCGGAATACAGCGCACTCGGTCTGTTTCTTGATGGAACCGAGAGCTCCAAGCAGCAACGGACAAGAAAAAGGTAGCAGCACGCCGATTTTACCGTACGCGACTTACAGAAGATAAGATTGCGCTTAGTCGCGTGAGAGCTCGCGCTCACTACCTTTTGAAGAAATCTCAGGCAACTTATAATAATAATAATAAATCTTTTGTAATGCGCTCTTCAAGGCCTGAGGCCTTCCCAGAGCGCACGTTGTGCTGAGATGAGAATGGAAATTCAAGAGGGGGGAGAAGGCAATACTGAAAAGATGCGTTTTCAGGAGACGCTTAAATGTGGTAAGAGAGGGGGAAGACCTGATTTCAGCAGGAAGAGCATTCCGCAACTTAGGGGCGCAGATTGAGAAGGAGCAGTCCCTCATTGAGCAGAGGGATGAACGAGGAATATTCAAAAGAGGTGCATGTGATGACCGAAGGGCCCGAGGGACATGGCGTGGCGAGAGGGCAGAAGAGAGGTAAGACTGGGCCTTGTTGTTTAGGGCCTTAAATGTGAAGAGAAGCATCTTGAATTGAGTACGGGATCTGACAGGGAGCCAGTGCAGTTCATGCAGCAAGGGCGACGGAGGAGAAGCCGGGCGGAATAGTTCTGTACAAGTTGAAGGGGGTGGAGAGAGGAGGATGGCAGATTCACAAGCAGAGAGTTACAGTAGTCAAGGCGTGAGGTGATGAAGGCATGAACAGCAGTCTCAAGATTTTGGCGATCAAAGTGAGAGCGAATGCGAGAGAAGTTACGAAGGAAACATAGAGAGGATTTGCTGACACTGCGGATATGAGGTTTAAAGGAGAGATGCTCATCAAAAACAACACCCAGATTCCTAACGCAGTCAGAGTAAATGATAGTATTACCGCCCAGGGTAAGCGAGGGAAAGAGAGATTTAGATTTTTTGACAAGAGCAGGGGTGCCGACGAAGAGGACCTCAGTTTTGGAGTGATTAAGCCTGAGGAAGTTGGTAGAGAGCCAGTCAGAAATGGAGGAGTAGGCAGCCAGGAGGTCAGTGTAATAGTAAGCATCAACAATATTGAGTGTCATCAGCAATAGAGGTGGAAGGATAGACCGAGATTACGGAGAAGGGAACTAAGAGGGAGAAGGTAGATACGAAATAGTAGAGGACCAAGGACAGAGCCTTGTGGCACTCCAAAGCGAATGGGGGTAGAGTCGGATGAAACGTAGTCAATCACAACGGATTGGGTACGAGACGAGAGGTAAGAGCGGAACCAGTCAAGCACGGTGCCTGATATGCCGAGGAAAGAGTGGAGACGATCAAGTAGGACGGTATGGTCAATAGTATCGAAGGCAGAGGAGAGGTCGAGTAGAACGAGGATGGAGGCACCACCCCCTGTCCGCGGCTCTTCGTAAGCAATCGGACACATTGAGAAGGGCGGTTTCTGTGGAGTGACCTGACTTGAAACCAGATTGATAGGTTTCATCAATGTTACAGGCCACCATGTGACGGTTGATGCGTGAAGCAACCACTCTCTCCAGAACCTTAGAGAGGAAAGGAAGTTGCGAAATCGGGCGATAATTGGAAGGATCAGTGGGGTTCAGTTAAGGCTTTTTAAGAATCGGACGGATGTGGGCACGTTTGAAGAAAGAGGGAACAAGACCAGTTGCAAGTGAAGTTTTGAACAGGTGAAGAAGCGTAGGGAGGATAGCTGGCAGAATTTGACATAACAGTTTAGGGGGGAAAATGTCCTTTGGGGAGCCCGATTTCTTAGAACGCGAGAGCAGGGCTGTAAGCTCCAACGCGGTCACAGCGGGGAAAACTATAAGCGGCTGACGATAAGCGAGAGGACACCGATGACGAAGGTGTGGCGTCGGATTTCTAAGATACATGGCAGGCGTATGGCCCATCGTACTCCGACGTTGCAGGCTTCTAACGGTTTAATCTCCTGCTTCGCCACCTTCCTCCAGTATCTCTGCAGTTCCTTTTATCTTTGTATAACCGCATATGGATGGAGGACTCCTTTCCGATAGTTTGGAGAATGTCGACTGTGCTGCCTTTCCAGAAGCCTGGTAAAGACAGAGCACATCCGCTCCATTACCGCCCTATAGCACTTACGAGTTGTATATGTAAATTATGGAACGGATAGTCAACGCTAGGCTCGTGTGGCATTTAGAAGAACAAGGCGTGTTCCATCCCGATCAATATGGTTTCCGACGATGTCGCAGCACAACAGGTTTCTTAGCCAGGTTTGACACGTTTATCAAGGTTGGATTTGACTCGAAACTCACATGGCTACCTCACCTCCAGTCTCTGCGAACCAGATGCCTAAAAAGCCTGGACCTTTTGAAGTGCTTGACGCGTCTCTCGTGGGGTGCAGACAGTGTCACTTTTGAGGAAATCGATCCATGGTGCGGTCCCAACTCGATTATGGATCCCATATCTATTCGTCAGCGACAGCAACATCTCTCAAGATGCTAGATACCGTCCACCATCAGGGTATCCGTCTGGCAACTGGGGCGTTTTGCGCCTCACCTGTGGTGAGTCTGTATGCGGAGAGCGGGGAATCATCTCTCAGTGATAGAAGAGACAAGCTTTGTCTCCAGTTGTACAGCCGTTTACTCGCTATGCCGGATACACCAGTTTACCTGCGATTACGAATCGAAGCTTTGATCACATCTATGCTGCTCACCCACGCCTCCATAAACCATTTGGATACATGAGTCGTCAGCTCCTTGAGAGCCTCCAAGTGCTTGATCTACTTGTGATGAAGTCGAGTTCTTACTCTGCTCCACATTATCTGTTACGCCTGAGAAGTTTATGTCCGGGTGTGATTTCGGAGGTTTCTTCTGATACCCCGGTGGATATAAGGAGATCACTTTTTAATGATCATGCGGACACCCACCCTGAGACCACCCCAGTGTATACTGATGGATCGAAGAGTTGCGATGGAGTTGGCTGCACTGCAGTTCTCCCGAACCGAACTATATCGCGGAAACTACCTGCAGCGGCCTCGGTGTATACCGCGGAATTGCTGGCGATCCTCTTTGCATTGGCCTCTCTGACACGGGATACTACTCGTCGATTTGTTGTTTATTCCGACTGCCAGAGTGCCTTGACCAGTATATGTGACCAGTTTTCTGTTCATCCCATAGTTACACAGATCCATCGCTGGCTGGACCTTTTGCGTGATGGCGGTCGATTTGTTACTTTCTGTGGGGTGCCAAGCCATGCAGGGATTCGGGGTAACGAGTTGGCTGATCATGCGGCTAAGGCGATCATTGTGGATCCCAACGAGATTATACCCCGTCCTCTACAGAGCAGGGATTATTACCCTTACCTCTATGCATTTCTGCACAGATGATGGAATTTGGCCTGGGATACTATCTGGCCCAATAAACTCAGGACGATCAAGGATAGTGTGACGGTGTGAGGTACTTCGTGTCGTAGGATGCGCTAACACGAGGTCCTGTGCACAAGGCTTTGCATTGGGCACACACGCCTAACACACAAGTTCTTGCTTGACGGCGAGCCACCTCCTTTCTGCGATGGATGTATTGTCCCTCTCACAGTTGAGCACCTCCTTGTTGAGTGCCTGGAGTATGCCGATGAGCGAGTGGCCCACTTTGGCGCCAGCGGAATCGGTCAGCCTCTGAATATTCGCTGGGTCCTTCGGGGCGATGAAGCTGCTGTCTCGGTAGTTTATCTCATTTTTAACCGCAATGGGCATTTCCTCCAACTTCTGCAACATGCGTGACTCCATCACGCATCATCTATAATTGTGGTCTTCGTACCATACATTTCATTTTAAATGTAGGACTAGTTTGGTCTATGTGCCTCATTTTACGTTGTGTGTGGCCTTCTTGCCACATATTTTATTTGCAGACTACGTGCCACTTTCACTCAGTGTGTAATGTACTTAGTACATCATACAGTACCCGATGGACATGCTCCAATGCGTTCTGACACGATTCAGCACGATTTAGCCCTTAGCGATTGAAGTGCTAGCTAACTGGTCTGTCGTAATAGACAGGCACCAATTGTAATAATAATAATAATGATACTCTTCCAGGATGCTAATGTGCCGATTCATAGATAAAGAGCACAACAGTGATGTATCAGGTTGGAACAAAAGTAATGTCCAATTTTAGGGTCTATTTTAAATATGAAAAAACTTATGATGAGCGAAATATTTAATCATAAACATAACCTCCATGGCTTTTTAGAACCTCATTCCATCTGTTCAAGTTTACAAATTCCACGCTCGTAAAATTCTTATGTTTTGATGCAAAATATGAATCCAACTCATTTTCAACCTCGTCTCTTGAGGTCAACCAAAGACCATCCAAATGGTTCTTTAATCCCCAAAACAAATGATAATCAGAAGGAGCAAGGTCAGGAGAATATGGAGGATGAAGCAATATTTCCCAACTTTGGTCCTCCAAAGAGAGGAGCAATTGTGAGTGGTGTGAGAGCATTAAGAAAGTTAGGTCCTTGTGGCCTTTGTCATCCCTTTAATTATTATTATTATTTAATTTTAACTATTGAAGTGTAACCCCTGGTTGATGCTTGTGCATCCTCATCAGCGGATTGCCATTGTCATTTACTTGCTCCCACATAGTTGTGCCTCTAAAATTGGAGCAGGTGCAATGTGCATGCTCCATCTTCCGCAGTGATTTTGTTTAGGTTATTCACCTCCACTTATTTTCATTTCCTCTAACTACACTTTCTTTGTCAATCTATTTTTAAAATGTATATGATAGAGATCAGCCTGTTTTTTTTCATCTTTTCTTAATAAAAATGCATAGATTCCTTGTGCTCCCATATGGATATGTGATTTTGCTTTTAGTTTTAATTTATTTATTTCCCAACCCCCATTTTAATGAGAAACCTATGGTTGTGTTCCACATGATCATTATTGAGTGTTGTTTCTTTGCAGGCATTGATGCGGTGGAAAACTCATGATGAAAAAGAAAGAAAATTCTGCTATGCTTCTTTATTAGGATTTTTAAATGAGAACCTGATGAGTCCTTTCATGAAAGCAGTCTTCCTGGAAGAAATAGAAGAAAGTAGACTAGAAATTGCATCAAGAAATATCTTTGCTACATCTACCATGAGTTTTCTGCTTTCTAAAAACCAAATATCAAGATACAAGAGGGAGCAAGAGGTGTGCATTTCCATGAGATAACTTTAAATGTAAAAATAATTGTTTTCCTGGATCTTGAATGGGGTTGGAAATACAATATTAGGCTGTTTATAAGCCAACAACATGAAAATCCTTTATTTAATGCCAAATCCAGAAGTAAGCAATGAATTTTAATTTGATAGGCATTTATAAATCATCTAAAATTGAAGAGAATTATAGGCATTTACTTTAGGTCCTGGCTGATATAATTTTCTTATTGCAAACTTCAAAGATTACACACCAGATTATAGTGAGGGTCTGCTACATTCCTAACAAATTTTCTATCAAGCCTTTAGAGAGCCATCTCAGTGAAGACGTATCTGTTGATGATAATATAGGTGCATGCAACTATAACATAATCTGTTGTAAATTAAAAGCATCCAGTGAAAATATAACCAACTTAGATGACTACCATTTAAAATTAAGAGCAGTTGACAGGTTGGAGGCCCTGTCACTTAAAGATGGAGATACAATATGTAATGAATTTATGCTCATTTTCCCCAGTTTTGAAAAAGAGTACATCCAGAAGATTAAAAGCAAGCTTACCTGCAAGAAGTACCTACTGTGGCTAAATGATGCCAATAAAGCAGTGGTTCCCAAACTTTTTTCCTCTTAACACATTTTTGGAGAAGTAAGAATATTTTGGCACACTTAGTACATAAATTCCAAAATTCATTTAAAATAGGTTTTTATACATATTAGCATCAATTTAGAAATATAGATAATTAAAAATACATAAAAATTACATGTACTAAAACTTCTTTATTCAAATAGTTGAAGAAAAATTATCAATGAAAAAATGTGCATTTTTGGAGAAGTAAGAATATTTTGGCACACTTTATACACAAATTCAGAAATTTATTCAAAATAGGTTTTTATACATATTAGCATCAATTTAGAAATATAGATAATTAAAAATATAGAAAATTTTCATGTATTAAACTTCTTTATTCAATAGATGAAGCAAAGTTATCAATGAGAAAATGCACTTGATGTTGTTTGGCAATGTTTTGAATGTTGGGGACATATATGAGAAAGACAAACCCTCATTTCTTTTTTGATGCAGTTTACGATGTTGAAAACTGCATCAAAATGGATAGTGCTTTTTTAGCTACTGAGGGGTATTATTCTTTAATAGCAATCCAAAATGTATTAATAGGTAACTTAGTATGCTTGATTTTAAGTCTGCACTCACTGGATATAGATGCCAATTCCTCTTCTTCACATAATTTCAGACCAATATTAGATAAAATTTTTATGAAGGGGTTTCTAACCCAATCTTACTCTTCTGTGTTCAATGACAGGAAATAAAAATGTATTTTTTCTTCCAGAATTGTCAAATGTTCACATACAATATGAGTCATTTTATGCAGCTTTTACGTATTAAGGGAAACATTTCAAAGTTACTATCTTCAGCTCAATTTTTCCAAATTACAAGTTTCTTTTTAAATGAATCCAGCTTATCCATTGAAGTGAAAATGTTTTCATTTCTACCTTTCCTATTAAATTGTGAAAATATCTGTTGCATATTCCAGCTCGGAAACCCCAAATTCACACTAAAGATATTCACAAAATCATTCATATTTTTCTTCTTCAAAAAATGCATGTAATTCTTTCTAGAATTCATGTATGCAGCATAGCACCTTCTCTCTTGAGAGCCATCTGACTTCTGTGTGTAAAATTAAGCACTTGTGCTAGGAATCAATATCAACACAAATTTGTTCAAATATGCGAGACTTCAATGGCCTACTTTTAATATAATTAACCATTTCAACAACTTGGTTTAATACTTGCTTTAATTCAATTGGTATTGTTTTGAAACTAGTACCTCCCTTATAGGAAGCAATGAGTATGTATAACATTAGGATTAGAAATATAGATAACCAAAACTTTATTAGATCTTATCATTGATAACCAAAACTTTATTAGATCTTATCATTGATGGTGCCTCATCAGTACATATTCCAACATATGACTTCATTGATATGTTCCATTTTTCAAGTAAGGCATATAAAATATTGAAAAAATATCTTTTAGTGAGTGACATTTCTTTGCAACAAAAGAACTGACTTATGATTTGATTTCCATCAATCAAGTGAATAAATGTATTTAATTGTGCTTTTTTGCCATTATTAGTAGATTCATCAACTTGTAAAGCAAATTCTGAATTCTGAAGTCTGTTCTGTACATTTTTCTCTATATCTGAAATTATTAGAGTAAATTTAGCTAGGGAAATGAAATGAAATGGGAGGATTTTTATTTCCCATATTTAAATGACAAACGAGATGCCTGCGCACACCCCACTGCCTGCCTTGTGGATTCTGCCTTTTTAGCTAAAGGTAAGAGGAAGCATACCTCGATCATAAACCAGGATTCGGAGTGCTTATAGGCGAGCACCAACAGACTGGTGTCTTGGCAGTTCACTGCAGCCGAAGATTAAGCCTGGTTGTCTCGAGCCTCTCCTGCTACCAGGGTCCGTCTCCCCTCGGTCAAGATACGGGTCTGAAGACCACACATTCCTACCCGTTTAAGCCTAGTGCAGGTCATCTTCAATCTCGTTGGACTTCCCAAAGCATATCTGCATATAAATTCATAATTCTCCTATGGATTGTATTATTTGAGAATAGAATCTTGTTTATTTCTTACTCAGTTCTATCCCCTAACATTGTTTTAACCATCTTTCTACAAGCGGGCAAGATAATAGACTCCCATAAAGTATGGGATTTTGTTTGTAATGCAATCATTTAGGCTATTTCAATAGAAGCCACTTGAGCCTTTTCAGAAGCTGTTCTTTTCTTAAAATAGTTTCTTTGTTTGGATTGCTGTTCTATCAGTCTTTTATATTAATTCAAATCTTTATCTTGAAGATATGAGTGTTTAGTAGTAAAATGTCTCTTTAACTTGCTGGGTATCATGCTTTCGTTAGACATCCTTTCATCACAAACAACATACAGTGGGAGAGATTGATCCTCATTTTCAGTCCAATGAAATCCAAACTTTTTTATATTTCTGATTTGGTTGAGCTATCGCTTTATCACTAGGCTTAGTTACTTTTGATGAACATTCACTTTCAGATTCATAATCATCACTATTATATTTCCTTTCATAAAATCCATTATATAGATAATTTAATAAATTAATATTTGAATTGCACAAAGAGCACAGCTTGCTAACAAAGTCAATTATCAAACTTATACTGATTTAATAATTTAACCAAAAACATGAAGATTTGTTCAGAATCTTTAGTCAGTTTCATTTACTTTAGCAGCTTAAGAGCCTTTCAAAATCAATTGGAAAGATGAAAATTTCTGAATATATGAATGAAACAAATTGAAATATGGCTGAATCATGTGAGGATTTCTTTAAAGATTGAGTCTAACTCTTGTGTATTTTAGTTCATATTTTTTTTTTTGATAATCTACTATTGAATGGAAACTACTGCTAGGACTGATAACAACCTGAAACATAGTCATACATTGCTTCTAAAAGATGTAAATTACAATGATAGATTGAAATTTAAAATTCAAAATATAATAGCACTGTACCATAATTATCCTAAATAAATTGAATGACACAACCCACTTCTCATTCTTAGTTTAGTTGTTTACCACTTGGACAGTTGTATTTGAACTTTTTCACAGATTTCAGTTTGTATTTTTCACATTTTGAAATATTATATCAATTTTTCATAGCACATCTAATTACATCTCAGGGAATATGGTTTGGGAACCACTGCATTAGAGAAAGAAATAGATATTAAATGCATTCCTAGTAAAAGTTGAATTGAAGCATGCAAAGAAAATCTAATGATGTTCTTTTCATATACAGACAATAGGAAGCAGATTCAGGATATGATAGGCTCAATTTTAAAGTAGACACTACAATTATTCAATAACAAAAAAGGATCGCAGTCACAATTGAAGATTTTCACACCTTCTAACTGCTCACAACACAAATACGCTAGATGATATTACAATATCGCAAACTGAGTTACTACTTTATATTAACAAAATGAAGGTTTCAAAATTCTGATAAGATACATCCTTGACACTACTTAAAGAAACTTAAAAATGTAATCACTGGTCTACTATTATTCTTTTTCAACAAGTCATAGGTGGAGTCCCTGATGATTTTAAACTTGGAAATGTTATGCAGATAACTAAAAAAGTGATAAAATAGACTCAAAGAATTATAGACATTAGTTTGATGTTTGTAGTTGGTACTCTTTTGAAATAAGATATAAGGGGTAAAATAGTTAACACATGGAAAATCATGGTTCACTAAACAGTAAACAACACAGTTTTAGGAAATGTCATTCTTGCCTAACAGAGTTGAGTTATTTCACAATATGAGTGCTATTTATGATTTTGCAACTGTAGACCTAATTGTTGTGCCCAGAATGCCACCCTGGAGGGTACCACCTTTTGACTATTTGTCACCACGCCTCTGCTCCCAAAACTTTCACAGTGTAGGGAGTATTGCATTTCAGCCTCTCTTTCTTTAACACAGTCATCCTGGATCCGTGGCGGTGCATACAGATGGCTCCAAGTCCTAGGAAGGGGTCAGCCTCCATACTGTATATGCTCTTTTTGAAGTTGAGGAGGTTCTACCAGGCACTGTATCTCAAGCTGGTTGCAATATATCACGCAGTACAGGAGATAACATGCCATGCGGGTTCAGAGACTGGATTGTGATTTTTAGTGAATCACAAAGTGCCCTGAGTTCTCCTGGTGCATTGGAATCTCCACAAGGAGGGGAGGGACACCCTCCCCTCCTGCTGCCTTATTGATAGCCAAGAACTCCATTTCAGAAAAGGATGTTACTGAAGTTGGCCCATCTGGCCTGGGTGCCCTTTCTGTGTGTGGAGAGTAGCAAGTTCACTCCTCGCACTCCTCTTCAAAAAATAAAAAACTAATAAGAAATCAAAGATGTCTTAAGGGTTCCTCTCCCTCCTCGGAGGCTCTGGGGATCGACTGGGCTTCTCACATTTCAGCAACCCTCAGCTAGGGGCCCAATACAAAGACGAAAGTTGTAACACATTCTTCGTCACATATGATCGTGAAAGGATCCCTGTGGAGTCAGTGCATGCTGGTTGGTATCTCTACCGCGTCAAAGCATTCGTCCACTGCCACAGAGGTGCTAATATTGCTGCCACCTCGCCATATGAATCGCTTCTGTAGATGTGCAAAGTCTGGTTTACCCGAAGTATGTGTGAATTACTCCAAGACTGTACACAATACCTCCTTATAGTGTATGGCCAATTGTATCAATTGCAGAGAGCCACATACTACTTCCTCGAAGCAATGAGATGCGTATCTCTTAGAGAAGGAAATTCTTGCCATTCAGGCTACGGATCGTCTCTCACTTCCTGACTTGGTCTTGGCACATTGAGCACTGCCTGGAATGTCTTATGCTTCAATTATTAAAAAGGCATCCAGTGCTCCAGCCTCACCAGGCCTATGAGCACAGTCATTTCTGTGCCCATTCAGAACCCTACTGCAAGTTATAACTCTCCCTCCTTTTCCCCCAGCACTTCCCTAGTAGAGCTGATAGAACATAGGATTCATGCCCATCCTCAACTTAAACCAGGGCTCCCTAATATGTGGTTGTGAGGCCCTCTTCTTCCGGGGTTCCTAAATGTTCCCCCTGAAAGGAGGACAGTAGCAAAGGTGCTTTGGTTCCTACATCCCCAACCGAAGTTTGGACTGGGTGGCTCAGAGATGGTGGATCCTCCAAAGGGGTGACCCCCACCAAAGGGTTACAGGCGGAGGCAGGAAAAGACTAACATAGTGAGCCCAATCTCCCCCGATAAGTCCTCCACTGAGGCATTAAACTCGCAGGCGGCAACACCCCTGAAGTTGGTCGTGAGGCTGTCTTCCGGGCTTCTTAAAGCTGCTCTCCGAAAAGAGGACAGCACCAAAGGAGCTTCAGCTCCTACGCCCACTCATACTGCTAGGCTGGGTGACTCGATGAAGGTTGATCCTCCCAAGGATGGACTTCCGCCTCCGAAGCCCCCGGCCTGCTTAAGGTTTTGAGGCAGATGTAGGAAAAGACTTGCATAGCGAGCCCAACCTCTCCCGATAAATCCTCGAAGGCGACAGCGCATTGTCCGGCCAACAGCGCCCGGAGTTTTCCCTCCGGGTAGTGTACGGCCATTCCCATGACGGTCTTCTCTTCAAAGAGGGCTCCCGCATCTCCTCCAAGCTAGGCTTGGAGGGCATATCCCTTCAATGTATTGACGCGGCCTCCGGGTAAACTGGGAGGAGCTGCGAAGGCTCGTCTTCTATCGTTTTCCCTTAGCTATATTTTTGCAGGGGACCATGATGGTCGCGTGCCTCATTCCCACCCTCCCGGGGTATAAGAGTTTTGCGACCCCACCACCAGGGGATGGGGGCCGAGCAAGAGGATGCGGCATTTACTCTCGGCATGATGTCTCTGTTCTTCTCTTTGCTTTATATATCTCCTTTCAAACATTAGTTCTGCAGCTGCACCTGGATAGGAGGTATACTATTATTTCTGCCTACATTCCAGCATCAGCAGACTTCGATGCGAGGGACTTCCACCGCGTCGTGGCACAGTTGCCGAGGTCCTTTCTCTTGTTCAAGGATTTGAACGGTAGACACACCCTCCTGGGAGACTACTCGATCAATCCTTGGGGTCAGGTCCTTGACGACCTGGAGATAGGTGCTGTAAATGTAGATGAGTTTACGCATTACTGCCCTAGAATTGCTTCATTTTCCTGTCTCGATCTATTTTGGCTGGTAGTCGATGACCTGTATGATAGTGATCACTTTCCCATTCAAATATCATTTTCTGCGCCGCTGCCGCCTGAGAGCTCGCCCCGGTAGTGCTTCGCGCGGGCGTGGGCGTGGGCGCAGTGGTCTGCATTTCAGGAAATGACTGATTTCTCTGTCTCAGTCGAGGAGTTTAGGTTGGTGTATGAGGCCGTTGAGTTCTCCGGTAACCTCATCGCTGTGGGCCTAACTACTATTTCTAAATCGTCTGGCCTCGACACCTGGGTTAGCGAGGCATGACTTTCTGTTAGATTTGTTCAACAGGATCTAGGTAGAGGGTATCCTCCCAAAACTCCTGGCGAATCACTCCTGTGCTCGTTTTTCGCAAACTGGGGAGAGATCACTCTACCCCTGCTGGTTTCCGCCCAATTTCTAATATCCTGCGTGTGCAAGTTGATGGAAAATTCCGTCTGCGAGGCCTTCCTTCGTAGACAGCTCTACGTCACGGTGGTTTTCGATCTGGAGAAGGACTATGATACGGTATCATGGGGCCTCTACACGATGGGGGCGAGGGGACGACTCCCAATCTTCATATGTGATATTTTGCAAGATCATGGATTTCACATATGAGGGGAGGAAGCCCTCTCCAGGCCAGTGGAGCAGGAAGAGTGTGTCCTTTAGGGAAGTGTCCTCACTGTCGCACTATTTCCCCTGAGCATCAACGGCATCACCGTGCTGCTGGAAGATGTTCTCGTTACGCTTTACTTGGCCGACCTTTCGATCTCTTGACGTTGTCCAGATGTGGACTTCAACAGGCATTGAATCGTTTCTTTCGCTCTGCTGAAGCGCACAGGCTTCGGTTTTCCTTGGCCAAGACTAAGGTGGTGCACTTCTGCCGCCATCCACGGATACACCCTGACCCGGACTTGTTTCTAAATATTGTTCGCCTCGAAGTGCTAGACTCGCACCATTTCCTTGGTCTTGTGTTTGACCGATGCCTCACTTGGGAGGCTCATATTCGCAGCTTTAGGGTCTCTTGTACCTGCGACCGGTGCTTTATGCACATTTCCTATTGATAGCCTACTTTTCGATGCGGGGGGGATGCCGCTCGCCGCCCTGCACTGTACGTGCGAGCCCGGCGTCTCCCTCATTCGCCAACGGCTCTCAGTGGAAGGTACTACCTTTGACTACTTGTTGCTACGCCTCTGCTACCAAAGCTTGCACAGTGCCAGGACTATTATGTTCGCCCTTTCGGGGTTACACTTAATGTCCCTCTTGATCAATGCCAGTGTATACGGATAGCACCAAGTCCCGGGAGGGGGTCATCTTTCACGCTGTAACCTCTCTCTTTGAAATCGACAGGGCTCTACCAGGCGCTGCATCTTTCTTTACGACCGAGTTGGTTGCAATACACTGTAGGGTACAAAAAAGAACGCTTCATGCCCGGTTCGTAAATCAGGTTTTATCTTTAGCGACTCACAAAGCACCCTGAGTTCTCTTGGAGCATTTGAATCTCCACACCCCATTGTTCGCAGTATCTGTAATGTCATGTTTTTGACGAGCCGGACGGATGTCGAGATTATCTTCTGCTGGGTTCCTGTACAGGTAGGAAGTTTGGGGAATGAGGACGCCAAATAGTCCGCAATGATTGGGTAACCAGACCTGCGTTTCGTTCTTCCTCACGCCAACTACATGGCAGGGAATCAGTGCAGCTGCCTGGCAAAGAAGATGGGGAACTTCGTAAAGTTTTGTGTCATTGCATCAGGTCTGTTGCTATAGACCTATCCCGCAAGGCCACAATGGCTTCAGGTTGCTATCTCTCTTCTTCAAATTAGCCACACTCGCGGGACGCCCTTCCATTTAATGGAGTGCTTCCTTTCATCTTACTACAATGACTGCAATGTTACCTGCCCCTTTACCGGGACAAGCAGGGTCGCTACTGCTTCTCCCTTGTACTCGGGATGGGTTCGTGTACACACACTTATGGACTCTTCTTGGAGGAGCTTCTGTTGAAAGAAATATGTGTAGTAAAGGCATTCTTTCAGGACAAGGTTGTGCATAAATAAACATGGATTGGGGAAAGGAGAGGGAAAGAAGTTAAGCGTATGATTGATATGTCCCTCATAAGAAAGAATATGCTGTGGGACTTATTTGATGAGAAAGCTGCACGAGGTATGATTATGGGACTATCTGCTCACAGGATTGCGCTTTTTGAGATTAAACTGGTTGATGCATGGATGAAAATGTTTGAGCAAGGTGTATAGACAGACAGATTCAGAAGTGAAATGTTATTCATTCAGAGTTGAAGCGAAATTGTGAATGGTGCAATGATGATGTGAAAGATGTAATGGAGAGCAAAAAGGAGGCTCACCTTTGATGCGATTAAATGTATAGAAGAAGATGAAAGGAAACTGAAACAAGTGGTTAAACAGAGTACTTGTGACCAATGAGGTCACAAGTAGATGCAATAATAATTTGAGGTATATAATATTGACATGGAAGATAATGCAGATGCAAGTGTGATGAGGTTTGTAGGTGTAAATCGGGTGATGTATCAGAATATAGATGAGATATGCATGCAAGAAGAAGTTGTTAGTGCTGTGAGAAATCTGAAAAATAGACACATCTGGATATAGTGTTAAGATGCTAAAAATTGTTTGTGATTTTGTTGTCAAATGGGTTTGTGGTCTAGTTTTAAGGCATTAGAAATTTGAAAACTGACTGAAGACTTGCAAGAAAGCTGTAATAGTGCCGTTGTATAGGCGTAAAGACGATGAAGATGACTGCAAGAACTACAGGATGGATAAGTCTGTTGACTGTTGTAGGTAAAGTGTAAAAAAGGTTGAGAGCATAAGAAGAATTAATGATGGATTAATAGGGGATGAACAAGGGTGTGTTTAGAGCATCTGAGTTGTGCATGGATCAGGTATTTGCACTCACACAGCTAGCTGAATAAACAAGGGATAAGAAATGTAAAGTGTATGCTGGGTTTGTGGATAAATAACTAGTATACAGGTGCTAAGAATGTAAGAATGAGTGGTAAACTATTGGATGATGTGAAGTGTATTTATGTTGGAAGTAATGCATGCATTAGCGGAAAGATATCTGGAGTGAGTGATTTTGACTTATGTAGTGGTGCAAGACAAGGTTGTTTGATGTTGCCTTGACTTTAATATCTTATGGATTGAGTAGTGAGAGAAGTATGTATGGGAATGAGAGAAAATGTGAGAGATGAGGGATGGGTTCTGTCTATGTTGGTATATGCTGATGATAACCTGGTGTTGTTGGCTGAGAGTGAGAGGAATTTGGAAATGTTGATTGTAACTTTTGAAAGGTGTGTGAGAGGAAAGGGTCTAAAAGTGAATGCAGAAAAAAGTATAGTAATGGAATTCGGAGGTGAGAATAGGGGTGGAGACATCCCGAGTTTTAAGTATCCCAGATTCATTGTAAATGATAGTGGTACAGATGGAGTAGATTGCAACCACAAGGTTTTAAATGGTAGGGAAATCTCCAGGGCAAATAGGACATTAGTGAATGGTAGGGTTTGAGTGTGGAAACTTCATGAGACTATCCTAGAATCAATGTTGGTGTATGGAAGCGAGACTATGGTTTGGAAGAAGGAAAGATCTTGAGTCATAGCTGTGCAAATTGGCAATATGAGAGGAATGCTTAGTGTGCGAAAGTTATGGTTGAGGAACGACTGGGTAAGGGGTGTTTTGGTGTGAATGAACTTGACAAAGTGTTCTCAGGTAGCACGGGCATATAAGAGAATGGATGGAAATAGTCTTGTAAAGATAATATATAAGAGGGAGTGTGGGGGTGGAAGAGGGCTGGAAGACTGCATAAAAGTCAGGTTGATTATGTTAATAATTGTTTGAAAGAGAGAGAGAGAGAGCTGATTGAGGAAGAAAGAGATGATATTGTGTATGGTAATTTGGTAAGTGTGCATGGAGGGAGATTGTGACGTGGTGTGCTTAGGGCCTTCTGCCGAGGGATGAACCCTGACCTGACATAATGCGCACATACATACCACCACATCTCTATAAAGGGCCAATTTGGGTTGAGAAAAATGATGTGTGGCCTTGTGTTTAATAGGAAATAAAGGGGAGGGGGTGGGGCTTAGTGGCATTGAAACATGCCACTTTGTTGGAAACTGTTTGAAGTTGAAATATAAATTAAACAAAAAAAAAAAACGACTGCATAATGCACTATTTACTAATACCATAGTGTAAGCTTAGTTTTTACCTTCTTGGTTGTACTTTAAATAAGTATGTGTCAATTCTTCCATCACTTTTCACTTCTTTCTCACGATTAGCCTTCGATCGGTTTCAAAGGTCTCTGTCACTCTGCAATCTAACCCTCGGATTTCTCTCTTCACAGCTGTTGATTGTTTTCGGTGGGGAGTCTAGCGGACGAATTCTCGGGAATGCAGAATGTTTCTCAGTCGGGTTCTCATCTTGGCGTTGCAGTGTTCCTGAGACCGGGAAAGAGGAGCTAGATTTGATGCAGATGGAGGGCCAGCAAGTAATACCTACAATGAAGTATCCAAGAACTTCTTGCGCTGTTGCGTCGAGAGGCAACGTTGTTTATCTTATTGGTAGCTACCTTTTTGTCCGTGAACTCGTATATTCCAGCGGATACAGTGAATCTTATGAACATTAAAGTTCTTGTATTTATATTCAGGTGGTCAAAACCCCATTCAATTCTTAAGTTCTTGCGAGACTTATCATCTGGACTCCAATGAGTGGGGGGGGTTTCCAGACCTTCCCTTTTGCCTCCATGGAGCGGCAGCTACTTTTATCAATGATTATCTTTGGGTCGTTGGAGGCAGAAATTCAGACCAATCTAGTGTCTCGCAGGATACTGTGTTGGTAGGTAATTTCCAATTCTTTTAACCCCAAATCTAGTTTGCTAGGGCTTATTGGGAGCGTTAAGATATCCTCGATCTTGATATCAAGTTTTAGTGGAGAAAGTCTGGTAATTGCCTGTATATTGGGTAGGAAGAATAACCAGCCAGGAAGCTCCCCCCACCCCTGCGAAGGTTTACGCCTTTGGTCGCCTCCGAACCGGGCGCACGCCCGAGATGCAGTGCCATTTGATGGATCGTTCCCTCAAACCCTTCTGCAACGACCGCGTGGTCCCCCAGCCCAGGGGGAACATTCTTGTTGTGCCCCACCCAGTCGGTGGGATCTTCGCCTGTGTTACCTTTACAAGGGCGAGTGGGGTCGCTATCGCTTGTCCCTTGTACCCGAGACGAGTTCGTGCACCATCGATTGTGGATTGAACTAGTTTGGGTAGGAGGCTGACCTACTCTATAGTGGTTGGGGACCGTGAGCGGGCCTCCCTTCTGCGCCTTTTTTTTGTTTGGGTTTTGTTTTATGTACGGATATCTTGTAAACCAACCTATCTTAAGGTTGAACTCATATTTCTGCGGCTATGCCCATGTTGGCGGTCGCCAGAAGAAACCACCAAGATAGATTAAAAAATATACAAACCCGAAGAGGCCTATTTTTAATTTGAGCCTCGCACACAATGACGGTAATGAATGGGCGGGTGTTGTCACAGTGGACCCCGTCCTGTCAGGCTGGTTAATCCGTGCCAATGTATGAATCGACTGGGTGTGTAGAATGCAAGGGGTATGTGCGTGACAGAGGGGATGGTACTTATTGTCTTTAAAAAAGGGAGATTGCAGTTGCTTACTCTATGTGGGACAAATATGAAAGAGAATGAAGAGTTTGTGTGTGACGGAGTGCGATCAGGGTGATAGGAGTAAATAGGGTCTGGCAGTGCTT
Organism: Ceratothoa steindachneri; assembly: GCA_963969495.1. Taxonomy (NCBI): domain Eukaryota; kingdom Metazoa; phylum Arthropoda; class Malacostraca; order Isopoda; family Cymothoidae; genus Ceratothoa; species Ceratothoa steindachneri. Next base: position 57,795,371 of record OZ018319.1, on the reverse strand, counting down.
TTGAATGATGAATTGTGGGTGAAGCTTGGATTTGCAAGGATAAAACTGTGTCCCGTTCATAGTGTGTCGACCCTGTAAGTGAAGCTGAGTAAGAGAGGTTGTTGCATGATTTGAAACGAGTGGTGAATGGGAATGGGTATCGGTTGATGGTTGTATGAGATATGAATGGACGAGAGAGGAGATGACCATTTGGTACACCCGGAGAGAATAAAATGGATAGAAGATGATGGTACGGTTCTATGCTGAAAGAAATGTGTAGCAAACACATTCAGCACAAGATTTGTGTAAATTCCTATCGTTTGGATAGAGGAGAGGGTGAGAACTTAAGACTATGATTGATCTCTGCCAAGTTAGAGAAGAAAGCTGAAGGACGTATTTGATATGAAAGTTGTAAGAGGTGTTAGTGTGGCACTATCTGATCACATGATTGTGTTGTGTAGGGTTAAACAAGTTGGTGCATGGTTGAGAATACGTGAGGATGGTGGAGAGGAAGAGGACATCGGAGGCGAAAGGAGAGTATGTGAGACTGTTTGAGAGTAGGAGATGAAATAATTGCGAGCAGGGAGATAGAGCAAGGCTCTGTGGAGGGGCTTTAGAACTGGAAGCAGGAAGCAAAATGCTGAATGGTGGAATGGTGATGTGCTGTTGCCAACCTTGGAATAGGAGTGAAACTGCTATGGAAGGATACAGAAAGATCTAGAGTGACAAGGGTGCTTGGCGTAAGAGATGTTTGGGCTGTGAGCAAGGTTATGACAAAGTGTTCTGGGGTGGTTTGGGCCTATTAGGAGAATGAACGGAAATAGACTTGTCAAGAGAATATACCGGAATGAGTAGTGTCAGGATGTGAGAAGGGTTGGAATACCACATAAAGGGTGGATTGATTATGTGAATGAGTGTTTGAGAAGGAAAGAACTCGCTGAAGAGGAAGTGGATGAGATTGTGTGGGATATGCGTGCATTGAGGGGGTTTGTGAGGAGGCGTGCCAATGGCCTTCTGCCCAGGGGTGAACACTGAGTGGAAGAGATGATACAGCACATCGCACCCCATCATTATGAAGTGCCTTTGGGGTGAAAAAAATGTTGGATGGTCTCGTGTTGAATATGGCATATAGGAGGCTGGCAGTCTATAGTGGCGTTGAAATGCGCCAAACCCCAAATTATGGAACACTTTTTTTAAGTTTGAAGTTCTGCATCCAAGTACCTTGTCTTCTCTTACAGGTCTATAATCCAAATAAAGAGAGCTGGTGTTTAAAGCCCCCAATGTTCGAAGGGCGCATTCATTTCGGCGTGGCGACAATTCATGGCTATCTATTTGCCATTGGTGGCCTTGGCGTAAACACTCCGAGTGGACACATCGCTCTTTCCCGATGTGAAAAGTACGATACCGAGACCGATACTTGGACACCGATTGGTAATTATGCAAAAACATCGTAGGGAAAGTGGATTTTTTTTGTGAGCACTTTAAGGCATAGAAGAACAATAGAAACAACAGAACATTAACCTTTGTATCTTTCAGCTTCTCTTGGGCAAAGACGTGCCTACCACGGTGTAGCAGTAATAGAGGATTACATTTACGTCATGGGCGGATACGATGGAAAACAATGGCTCAGTTCTGTAGAACGCTACAACCCTTTTAAAGATCAATGGACGATGGGTATGATCAGCCAATATTCTTAGATTTGAAATACGAAGCTATTTGTTAAAAGTAGAATTCACTTACGTAAGTTTCTATTAATACCTTCCGCGACAGAAGGTTGCATTTTTGAAAGCTCAGTATACGATTCCCACACCCATGGGGTGGCCTGTGTAGCTTGTTCCATGTGGCACCTGAACAAGCCGCACGTCCTCCCAGCTCGAGGGCCAATTAGGGAAGCCATGTCACTGGGTTGACTTGAACTCTGATGGGCCATGGGAAAGATGTTGGTGCGCTTCCTCCTCGTTCCCCTTTACCATTCCCTTTTCTCTACGACTATCCCCTCGACCCTCTGTTTAGGCGTAAGGACCTGACTAGCTACCACGTGCCGTGTCAGAAGAGAGGCTTTGGAACCTCTATAAACAACTCTCGTAGGTCGCAATAAACCAGGCCTTGAGGGGACCTGGGCGTTGAGGCGCGAATAATAGGAAGAGTGGTTTTGCCCCAATAACTACTTTCGTGCGTGTAATGGGCTGACCTCCTCTCTTCGGTGTTCCTTGGCTGTAGAAGGCTGTATTACTTCTGGCGGACGAGTTTTACTGCCTTGTTGGCTGCCGAGCCAACTAAAAGTCTCTGGATCTGTCTAGGAATACTACGTCCCGCTAAGGATATCCGTCCTGTCGCCCTGTCTCTGGTTTCTCAGTTGGGATCTGCGACCTTTGAGGAACGACCGACCACTGCGTAACTTGTGATCGCTGTCCTAAGTTGCGACCCCGTAAGGGGCGCGGCGATTTGCTATCCTGGCCGCCGTGCTGACGGGATCCAGCTTAGCCTCTCTTCCTTCCTTCAGATATCCTGTATTTCTCCCCTACCTCGTCGCTTTTCATACAACCTCTCCCACAACTTTCTCTGGTCAGCCTCTAATTTCACAGGGTAGATGCTGACCTTCTTCTCAAGCCAACCGTCCCGGATCGGGGCTGAGGGGAGAGGGGACAACGCTCCCTAACCCCTGAGCTCCGGTTCGGGATGGGGGTTTTTAACAACCTGCTTCATCCCCACCCATACCTTCCTCACATCCCTTTTCTCTCCTCTTCAGAATCTATCTTTTTACGCCGCGTCTAAGGTGGAGCCGCCATGCCGATGGACTGCCAGGCCACCAGGCGGGAGAGGTGGTCCCAAATGGCGGCGCCTGGCTCTGCCAGGCCTGTAAGCACCTCTTGCAGTGCGGGCAACTGCAAGTGGTGATGAGCGATTGCATCCCGTGAAACAAATAAGGTCACCATGCCCAATGATGAGAAACACAAAAATCTCCCGTTAATTTTCCCTGTGTCACTAACGGAGCCGCCCTCGGGCAGCTCCACCGAAAAACCCCGTAAGGGGCGCGGCGATTTGCCATCCTGGCCGCCGTGCTGACGGGATCCAGCACTCCGTCCGGCCCCAGCTTAGCCTCTCTTCCTTCCTTCAGATAGCCCGATTTCTCCCCTACCTCGTCGCTTTTCATACAACCTCTCCCACAACTTTCTCTGGTCAGCCTCTAATTTCACAGGGTAGAATGCTGACCTTCTTCTCAAGCCAACCACCCCGGATCGGGGCTGAGGGGGGAGGGGACATTGTTCCCTAACCCCTGAGCTCCGGTTCGGGATGGGGGTTTTTTAACAACCTGCTTCATCCCCACCCACATCTTCCTCACATCCCTTTTCCTCTCCTCTTCACAACCTATATTTTTTACGCCGTGTCCAAGGTGGAGCCGCCATGCCGAAGGACTGCCAGGCCACCAGGCGGGAGGGGTGGTCCCGAATGGCGGCGCCTGGCTCTGCCGGGCTTGTAAGCACCTCTCGCAGTGCGGGCAACTGCGAGAGGTGATGAGCTATTGCGTCCCGTAATCAAAAGAGGGTCACCATGCCCATGAATGAAAAAAAACAACAAAAAACCCAACCCCCAACTTCCCCAAGAAAATCGACGGAGCCGCCCTCGGGCAGCTCCACCGAGAAAATGGAGGTCCCCCCCCTTGTGCTTGCGCAAGGGACCCTCCATAATTCTTTAACCGGAGAGGAGGCTTACTCCTCTCCTACGCCTACGGGTGTAGGGGACTCCCCCTCACCCCCTTCTCTGGAGGTGCTTTCGGGCACCTCCCTATCTCCAGCGGCAGTCCCTCCTTTGCTTTCTAAGGGGACTGCCAAGAAAGCCAACAGGCAGCCCATTGCCGACCGCCCCTCGTGCAAGCGGCTCGGTAGGGCAAACCCCCTTAGGGGGGAGAGGGAAGCCAGGCCCCTTCGGTCGCTTCCCTCAAAAGACCTGCTGGCAAGAATTTTAAACCTTGCTGGGGTCAAGGCCTGTGCCTCCCCACACCACCTGACTAGTGACAATACTGCCAAGGGGACCTGCGATGTCCTGGGAGGGGATGGCCAACTGGAGGCCCCTCCTGTGATAGACATGGTCCTTGAGGAGACCCAGCCTCAGACGGTAGGGCCTTCCATGGGGGGGAGTTCGGGCTCGGCGCCAAGCACCGAACCCGAATCCGCCCCTATGCAAGGTCCTCCTCAAATGGCTGAGGGCTCCGAGGCAATAAAAGGAGGGGAGGGATCTCCTCCGACAGGTGCCCCTACGACAACCAGGACCTTCTCCATTTCGGAGAGGGACCTGGCTGAGGCTGGTCCATCTGGCCTGGGGAATTCTGCCGGCGGAGTTGAAAAGCGGGTTCATTCCCCGCCCTCCTCTCCGAAAAAGAAAAAGAAAAAGACTAAAAAGACAAAAAAAAACTCGGGGCTCCTCTCCATCCGCGGGGGCTGCGGGGACGGATGGGTCTGCTGCCTCTCTGGCAAGCGACCAAGCCAAGATCGGCACATCCGCCCCCTCTGCTCCCCCGGTTGCGGAGCCCCTGACAAAGAAGAATAATACCAACGGTGCACAGGGCGGAGCCTCGATGACATCGGGGCCCCTCATTCAGAGGTTACCTGGCGTTTTCGAGCCCGCTGGCTTCAAACGCTTCCTCGTTATTCGCTCCACTGATGGCACCATGTTGTCCAAGGGCAACATGATCCATCAGAGGAGAGGATTAGCTAGTGCAATTGGTAGAGAGCCGAAGGTAACCCGTTTCTCGGACGGGAGCCTTCTGGCGAATGCGGCGAATCCCGCCGAGGCGGCCAAGATTAGTGCTCTTCGGACACTTCATGGCACCCCGGTGAGTGTGACGCCGCACTCTACCATGAACTTTGTGAAAGGAGTAGTTTATGCGAGGGAACTCGTTGACTACTCCATTGAGGACATCACCTTAGAGCTGGCCGACCATGGGGCGGTCAAGGTCGAACGTGTGATGAGAAAACAGGGAGGGGCCTCGAGACCCACCCCTACACTCTTCGTCACGTTCGACTGTGACAAGCTTCCTGAGTCGGTGCGTGCCGGTTGGTACCGCTACCGCGTGAAGGCATTCGTGCCACTGCCGCGGCGGTGCTATTACTGTCACCGCTTCGGCCATACGAATCGCTCATGTAGACGTGCAAAGTCGGGGTCACCCGAAGTCTGTGTAAATTGCTCCAAGGTCGCACACGATAAGTCCAAATCGTGTGTGGCCAAGTGTGTCAATTGCGGAGAGCCGCACCCTGCTTCTTCGAAGCAATGTGGTGCATATCTCCTTGAGAAAGAAATCCTGGCCGTTCAGGCCCAGGATCGACTCTCATTCCGCGAGGCAAAGGACTTGGTCCTGGCGCGCCCGGCTCTGCCTGGGACGTCATATGCCTCAATAGTTAGGAAGGCACCCTCTGCTCCTGGCCCATCCAGGCCAACGCGACGGTTGTTTCCGCGCCCATTCGGAGCCCTTCTGCGGGCTCTACCCAACCTGGGCGCTCCCCTGGTAAAGCTGGCGGCAAAAAGGGTTCATACCCTGCCCCGGCTAAAACCAGGGCTCCCCCCTCCTCCCCCAGCGTGACCGTTTCCCGTAAGGCGAAACGGCCACGCGCCTCCACCGAGTCGTTAGACTCACAGGAGGCAACACCCCTGAAGATGGTCGCTAGGCCATCTTCCGGGGTTCCTAAAGCTGTCCCCCGAAAGGAGGACAGCAACAAAGGAGCTTCGGCTCCTTCGCCTACGCCCCGAGGTGGAGCGAGTTGCTCGGAGACGGTGGTTCCTCGAAAAGAGGGCCCCCCGCCTCCGAAGCCGCAACGCCCGCCTAAGGTTTCGAGGCGGAGGGAGGAAAAGACTCGCATGGCGAGCCCAACCTCCCCCAATAAGTCCTCGAAGGCGACAGCGCCTTCAGCGCTTTGTCCGGCCAACAGCGCCCGGGGTTCTGCCCCCGGGAAGCGTACGGCCATTCCCGTGAGGGTCTTCAATTCGAGGAGGGCCCCCGCGTCTCCTCCGAGCTAGGCCTGGAGGGCATATTCCTTCAATGGAATTGCCGTGGACTCCGGGCCAACTGGGAGGAGCTGCGGAGGCTCGTCTCGTCCCGTTCCCCGTTAGCTATTTTTTTGCAGGAGACCATGCTAGGTGCGTGCCTTCTCCCTGCCCTCCCGGGGTATAAGGGTCTTGCGACCCCACCACCGCGGGATGGCCGGGCTGGGGGATGCGCAGTTTACACCCGGCATGATGTCTCCGTTCTTCCTTTCTCTTTAGATACCTCCCTTCAGGCAGTGGCTGTGCAGCTGCACCTGGATAGGAGGTATACTATCATTTCTGCGTACATTCCACCGTCAGCTGACTTCGACGCTTGGGACTTCCGCCGCGTCGTGGCCATGTTGCCGAGGCCCTATCTCTTGCTTGGAGATCTGAACGGCAGGCATCCTCTCTGGGGAGATTACTCCATAAATCCCAGGGGACAAGTCCTTGCCGATCTGATCGAAGAGCTTGAGATGGGTGTCCTAAACGTGGATGAGTTTACGCATCACTGTCCGAGAACCGCTTCATTTTCTTGCCTTGACCTATCTTTGTGCTCTTCGGATGCACAGCCTGATTTTGATTGGGGGGTGGTCGATGACCTCCATGGTAGTGATCACTTTCCCATTCAAATATCATTTTCAGGGCAACTGCCGCCTGAGAGACCACCTCGGTGGTGCTTGGCGCGGGCGCAGTGGCCTGCATTTCAGGAAATGACTGAATTCTCTATCTCAGTCGAGGAGTTTAGGTCGGTAGATGAGGCCGTTGAGTTCTTCTCCGGCAACCTCATCGCCGTGGGCCTGACTACTATTCCTAGGACGTCTGGCCGTTTTGCACGCCGACCACTCCCATGGTGGTCGGCCGAGTGTGAGACGGCCCTCAAACAGAAGCGTTATGCCTACATGCGCTATAAGCGCCGCCCGAACGATTTCACTGTCGCTGAATTTCGTCGGGCTAGGGCTAGGTTCCGGTATATTTCGAAGCACGCCCGCCGCTCTTCTTGGCGGGCATACGTGTCTTCACTTAACGGGAAGACCCCTTTAGCTGAGGTGTGGAAGCGAGTCAAAAGGATTCGGGGCAAGTTCTCGCAGGACCCCCCTCCCGTTCTCCAGGAGAATGGGACCGCAATCTCAGACCCCGCGTCCGTGGCGGAATCCTTAGCGACCGCTTTTTCCGCATTCTCTAGCCGTGATGCTGCTCCGCCAGCATTCAATGCACGTCCTGATGTCGCGGAAGGCCGCCGGCTGGACTTTACCTCCAGTGGCGGAGAACCCTTCAACGACAAGTTTACTGTGAGTGAGTTGCGTTCCGCTCTCGCTTCGTGCGCGGACACCGCCCATGGTCCGGACGATGTCCCGTACGCCATGCTTCGACACCTGGGTGAGCGAGGCATGGCCTTTCTGTTAGATCTGTTCAACAGGATCTGGGTGGAAGGTCTTCTCCCAGACTCCTGGCGAATCGCTACTGTGCTCGCCTTTCGCAAACCGGGGAGAGATCACTCTACTCCGACCGGTTTCCGCCCAATCTCTCTAACCTCTTGCGTGTGCAAGTTGATGGAGAAATTGGTAAACGTTAGATTAGCTTTTTTCCTGGACAGCGGAGGCCATCTGTCTTCCGCACAGTGCGGCTTCCGCAAGTTCCACTCCACGTCGGATGCTCTGCTCCGACTGGAAAATGCCGTCTGCGAGGCTTTCCTTCGTAGACAGCACTACGCCACGGTGTTTTTCGATCTGGAGAAGGCCTATGATACCGCATGGCGATACGGTATCATCGAGACTCTCTACACGATGGGGGCGAGGGGACGCCTCCCAATGTTTATATCTGAATTTTTGCGAGATCGTCGATTCCGCGTACGGGTGGGGGGAGCTCTCTCCGGCCCAAAGGAGCAGGAAGAGGGTGTCCCGCAGGGAAGTGTCCTCAGTGTCACACTCTTTGCCCTGAGCATCAACGGCATCACCTCGGTGCTGCCGGAAGATGTTCTCGCTACGCTCTACGTGGACGACCTTTCGATCTCTTTTGGCGCGGCCCAGATGCCAACTCTGGAGCGTCGACTCCAACAGGCATTGAACCGCCTCTCTCGCTATGCCGAAGCGCACAGGTTTCGGTTTTCTTTGGCCAAGACTAAGGTGGTGCACTTCTGCCGCCATCCACGGCTTCACCCCGACCCAGATTTGTTTCTTAATGGGGTGCGCCTGGATGTGGTTGAGTCGCACCGTTTCCTTGGTCTTGTATTCGACCGACGCCTCACCTGGGAGGCTCATATTCGCAGCCTTAGGGTCTCTTGTACCCGCGCCATGGACATTCTCCGTTCCGTGACGTTCAGCGCTTGGGGCGCTGATAGGGCTACCGCCTTACTTTTTTATCGATCCTTTGTTCGCTCGAAGCTCGACTACGGATGCGAGTTTTATGCATCCGCAGCCAAGCGTTTATTGCGGAAGGTGGATTCGATCCACCACACCGCCCTTCGCTTGGCGACCGGTGCCTTCCGCACTTCCCCCATTGAGAGCCTGTTGGTCGATGCTGGGGAGATGCCACTCGCTCTGCGCCGCGTGCAGTGCATCACTCGCCTGTACGCGCGAGCCCGGCGCCTCCCTCAGTCGCCACCAGCTCTCACTGCATCCGCAGCTGATCTCGATGGTGCCTATGCCGCCGAGAGACGCCAGTCATACCCTAAGCCCTTTGGGTTTAGGGCCAGGAAACTCCTTCGAGAGCTAGATATAGCTCTCGGGCCGGTGGCGCCCCTGGTTCTGCCCAGGACGCCACCCTGGAGGGTACCACATTTGGCTATTTGTCGCCACGCCTCTGCTCCCAAAGCTTGTACTGCGCCGGGAGTATTGCGTTCGACCTTTTTGGAGCACACATCGTGTCACGCTGGAACCGTGCCGGTGTATACGGATGGCTCCAAGTCCCAAGAGGGGGTCGGCTTCCACGCCGTATCCCCTCTGTTTGAAGTCAGCGGGGCTCTACCAGGCGCTGCGTCTGTCTTCACGGCCGAGCTGGTGGCAATACACCACTCGGTACGGGAGATTACGCGACGTGCCCGGTTCGGAGACCGGATTGTGATCTATAGCGACTCACAAAGCGCCCTGAGTGCTCTCGGGGCATTGGAATCTCCGCATCCCCTGGTTCGCGATATCCGTGACGCCACGGTTTTGGCGAGCCGGGCAGATGTCGAGATTATCTTCTGCTGGGTTCCTGGACATGTGGGAATTGCGGCGAATGAGGGCGGCAAAGAGTCCGCGAGGACTCTGCGACCGGACCAGCGTTTCGCTCTTCCTCACACCGACTACATGGCAGGAATACGGGCAGCTCTTCGGACTGCTTGGCAAAGAAGATGGGAGACGGTCGAAGGGAACTTAAAGTTGCGTGCCATTGCGCCGCGACTGTTCCCATGGACCTATCCCCCAATGCCGCGGCGGCTTCAGGTTGCTTTCTGTCGTCTCCGAATCGGACACACTCGTGTGACGCATCGCTATCTGGTGGAGCGCTCGCCTGCGCCCTATTGCAACGACTGCGTCGTCCCCCAGACTGTTCGGCACATTCTTGTCGAATGTCCCAGTCTGGGTGATCTTCGCGCACGACACCTGTCCCGGTACCGGGATGGGCGGGGTCGCTACCGCCTGTCCCTTGTACTCGGGACGAGTGCGTACACTTTGACTGGTGGACTTGCTAACTTTTTGGGGGAGGCCGGCCTTCTCCCTTTTTTTTAACCAGGCTTAATTTTTGTTGTTGTTTTTGTTGTTGTTGTTGTTTTTGTTATTGTTTTGTTATTGTTATTTCTTTTTTGTTGTTCCCTGTTCCATTTTTTGAAGTAGCCTAGAACTAGGCTGTTTGTTTACGGCGACTTATGCCTAAGTCGGCAGTCGCCAGATAGCCCCTTAAATAAAAAAAAAAAAAAAATCCACCGAAAAAATGGAGGTCCCTTTCCCTGTACTTGCTCAGGGGACCCTCCATATATCTCTGACCGGAGAGGAGGCTTACTCCTCTCCTTCGCTTACGGGTGTAGGGGTCCTTCCCCTCACCCCCTTCTCTGGAGGTGCTTTCGGGCACCTCCCTTTTTCCAGTGGCAGTCCCCTTTATTCTTTCCAAGGGGACTGCCAAGAAAGCCAGCAGGCCCCTTCGGTCGCTTCCCTCAAAAGACCTGCTGGCAAGAATATTGAACCTTCTAGGGGTCAAGGCCTGTGCCTCCCCACACAAGACTAGTGACGATACTGCCAACGGGACCTGCGATGTCTTGGGGGCGATGGCTAACTGGAGGCCCCCCCTGAGATAGACATGGTCCTTGAGGAAACCCAGCCTCAAACGGTAGGGCCTTCCATGGAGGGGAATCCGGGCTCGGACCCAAGCACCCAACTCGAATCCGCCCATATGCAAGGTCCTCCTCAAACAGCTAGGGTTTCCGAAGCAGTACAAGGAGGCGAGGGATCTCGTCCAACCGGTGCCCCCACGACTACCAGGACCTTCTCCATTTCGGAGAATGACCTGGCTGAGGCCGGTCCATCTGGCCTGGGGGCTCCTTCCGGTGGAGGTGAGAAGCGGGTTCATTCCCCGCCCTCCTCTCCAAAAAAGAAAAAGATAAAAACTAGGAAGACTCGTGGCTCCTCTCCGGGCTACGGGGACGGATGGGTCTGCTGCCACTTTGGCAAGCGACCAAGCCAAGATCGGCACATCCGGCCCCTCTGCCCCTCCGGTTTCGGAGCCACTGATTAAAACTAAAAGTGCACAGGGCGGAATCTCGATGACATCGGGGCCCCTTATTCAGAGGTTACCTGGGGTTTTCGAGCCCGCTGGCTTCAAACGCTTCCTCGTTATTCGCTCCACTGATGGCACCATGTTGGCCAAGGCAAACATGATCCATCAGAGGAGAGGATTAGCTAGTGCAATTGGTAGAGAGCCGCAGGTGACCCGTTTCTCGGAAGGAAGCCTTCTGGCAAATGCGGCGAATCCCGCCGAGGTGGCTAAGATAAGTGCTCTTCGGACACTTCATGGCACCCCGGTGAGTATGACGCCGCACTCTACCATGAACTTTGTGAAAGGAGAAGTTTATGCGAGGGAACTCGTTGACTACTCCATTGAGGACATCACCCTAGAGCTGCCCGACCATGGGGCGGTCAAGGTCGAACGTGTGATGAGAAAACAGGGAGGGGCGTCGAGACCCACCCCTACACTCTTCATCACGTTCGACTGTGACAAGCTCCCTGAGTCGGTGCGTGCCGGTTGGTACCGCTACCGCGTAAAGGCATTCGTGCCACTGCCGCGGCGGTGCTATTACTTTCACCTCTTCGGCCATACGAATCGTTCTTGTAGACGTGCAAAGTCGGGGTCACCCGAAGTTTGTGTAAATTGCTCTAAGGCCGCACACGATATGTCCAAATCGTGTGTGGCCAAGTGTGTCAATTGCGGAGAGCCGCACTCCGCTTCTTCGAAGCAATGTGGTGCATATCTCCTTGAGAAAGAAATCCTGGCCGTTCAGGCCCAGGATCGACTCTCATTCCGCGAGGCTAAGGACTTGGTCCTAGCGCGCCCGGCTCTGCCTGGGACGTCATATGCCTCAATAGTTAGAAAGGCACCCTCTGCTCCTGGCCCATCCAGGCCAACGAGCACGGTTGTTTCCGCGCCCATTCGGAGCCCTTCTACGGGCTCTACTCAACACGGGCGCTTTCCTGGTACAGCTGGCGGCAAAAAGGGTTCACACTAAGCCCCGGCTAAAACCAGGGCTCCCCCCTCTTCCCCCACCGTGACCGTTTCCCGTAAGGCGAAACGGCCATGTGCCTACACCGAGTCCTTAGACTCACAGGAGGCAACACCACTGAAGATGGTCGCTAGGTCATCTTCCGGGGTTCCTAAAGCTGTTCCCCGAAAGGAGGACAGCAATAAAAGAGCTTCGGCTACTTCGCACACGCCCCGACGTGGAGCGAGTGGCTCGGAGACGGTAGTTCCTCGAAAAGAGGGCCCCCCGCCTCCGAAGCCGCAACGCCCGCCTAAGGTTTCGAGGCGGAGGGAGGAAAAGAATCGCATGGCGAGCCCAACCTCCCCCAATAAGTCCTCAAAGGCGACAGCGCCTTCAGCGCTTTGTCCGGCCAACAGCCCCCGGGGTTCTGTCCCCGGGAAGCGTACGGCCATTCCCGTGAGGGTTTTCAGTTCAAGGAGGGCCCCCGCGTCTCCTCCGAGCTAGGCCTGGAGGGCATATTCCTTCAATGGAATTGCCGTGGACTCCGGGCCAACTGGGAGGAGCTGCGGAGGCTCGTCTCCTCTCGTTCCCCGTTAGCTATCTTTTTGCCAGAGACCATGCTAGGCGCGTGACCCCTGCCCGCCCTCCCCGGGTATAAGGGTCTCGTGACCCCACCACCGCGGGATGGCCGGGCTGGTGGATGCGCGGTTTACACCCGGCATGATGTCTCCGTTCTTCCTTTCTCTTTAGATACCTCCTTTCAGGCAGTGGCTGTGCAGCTGCACCTGGATAGGAGGTATACTATCATTTCTGCGTACATTCCACCGTCAGCCAACTTCGACGCGGGGGACTTCCGCCGCGTCGTGGCACGGTTGCCAAGGCCCTATCTCTTGCTTGGAGATCTGAACGGCAGGCATCCTCTCTGGTGAGATTACTCCATAAATCCCAGGGGACAAGTCGCATGGCGAGTCCAACCTCCCCCAATAAGTCCTCGAAGGTGACAGCGCCCTGGGTTCTGCTCCCGGGAAGCGTACGGCCATTCCCGTGAGGGTCTCCGCGTCTCCGAGCTAGGCCTGGAGGGCATATTCCTTCAATGGAATTGCCGTGGACCTGCGGAGGCTAGGCTCGTCCCGTTCCCCGTTAGTTATCTTTTTGCAGGAGACCATGCTAGGCGCGTGCCCCCTGCCCGCCCTCCCGGGGTATAAGGGTCTCGCGACCAAACCACCGCGGGATGGCCGGGCTGGGGGATGCGCGGTTTACACCCGGCATGATGTCTCCGTTCTTCCTTTCTCTTTAGATACCTCCTTTCAGGCAGTGGCTGTGCAGCTGCACCTGGATAGGAGATATACTATCATTTCTGCGTACATTCCACCGTCAGCTGACTTCCGCCGCGTCGGAGCATAGTTGCCAAGGCCCTATCTCTTGCTTGGAGATCTGAATGGCAGGCATCCTCTCTGGGGAGATTACTCCATAACCTCAGGGGACAAGTCCTTGCTGATCTGATCGAAGAGCTTGAGATGGGTGTCCTAAACGTGGATGAGTTTATGCATCACTGTCCGAAAACCGCTTCATTTTCTTGCCTTGACCTATCTTTGTGCTCTTCGGATGCACAGCCTGATTTTGATTGGGGGGTGGTCGATGACCTCCATGGTAGTGATCACTTTCCCATTCAAATATCATTTTCAGGGCAACTGCCGCCTGAGAGCCCACCTCGGTGGTGCTTGGCGCGGGCGCGGTGGCCTGCATTTCAGGAAATGACTGAATTCTCTATCTCAGTCGAGGAGTTTAGGTCAGTAGATGAGGCCGTTGAGTTCTTCTCCGGCAACCTCATCGCCATGGGCCGGACTACTATTTCTAGGACGTCGGCCGAGTGTGAGACGGCTCTCAAACAGAAGCGTTATGCCTACATCCGCTATAAGCGCCGCCCGAACGATTTCACCGTCGCTGAATTTCGTTGGGCTAGAGCTAGGTTCCGGTATATTTCGAAGCACGCCCGCCGCTTTTCTTGGCGGGCATACGTGTCTTCACTTAACGGCAAGACCCCTTTAGCTGAGGTGTGGAAGCGAGTCAAAAGGATTCGGGGCAAGTTCCGCAGGCTCCCCCTCCCGTTCTCCAGGAGAATGGGACCGCAATCTCGTACCCCGCGTCCGTGGCGGAATCCTTAGTGACCGCTTTTTCCGCATTCTCTAGCTGGGATGCTGCTCCGCCAGCATTCAATGCACGTCGTCATGCCGCGGAAGGCCGTCGACTGGACTTTACCTCCAGAGGCGGAGAACCCTTCAACGACAAGTTTACTGTGAGTGAGTTGCGCTCCGCTCTCGCTTCGTGCGCGAACACCGCTGATGGTCCGGACGATGTCCCGTACGCCATGCTTCGACACCTGGGTGAGCGAGGCATGGCCTTTCTGTTAGATTTGTTCAACAGGATCTGGGTGGAGGGTCTTCTCCCAGACTCCTGGCGAATCGCTACTGCGCTCGCCTTTCGCAAACCGGGGAGAGATCACTCTACTCCGACCGGTTTCCGCCCAATTTCTCTAACCTCTTGCGTGTGCAAGTTGATGGAGAAATTGGTAAATGTTAGATTAGCCTTTTTCCTGGACAGCGCAGGCCATCTGTCTTCTGCACAGTGCGTCTTCCGCAAGTTCCACTCCACGTTGGATGCTCTGCTCCGACTGGAAAATGCCGTCTGAGAGGCTTTCCTTCGTAGATAGCACTACGCCATGGTGTTTTTCGATCTGGAGAAGCCCTATGATACCGCATCATGGAGACTCTCCACACCATGGGGGCGAGGGGACGCCTCCCAATGTTTATATCTGAATTTTTGCGAGATCGTCGATTCCGCGTACGGGTGGGGGGAGCCCTCTCCGGCCCAAAGGAGCAGGGAAGTGTTCTCAGTGTCACACTCTTTGCCCTGAGCATCAGCGGCATCACCTCGCTGCTGCCGGAAATGTTCTCGCTACGCTCTACGTGGACGACATTTCGATCTCTTTTGGCGTGGCTTTGCCATCTTTGGAGCCGACCCAAGGCAGCTCCACCTATGTGACGGAGGTACCCTTCCCCCGGGCTATTCTCAGGGGCCGCTCTAAGACTACATTAGCGGAGAAGGTGCTTCTCCCTCCGTTTTTGTCGGGGTTGGGTTGTTCTCCCTTTTGCAGTATTGCGTTTGGGCAACTCCCAACCTTCAGCAGGTCCCTCTTTGCTTTCTCAGGGGCCCGCCAAAGAACACGGCAAAACGGGGGATACGCCGCCTCGGTCTCCGCAGCTCCCATTGAAGTCAGGTGACCATTCACATCCCCTTAGAGGGGTAAGAGGGGGCATCGTCCCCTGGGCCTTGCCCTCGCAACTCAGCTATCCGAGATTTATCACGTTGATGAAAGCCAGCATGCGTGCTTCCCCTTCTTACCAATGCTGATTGCCATGCCGGACCCAATGATGCTCCTGTCGAGCCATAGGCCCTATGATTCCCGGTCTGGATACCTGATACCTTGTGTGGGGGAAATTTGAGGCCCTCATGAGGTGCAGATGGTCCCGGAGGTAACGCTGCCCTAGATGGCAGGCTCTCCCAAGGGGTTCAACCTTGGCTCGCTGACAAACACTATACAAGAGTCCGCCCCTTTTCATGTTGCACGGTCCCCCGAGGGCTTAAAAGGAGAAGAGGGACCCCACACCCCCGCCTGGTGTCCCCTTGATGGCCAAGATCTCCCATCTCGGAGAAATCAAAGAAGACACGGGATTCCTCTCCTCCCGCGTGGTCTCCTGGGAAGGACGAGTCTGCTGCCGTTTCGGTAAGCGATCAGGCCAAGAAAGCCACGTCCGGATCCGAGGCTTCCTTGGGCAGGGAGACCAAGACCAAAGTCGCAAGTGCAGTGAACGGAGCCTCGATTACGTCGACCCCTCATTCAAAGATTACCTGGCGATTTTTGATCCCGCTGGGTTCAAACACTTTATAGTTATTCGCTCCATTTCTAGCAGCAAGTTGGCCAAAGGCCACATGTTCCTTCAAAGGAGAGGTTTGCCGAGATGGACTGGTAAACAGCCGAAGGTGACCGGTCGGTTCCTCGGATGGGAGACGTCTGGTGAATGCGGCAGACCTTTCCGAGGCGGCCATTATTAGTGTCTTTCGGACACACGATGGTTCGCTGTTGAGTGCTACGCCACATTCCACCATAAATTTAGTGAAAGTAGTAGTTTATGCGAAGGAACCTGTAATACTCCATAAAAGACATACCGAAGAGCTGGCTCACCAAAGGGCGGGGGTGGGGGGGGGGCGAGACCCTCCCCTACGCTTTGGTCCCTGAGTCGGTGCGTGCCGGTTTGGTATTGCTACTGCGTGAAGCCATTCGTGCCACTCCCGCGGAGGTGTTACTACTGCCACTGCATCGGCCATACAGATCGCTCCTGTGACGTGTAAAGTCGGGCTTGACCGAAGTCCTTGTAAGTTACTCCAAGGCCGAACACAATAAGCCCAAATCATGTGTGGCCAAGTGTGTCATTTGCGGAGAGCCGTATCTCGCTTCTTCGAAGCAATGTGGTGCGTATCTTCTGGAGAAGGAAATCCTGGCCGTTCAGGCTATGGATCGTCTCTCATTTCGTGATGCTAAGAACTTGGTCCTGGCGCGCCTTGCGCCATCTTGGACGTGTTATATCACAATATAACACGATTTCGAGGCAGTGTGAGGAAAAGTCTCGCAAAGCGAGCTCAACCTCCCCCGAGAAGTCTTCAAGGCGACAGCACCTTGTACCTCCAACAACGCCCGGAGTTCTTCATCCGGGAAGTATACCGTCATTACCGTGAGTCTTTTCTTCGAAGAGGAACCCCGTATCTCCGAGCTAGGCCTGGAGTACATATACTTTCAATGGAATTGCCGTGTACTCCAGGTCAACTGGAAGGAGCTGATGAGGCTCGTCTTTTTCCTCTAGTTTTTAAGCTATACTTCAGCAAGAGAGCATGCTGGGCTTGTGGGCTCTGCCCACCCTCCCTGTGTATAAGGGTTTTGCGATCCCACCACCACGGAATGGAGCCTAGGCACGAGTATGCGCGATTTACACCCGGATTCATATATCCGTTCTTCTCTTTGCTATAAATAGCTCAATTCAGTCAGTAGCAGTGCAGTCACACCTGGATAAGAGGTATACGGATATTTCTGCGTACATTTCACCGTCAGTGAACTTCGACACGAGAGGCTTCCATCTCGTCTCGGAGATTACAATGGTAGACTAGATAGCCCCTCTTGAGAAAATCAATCCACACGGCCAGGTTCTTGCCGACCTGATAAATGGTCGGAAAAGGCATTGAATCGCATCTCTTGCTATGTGGAAGCGCACAGGTTTGGGCTGGTGGGCTTTTAATAACCTGCTTCAATCCCACCCACACCTTGCTCACATATCCCCTTCTCTCTCCTTTCAATATCCTATCGATTTTACGCCCAGCCCAATGTGGAGCCGCCATGCCGAAGGGCTGCCTGGGCACTGGCCGGAAAGGCGCGGTCCTAAATGGGGGCAGCTGGTTCTGCCGGCCCCGGGTTCACCCCTCGTAGATCAGGCTACTGTGGGGGGTGGTTAGCTAACCTGGGGTCGGTGACAAGCACCGAATCCGCCCCTTTGCAAGGTCCCCCGCAGACGGCTCGGGTCTCCAAGGCTGTACAAGGAGAGGATGGATGTCCCCCTCTTGCTGGTCCCCCTGTGAAAGCCAAGACCTCCATCTCGGAGAAGGATCTTGCTGAGGCCGGTCCATCTGGCCTTGGGGCTCCTGCCGGCCGCGGGGAGAAGAGGGTTCATTCTCCGTCCTCCTCTCCTAAAAAGAAAAATAATAGAAAAAATACCAAAAAGACGCAGGGCTCCTCTCCATCCGCGGGAGCTGCGGGGACGAATGGGTGTGCTGTCACTACGGTAAGCAACCAAGCCAAGATCGGCACGTCCGCCCCGTTGCTTCCCCGGGTGCGGAGTCCCTGAGAAAGACCAGAACTGCGCAGAGCGGAGCCTCGATTATGCCGGGGCCCCTCATTCAGAGGCGACCTGGCGTTTTTGAGTTGGTGGCTTCAAACGCTCCAACGATGGCAGCATGTTGGCTAAGGGCAACATGATCCATCATAGCGAGAACCTTAGCTAGCGTTATTGGTAAAGTCGAAGGTGACCCGTTTCTCGGACGGGAGTCTTCTGGCGAATACGTCGAATCCTTCCGAGGCGGCCATGATTAGTACCCTTCGGACACTAGATGGCACACCGGTGAGTGTGATGTCGCACTCTACCATGAACTTCGTTAAAGGTGTAGCTTATGCGAGGGAAATGGTGGACTACTCCATAGATGACATCACCTTAGAGCTGGCCGACCATGGGGTGGTCAAGGTCGAACGTTTGATGAGAAAACAGGGATGTTCCTCGAGACCCACCCCTACACTCTTCGTCACGTTCGACTGTGACAAGCTCCCTGAGTCGGTGCGTGCCGGTTGGTATTGCTACCGCGTGAAGGCATTCGTGCCACTGCCGCGGAGGTACTATTACTGTCCCCGCTTCGGCCATACTAATCGCTCCTGTAGATGCGCAAAGTAGGTACGTTACCAGAAGTCTGTGTAAGTTGCTCCAAAGCCGCACATAAGTCCAAGTCGTGTCTGACCAAGTGTGTCAATTGCGGAGAGCTGCTTCCCACTTCCTCGAAGCAATGTGGTGCTAATCTCCTTGAGAAGGAAATACTGGGCGTTCAGGCCCAGGATCGTCTCCGGGGTTCCAAAAGCTGCCCCCGGAAAGGAGGACAGCACTAAAGGAGCTTCGGCTTCTTCGCCCACACCCAGTGGCGGGCTGGGTGGCGCGGAGACGGTGGATCCTTCAAAAGAGAGAGCTCTGCCTCCAAAGCCAGCCCGTTCGCCAAAGGTTTCGAGGCAGAAGGAGGAAATGACTCGCATGGCGAGCCAAACTTCCCCCGGTAAGGCCTCGAAGGCGACAGCGCCCGGAGTTCTGCCTCCGGGAAGCGTACGGCCATTCCCGTGCGGGTCTTCTCTTCGAAGATGGCCCTCCACATCTCCTCCAAGCTAGGTCTGTAGGGCATATTCCTTCACTGGAATTGTCGCGGGCTCCAGGGCAACAGGGAGCACATGCGGAGGCTCGTCTCGTCCCATTCCCCTTAGGTATCTTTTTGCTGGAGACCACGCTCGGTGCGTGCCCCCTGTCCACTCCAGGGGTATAAGGGTTTTGCCCCCTCCCCCCACCACCACATACAGGAGGATGCGCCATTTACACCCGGCATGTTCTTTTCATTGCTTTAAATACCTCCTTTCAGGCAGTGTGCTGTGCAGCTGCACCTTGATAGGAGGTATACTGTTATTTCCACCTAGATTTCACCGTCAGCCAACTGCACGCGGGGGACTTCCCCCGCGTCTTGGCACGGTTGCCGAGGCCCTTTCTCTTGCTCGGAGATCTAAACGGTAGACACTCCCTCTGGGGAGACTACTCTATCAATCCCCGGGGCAAGTCCTTGCCGACCTGATCGACGAGCTTGAGATGGATGTCCTAAATGTGGATGAGTTTACGCATCACTGCCCGAGAACCGCTTCATTTTCCTGTCTTGATCTATCTTTGTGCTCTCCGGATGCACAGCCTTATTTTCAGTGGGGGGCGCTCGATAACCTCCATGGTAATGATTACTTTCCTATTCAAATATCATTTTCTGGGCCCCTTCCGCCCGAGAGCCCGACCCGGTGTTGCTTGGCGCGGTGGCCCAAATTTCAGGAAATGACTGATTTGTCTTTCTCAGTTTAGGAGTTTAGGTCGGTTCATGAGGCCGTTGAGTTCTTATCTGGCAACCTCATTGCCCAGCTGGCCTTATTACTATTCCTAGAACGTCTGGCGGTTTTGCACGCGGACCACTCCCGTGGAGGTCAGCCAAGTGTGAGACGGCCCTCAAACAGAAGCCTTATGCCTACATGCGCTATAAGTGCCGCCTGAACGATTTCACTGTCGTTGAATTTCATCGGGCTAGGGATAGGTTCCGGTATATTTCGAAGCACGCCCGCGTCTTCACTTAGCGGGAAGACCCGTCTAGCAGAGGTGTGGAAGCAAGTCAAAAGGATTCGGGGCAAGTTCTCGCAGGACTCCCCTCCCGTTCTCCAGGAGAATAGAACCGCAATCTCGGACCCCGCGTCCGTGGCGGAATCCTTCGCAACCGCTTTCTCTGCATTCTATAGCCGAGATACTGCTCCGCCAGCATTCAATGCGCGTCTTAATTTCGCGGAAGGCCTGCCGACTGGACTTTACCTCCAGAGGCGGAGAACGCTTAATGCGCAGACACCGCCCCTGGTCCGGACGATGTCCCGTACGCCATGCTACAACACCTCGGTAATCGAGGCATGGCCTTTCTGTTAGGTTTTATTCAACAGGATCTAGGTAGAGGGTATCCTCCTAGATTCCTTGCGAGTCGCTACTGTGCTCGCTGTTCGCAAACTGGGGAGAGATCATTCTACTCTGGTGGGTTTCCGCCCAATCTCTTTAACCTGCTGCGTGTGCAAGTTGATGGAGAAATTGGTAAATGTTGGATTAGCCTTTTTTTCTGGACAGCGGAGGCCATCTGTCTTCTACACAGTGCGCCTTCCGCAAGTTCAACTCCACATCGGATGCTCTGCTCCGAATGGAAAATGCCGTCTTGGAGGCCTTCCTTCGTACACAGCACTACACCACGGGGTTTTTCGATCTGGAGAAGGCCTATGATACCGCATGGCGATACTGTATCATAGAGACTCTCCACATGATGGGGGCGAGGGGACGCCTCCCAGTCTTTATAATCCGAATTTTTGCGAGATTGTCGATTCCGCGTACGGGTCGGCAGGAGTCTTCTCCTGCCCAATGGAGTCGGAAGAGGTTGTCCCGCACGGAAGTGTCCTCAGTCTCGCACTCTTTTCCTTGAGCATCAACGGCATCACCTTCCTGCTGTCGGAAGATGTTCTCTCTACGCTCTACGTGGACGACCTTTCGATCTCTTTTGGCGCGGCCTAGATGCCAACTCTGGAGCGTCGACTCCAACAGGCATTGAACCGCGTTTCTTGTTACGCCGAAGTACACAGGCTTCGGTTTTCCTTGGCCAAGGCTATGGTGGTCCACCTCTGCCGCCATCCACGGTTCCACCCTAACCCGAACTTGTTTTCTTGGTCTTGTATTTGACCGACGCCTCACCTGGGAGGCTCATATTCGCAGCCTTAGGGTATCTTGCACCCGCGCCTTTGATATTCTTCGTTCCGTAACGTTCAGCGCCTGGGGTGCTGATTGAGCTACTGCCTTACTTTTTTATCGAACCTTTGTTCGTGCGAAGCTCGTCGACTATGGATGCGAATTTGATGCATCCGCAGCCGAGCGTGTGCTGCGGAAGGTTGACTCGATCCACCACACCGGCCTTCGCCTTGCGACCGGTTCCTTCCTCACTTTCCCCATTGAGAACCTACTTTTCGATGCTGGGGAGATGCCACTCTCTCTGCGCCGTACACAGTGCATTTCTCGCCTGTACGCGCGAGCCCGGTCCCTCCTTTAGTCACCAACAGCTCTCACTGCATTCGCCGTTGATCTCGACGATGCCTATGCCGCCGAGAGACGCCAGTCATAACCTAAGCCCTTCGTTTTTAGGGCCAGGAAACTCCTTTGAGAGCTAGGTATAGCTCTCGGGCCGGTGGCCTCGCTGGTTTTGATTAGGACGCCACCTTGTAGGGTACCACCTTTGACCATTTGTCGCCACGCCTCTGCTCCCAAAGTTTCTACAGCGCCGGGAGTATTGCGCTCGGCCTTTTTGGAGCACGCTGGAACCGTGCCAGTGTATACAGATGGCTCCAAGTCCCAAGAGGGGCTAGGTTTTCACGCCGTATCCCCTCTGTTTGAAGTCAGCGGGGCTCTGCCAGGCGCTGCGTGTGTCTTCATGTCCAAGCTGGTTGCATTACAGGAGATTACGCGTCGTGCCTGGTTCGGAGACCGGATTGTGATTTATAGCGACTCACAAAGCGCCATGAGTGTTCTTGGGGCATTGGAATCTCTGCATCCCATGGTTCGCGATATCCGTGACGCCACTGTTTTGGCAAGCCGGGAGGATATCGAGATTATCTTCTATTGGGTTCCTGGACATGTAGGAATTGCGGGGAATGAGGACGCCAAAGAGTCCGCCAAGACTGAACGCCCAAAGCAGCCTTTCGCTCTTCCTTACACCGATTACATGGCAGGAGGGCTGCTTGGTAAAGAAAATGGGAGACAGCCTAGGGGAACTTAAAGCTGCGTGCCATTGCCCCCCCCCCCAATCCCACGACAGCTTGAAGTTGCTTTCTGTCGTCTTCGAATTTGACACACTCGCGGGATGCACCGCCATTTGATGGTGCGCTCGCCTGTTCCTTATCGCGTCGACTGCGTTGTCACTCAGACTGTTCGCCACATTCCTATTGAATGTCCCTTTCTGGGTGATCTTAGCACACGTTACCTGTCTCTGTACCGTGACGAGTGGGGTCGCTACCGTTTTCCCCTCATACTCGGGACGGGTTCGTGTACACAGACGTTCGGACTATCTGACTTTTTGGAGGAGGCTGGCCTCTTCTATTTTATTTGACTTTCTTTCTTATAGGTGTAATGTTCTTCCGCCGGGGGAGGCAGGCCTTCCCCCGACGCCGGAGCTTGCTCTTTCTCTTTCTTGGTTTGTTTTTTTTTGCTTATTTTGTTGGGGGAGGAGGGGGGGCGTTTCTGTGTTTGTGTATTTTTGTTTTTAGGTTTTTGCATGTTTTTTTGTTTCTTATCTAGTCTAGCATTAGGCTGTAGCGAAATTACAAAGACTTTTGCTCTAGTAAAAAAAAACCCAAACGCCCACAGACGCCATTTGTTTACCGCCCCTCCATTTTAGTCTTGTGCCATCTGTCGTGCTATTCCTAACTCTATTTTTGAATATCGTTTTTTTCTTTTTCAACCTTTATAGTTTTTTAATTATTTATTTGTTACATACCTTTAAAAGAAATACACTGCCTGTAAATATCCATTCGATTGCGTGGCATTTCTTTTTATCCTTTTAACTTTTTCTTCACTTCATAAATTTTTGTCGCTCATTTATAGTTACATCCTTTGATCCATCGCCATTAATGTTATTTAAATTGCTGTTTCTTCTTAGCCTCTTATTCCTTTTATTGTCATATGCTTTCTTTTTTGTTATTTTACCCTTGCGTTGCTGAAATATCCTTAGTTTATTCCCCCACCCACCTTCTTTTTAGTCTTTTACCATTTTCTGCGCTATCCCTGACTCTGCTTTCGAATGGTGTTTCTTCCCTTTCTTCCTTCATAGTTTTTAATATTATTTTCTAACTTGTTATTGCCCTTTTTTATAAAAAAAAACAATCACTGCCACTTAAAATCCGGTGGATTGGGCTGCATGAAAGCTTTAGTCCCTTTAAATCAGATAGATAACAAGAGTTTATTTAGAATCAGTGGTTTTCAACCGTGGTGCCGCCAGAGCCAACTAAGGGTGCCGCGGGAGCGACCAAGAATATAAAAAAAAATTGTATTTCAAACATTTTTAAAAAGTCTAACGACACTTGAAAGTATTTTGAAACTATTTTCTCTGCATTGTGCAACATAAAAACAACGAAAAGAGAAAAATTGCAGACAGTGAATGAAGAAATGAGAGATGCCTTGTCAACTGTACGAACCTACCAATATAAAAGAATTATGTGATACTTGTCAAGCTCAAATTTCCCATTTAACTTTTAAAGGTAATATTTATTTATTTTCAAATTTTATTCTCTTATTTCGATTAAATTAGGTTCAATGTCATTTTTGGTTAATTTTGAAGTGCTTTCCACGTAATTAAGTATTTATACGTAAATATTTTATATTGGGGCGCAACGGCTGCTTCCTGGTTAGCAATTAGGGTGCCCCTATCATAAAAACTTGAAAACCACTGATTTAAATAAACCTCTAAATTAATCATTGTAACAAGGCGGGGGTCGAACTGCGACGTTTATCTTGTACAAAACCTCCGATTCTTAAATATTTTCGTTTCGAGTGACATTAAAATTTTGTTTTACAGTATCCTCTATGATGGTGGCCAGAAGTAGTTGTGGAGTAACGGTAAGTCATGGCCGCATTTACTGTATCGGAGGGTTTAGTGGAGAGTCCGTTCTGAACAGCGTCGAAAAATATAACCCTCGGACAGATATGTGGCACTGCGTTCAGTCCATGCAATTCAGACGCTATGGCCTCGTTGCTTCCACACTCAAGCTGCCATCAGAGAAGCTGATTCCTGTCAAACCTGCCCACAGGGAACAGAATCACTAAACTTGAAATGTTGATGCAAATGTTTCTTTCATATCATGTCTTCATTTATTATCAATCAACGTCACTCATTCATATCTTTTCATATTCTCACAATCGTATTTTATTTCCCCGAAGAAATTAACAATATTCGCATTATTTTTGGCATAGAATTCTACTCTGATATGGGCTGAATTTAAAGTTACGATCAGATAATTAAATATAAAGCTACAGCCAACAAGAGCATCTCCCTTTAAACATTTGTAACGATAAGTCTGTAAATAAAGGAAGTTAAAATGCGTCGATATATAGGCGCTGATCCTCCGCAGCCGTTAGGGCAGGAGGGCACGTAATCGTGCAAATGTCAGCTGCGGTACGGTGGCCCATTCTAAACCTGAGACCGCTGAAGGATACACACACACACACTCGCAGGGGGAACATGGGTACACACCCCCCCTCCCTTTGCGAGCAATGAACGGAATGAATAGAAAAATGGAAATGACTAAAAATGAGTCGAAAGGAAACTGTTCGCTTCATTCGTTAGCCTGAATTATTTTATTATCTTCATATTATTTAGATTGAATAAACAATTAACATGTATTTTTAAATTTCATATTGTGAAGATTGTAAAAAAAAAAGGGGCAAGGAATGACGATTCCTTGTGTTTACTGAGAAAATGGCCACAAAAGAAGCACACGGAAGTTAGGGTTGGAATGCTGTTACGTTCATGGTTTTATTTGTAATAATGACAAATTAGCCACCTACTTAAAATAAATATTTAAATGTTAAAATATTGCATATATTCAAAATTAGAATCATTGTTGCAACTGGTAATATATAAATTAATAATTTATATATTACCTCAGTCTCAACAATGATTCTCACCTTGAATATTTAAATGAAGTAAAAAATCGATGTAAAATATCTAATTTGCTCAAGTAAAGTTTAAAAGAACTATATAATTAAGTTGTCTTTTTTAATATGGCATCTAAAAGAACTTCCTACATAGATTAAACGGTTCGTAGACTAATGTAAACTAATTCAAAGCTCTGTTGTTTTCTCATATGATTTTAACTTTTAATTCGTTAGAACCTTTTAATATTGATGTCAGGGAACGTGACAAATTCTTCACAACAATAACCGATTATGTGTGGTATGAAGTTCTCCCTCCTCCACATCCGTGCTGTATCATCTCGACGTAAAAAAAGGGACGGAGAAGGTGAAAACTGATTCACTGCTTTTATTTCATCCATGTCGGCTCATTTCTTTTAAGCGACTCCACTGCCGAGTTAAGTACCTGGATTTTTTTCTTTAATTTAGAGCTCATTAGCAACGAGGTCTTATCACGCAAGAAGTTAGGATGGGAGATCTGTAAAGAAAGTAAAAATGTTTGGAAGATAAATAACCACAGATGCTTCTTCTGTAGGCTTTGGTATCTGGAGGTCGTATTCTCCTCCAGATGCTAAGCGCAGCATATTTAATACTTTTAATAGTTTTCCTTGATAGAAAAACGGCAATAATTTATTAACAAATATTTGCATTACTAAAACCATAAATTACAAATATTTTGGGGTAATTAACCCTTCTCGAAATTTAGTAGGTCCCTTTATTTCTCCCTCACAACTCACGTCAGATGTTGGTACGCATCAACACCAAACAAAACACATTATCTACCTTACCCCTTTGTTTCCTTTTAAGTACAAAGCTAGCTTTCGTTCTTTGACCCCAGTGCCCCTTCATAGCAATGGAGGCGGGTATGTGCTGTTGGATCTCATCAAAGAAGATTGGAGACGGCCGAAGGGAGCTTAAAGTTACGTGCCATCACGCCATGACGATTCCGTGTCTTCGAACTGGGCATACTCGCGGACGCCCCGCCATCTGAGGGAGCGCTCCCCTGCGCCTCATTGCGCTGACTGCGTTGTCCCCCAGACTGTTCCGCACATTCTTGTCGAATGTCCCACTCTCGGTGTTCTTCGCGCATGGTACCTGTCCATGTATTTAGACTAGCGTTGTCACTAGCCCTTGTCCCTTGTACTCGGGATGGCTTCGTGCACACACTTGTGGACTATTTGACTTCTTGGAGGAGGCTGGCCTCCATTTTATTTTACTGTTTGTTTTTTGGTGCATACCCCTGTCCCTGTGAGTGGCTGGTCTCCCTCCGACGCCGAAGAGTGCTTCCTTTTTTTTATTTGTGTTTGTTGTTTTTTTTGTTCTTGTTTTTTTTTAGAATTTTTCCTAGCATTAGGATATAAGATAATTAGGGCGACCTATGCCCTTATAAGCAGTCGCCAGATAGAATAAAAAAAAAATGTCGGAACTCATAGCATTTCATAGTATATTCTGTTGGATCTGTAGCATTGGAGAGATATGTCCTGTTGGATCTTATCCTGTCCATAACAAGTCTGCCATCCTTTAAAAGTTAACATTGGATTCGCTGGGAGGCGCCGCGTCTAATAAAATGAATGGGGAAAATTCCATGGATATAATAATAGTTTTTTTGGTAAACTTTGCCCCCCCAAAAAATACAAATGAAAGCCCATTCCCTCTCTCCCTTTCTCTCTCTCCACACAAACGCACACTTAATTTGCACCTGAAATATCAAAAGGTAAATTTCTAATTTCTAAAATCCTTCATTTCAAAGCATGAAGGATTCAACTATACTGGAAATAGTGCTACATCTGCATAATCTCACATCTTTTGTACAATCATTTCGTAAAAACCGGGAAATAAAAATAAATATCAAAGTAGGCTATCTGATCTACTAATGCAACTTTCATACGTGTGAGAATGTATAGGAATGTAGTTAATTTGTTTGAGTTATATCGCTTCATTTAATGTTTACACAATGTATACTGTGAGGTTGTACAAAAAACAGATTTTACGTTAGGGGATCGTTTGTGCCAAATAATTTAATAATATAGAATAAGCATGTGTATTTTTATCCTGGACAAATCGAGGGTGTTTTTATTCATTTTTGAAATGTATGAACACAGTATTTTTTTTCACGTACTATTTCAAACTATTGAATCGAGGTGTATTTTAAAGAAGAATATTTTAGATATTTTTATTTCCTGAATCACGAACAAATAATTGTTTACTACGAATATAAAAGCTTCAAACTAACTGTGAACAAAGATCATCTCATAGACTATTCATGACTACTCATATTCATTTCGAATTTGGGAAGGAAATTATTAAAAAAATAACTGATTTGCACACGAGATAATTCACATTTTTAATGAATATAAAATTTAGAAATTCCTCGCTGTGAAATCAGATGTTCTATCGACGCTATCAATTATACAGCTCGTGTTGTTTATAGCTCCCCGGAGCAGGTGGATCACCTTAATGACTTACACAAAATTTAGAATGTTTTAGACGCGTGAAGGAAGCTCCCTGCTTCGAGATGGATTTGTGGAATATAACAATCTTAACAGTTTCTGAGAAAGTGTCGTCAGCGCGCATCAACGCCACTAAAACTACCCACACCTCCCTTTCCCTTTAGGCCAGATTAAGCACAAAGCAGCTCAATGTGGCCAAGCCGAAGGTCCTTCATAGGGATGGGGTGCTATTTGGTGTAGCATCTCGTCCAGTCGGTTCATCCTGCGCAGAAGGCCCCGAGCAGAACCCCTCACAAACCCCTCGGCTCGGCGATGTGTTTTCCTGGCCGTCGTGCTTACGGTACTTAGCGCCCCGTCCGGTCACAGGTGAGCCTCTTGCCTTCCTTTAGGACTCTCCCTTAAATCGGGGGAGAGGGGGCTCTTGGTTTTCTTTGAGACCGTTTGGTTTTGGTCTCCCCCTGGTAATCACAACGGGATATTGACAGCTACCAACCTATCCAACCCCCTCCCCAATATTTGAGGGGTTGCCAAGAAGTGTTAGAACTTGGCAGTCTTCTTTCGGTCCGCGAGACCTAGCTCAAATCAAGAAGGGACGGGACAAGAGAGACACCCCACCAAGATACGTCCTGCACGGTCCGTGGCCCTTTTACATAGAGTCCGGTGCTCGCACCTACAGGCCGACTGTGTTGTTTAGAACCAGGGTTGTCTGCAGTAGTTTGCTGGAAGTCAGACTCCTTGGTACCTCTCTATTTCCTTCGCCAATGATAATCAGCCAAACTACGTTCGCAGATGGACTAAGCCCTGTTTTTGTCCTAACAAATTCTTTTTCTGTTAAACAACTCCGAAATACCCTATATGAAACCCTCACCTTAAAAAAAGTTGCATGCCCCGACCCTTTACTACCTAGCTCGACAACGACGACTATTATTACTTCGACAGGAACCAAAACGAAACCCGACCAGAAATGAAGATTTCTAACTCAAGACCCTCATCGAAGACGTGGACAGTATAGAAACAGATTCGCTCATAGCCCAAGAACGAATTAGCAAAATTCCTCGCCTTCACAAAAGCGACCAAATCTACTCCTTTCAGCTACCACAGATACATTCAATTCATTTCTACCTATCAGCTCCACCCGCTCTACCAAGAACATACTAGAACTTGACCTAATAAATACACCCAGGTCAGTTTGTCGACCGCTCATTCAAGAGATTTTATATTATTAGGGCAGAAAACCCACAAGTAAATTTAATGAAGACCTGTATGGTGGAGCGAGGAAAGGAATTCTTGCTCCCCAGACAACAATTTCCTCACTTCTTACATCAGGCAGACGCAAGTATCTTGATTTGGCTAAAACCAAAGATCAGACAGACAAAATCATAAAACACCGCCCCGTAAGGGTCGCGGTGATTTAACTTCCTGGCCCCCGTGCTGGCGGGACTCAGCGCCACGTCCGGCCACAGCTTAGCATCTTCTCCTTTCACACAGCCTGTATTTCTCCCCTACTTCCTCACTTCCCCGACAACCTCTCCCACAACTTTCTCTGGTCAGCCTCTATTTTCACAGGGTAGATGCTGACCGCAGCCAACTATCCCGGATCGGGGCTGAGGGGGAAGGGGACAAAGTTCCCTAACCTCTGAGCTCCGGTTTGGGATGGTGGGTTTTTGACAACCTGCTTCATCCTCACCCATACCTTCCTCACATCCCTTGTCCTTCTCACATCACTATCTATTTTTTTTTACGCCGTGGCCAAGGTGGAACCGCCATGCCGAAGAGCTGCCAGATCACCAGGCAGGAGAGGTGGCCTTTAATGGCGGCACCTGGCTCTACCAACCCCATACGCACCCCTCGCAGATCAGGCCCTTGCGAGAGGTGATTAGTGTTTGCTTCCCGCAGAAAGAATAGTGTCCCCAAGCCTGATGATGAAAATCTAACAAAAAAACATCTTCCCCTTTCCTTCACGATCGACGGAGCCGCCTTCGGGCAGCTCCACTGAAAAAATAGAACCCCCTTTCCCCTGTGCTATCGCAGGGGAGCCTACAAATCTCTTTAACCGGAGAGGAGGAATATTCCTCTCCTTTGCCTACAGATGTAGGGGACTCCCCCTCCCCCCTTTGTCTGGAGGTGCCTTCGGGCGCCTCCTTCTTTGCAGCGGCCGCCCCCCTTTTACTTTCCAAGGGGACTGCCAAGAGAGCCAGCAGGCAGCCCATAGCCCACAGCTCCCCCTTGAAACGGATCGGTAGGGCAAACCCCCTGCTGGCTCGAATAGTAAACAGAGTGGGGGTCAAGGCTTGTGCCTCCCCATACTCGACTAGTGAAACCGCTGCCAATGGGACCTGTGAAGTCATGGGAGAGGGATGGTCAAATGGCCTCCCCCTCCCTCCTAAATAGACATGGTCCTTGAGGCAACCCAGCCTCAGACGGTAAGGCCTTCTATGGGGGCGAATCCGGGCTCGCCGCCAAGCACCGAACTCGAGTCCGCCCCTATGCAAGGTCCTCCTCAAACACTTCGGGTCTCCAAGGCAGTACAAGGAGGGGAGGGATCTTCTCATCCGGCTGGTGCCCCTGTGACCACCAGGACCTTCTCCATTTCGGAGAATAACCTTGCTGAGGCCAGTCCATCCGGCCTGGGGGCTACTGCGACCGCCAGGACCTTCTCCATCTCGGAGAACAACCTTGCTGAGGCCAGTCCATCCGGCCTGGGGGCTCCTGTCGGCGGAGGGGAGAAACGCGTTAATTCCCCGCCCTCCTCTCCTAAAAAGAAAAAGACTCGGGGCTCCTCTCCATCCGCGGGGACGGATGGATCTCCTGCCACTTCGGTAAGCGACCAAGCCAAGATCGTCACATCGTGCCCCTCTGCCCCCCCGGGTGCAGAGGCCCTGACTAAGACCAAAAGTGCTAGTGCGCAGAGCGGGGCCTTGATTACATCGGGTCCCCTCATTCTGAGCCTACTGGCTTCAAACGCTTTCTGGTTATTCGCTCCACTGGTGGCAGCATGTTGGCTAAGGGCAACATGATCCATCAGAGGAGAGCTTTCGCTAGTGTGATTGGTAGACAACCGAAGGTGACCCGTTTCTCAGACGGGAGCCTTTTGGTGAATGTGTTGAATCCCTCCAAGGCAGATGAGTGCAACTCCGCACTCTACCATGAACTTCGTGAAAGGAATAGTTTATGCGAGGGAACTCGTGGACTATTCCATAGAGGACATCACCTTACAGCTTGCCGACCATGGGGCGGTCAAGGTTGAGCGTGTGATGAGAAAACAGAGAGAGGCCTCGAGACCCACCCCTACTCTCTTCGCTCCTGTCGACGTGCAAAGTCGGGGTTACCCAAAACCTGTGTAAGTTGCTCGAAGGCCACACATGATAAGTCCAAATCGTGTGTGACCAAGTGTATCAATTATGGAGAGCCGCACCCCGCTTCTTCAAAGCAATGTAGTGCGTATCTCCTTGAGAAGGAAATCCTGGCCGTTCAGGCTCAGGAACGTCTCTCATTATGCGAGGCTAAGGACTTGGTCCTAGCGCGCCCGGTGATACCCTGGACGTCCTATGCCTCAATGTTGAAAAGGACACCATCTGCTCCTAGCCCCTCCAGGCAAACGAGTACGCTCGTTTCCGCGCCCATTCGGAACAATTCTGTGGGTTCTTCACACCCAGCCTCGGCTAAAACCAGGGCTCACTCTCCTTCCCCAGCGTAACTGTCTCCTGTAAGTCGAAACAGCCACGCGCCTCCATCGAGTCGTTAGACTCACAGGAGGCAACACCCCTGAAGTTGGTCGCCAGACCATCTTCCAGGGTTCGTAAAGCTGCCCCCCGAAAGGAGGACAGCACCGAATGAGCTTCGGCTCCTTCGCCCACGACCAGTGGTGGGCGGGGTGTCTTAGAGACGGTGGATCCTCGAAAAGGGGGCCTCCGCCTCCGAAGCCGCAACTCCTGTCTAAGGTTTCGAGGCGGAGGGAGGAAGAGACGAACCCAACCATCCTCGAATAACTCCTCGAATGCGACAGATCCTTCAGCGCATTGTCCGGCCAACAGCACCCGGAGTTCTGCCCCCGAGAAGCGTACGGCCATTTCCGTGAGGGTCTTCTCCTCGTAGATTGGCCCCTGCATCTCCTAGCTAGGCCTGGAGGGCATATTCTTTCAATGGAATTGCCGCGTGCTCCGGGGCAACCTGGAGTACCTGCGGAGGATCGTCCCCTCCCATTCCCACTTAGCTATCTTTTTGCAGGAGATCATGCTGGGCGCATGCCCCCTGCCCACCCTCCCGAGGTATAAGGGTTTTGCGACCCCACCACCACGGTATGTGACCCGGGTGGGAGGATGTGCAATTTATACCCGGCATGATGTCTCCCGTTCTATTCGCTTTAGATAACTCCTTTCAGTCAGTAGCTTTCCAGCTGCACCTTGATAGGAGGTATACTGTTATTTCCGCCTAGATTTCACCGTCAGCCAACTTCACGCGGAGGACTTCCGCCGCGTCTTGGCACGGTTGCCGAGGCCCTTTCTCTTGCTCGGAAATCCAAACGGTAGACACCCCCTCTGGGGAGACTACTCTATCAATCCCCGGGGTCAAGTTCTTGCCAACCTGATTGACGAGCTTGAGATGGCTGTCCTAAATGTGAATGAGTTTCCCCAACACTGCCCGAAAACCGCTTCATTTTCCTGCCTCGATCTATCTTTGTTCTCTCCGGATGCACAGCCTGATTTTGATTGCTGGGTGGTCGATGACCTCCATGGTAGGGATCACTTTCCCATTCAAATGTCAATTCATGAAATGACTGAATTCTCTATCTCACTCAAGGAGTTTAGGTCGGTAGATCATGCCGTTGACTTCTTCTCCGGCAACCTCATCCCGCGGGCAGCGCTACTATTCCTAGAAGGTCTGGCCGTTTTGCACGCCGACCACTCCCGTGGTGGTCAACCGAGTGTGAGACGACCTTCAAGCAGAAGCGCTATGCCTACATGCGCTATAAGCACCGCCCGAACGATTTCACTATCGGTGAATTTCGTCGGGTTAAGGCTAGGTTCCGGTATATTTCGAAGCACGCCCGCCGCTCTTCTTGGCGGAGAGTCGTGTCTTCACTTAACGGGAAGACCCCTCTAGCAGAGGTGTGGAAGCGAGTCAAAGGAATTCTGGGCAAGTTCTCGCAGGACCCCCCTCCTGTTCTCCAGGAGAATGGAACCGCAATCTCGGACTCCGCGTCCGTTGCGGAATACTTCTTGACCGCTTTCTCCGCATTCTCTAGCCGGGATGCTGCTCCGCCAGCATTCAATGCACGTCGTGATGTCGACAGGTTTACTGTGAGTTGCGCTCTGCTCTCGCTTCGTGCGCGGACACCGCCCATGGTCCGGACGATGTCCCGTACACCCTGCATCGACACTTGGATGAGCGAGGCATGGCCTTTCTGTTAGATTTGTTCAACAGGATCTGGATGGACGGTCTCCCGGATTCCTGGCGAATCGCTACTGTGCTCGCCTTTCGCAAATCGGGGAAAGATCATTCTACTCTAGCTGGTTTTCGCCCAATCTCTCGTAACCTCTTGCGTGTGCAAGTTTCTGGACAGCCGAGGCCATCTCTATTCTGGACAGTGAGGTTTCCGCAAGTTCCACTCCACGTCGGATGCTCCGCTCCGACTGGAAAATGCCGTCTCCGAGGCCTTAATTCGTAGACATCACTACGCCACGGTGTTTTTCGAATCTGGAGAAGGCCTATGATACTGCATGGCGATACGGTATCATGGAGACTCTCCACACGATAGGGGCGATGGGACGCCTCCCAACCTTTATATTTGAATTTTTGCGAGATCGTCGATTCCGCGTACGGGTGGGGGGAGCCCTCTCCCGCCCAGTGGAGGAGGAAGAGGGTGTCCTCAGTCCTCAATGACACACTCTTTGACCTGACTATCAATGGCATCACCTCGGTGCTGCCAGAAGATGTTCTCGCTACGCTCTACGTGGACAACCTTTCGATCTCTTTTGGCGCGGCCGAGATGCCTACTCTGCAGCGTCGACTCCAACAGGCATTGAACAGCGTCTCTCGCTATGCCTAATCCCACAGGTTTCGGTTTTTCTTTGGCCAAGACTAAGGTGGTGCACTTATGCCGGCATCCGCGTCTTCACCTTGACCCAGACTTGTTTCTTAATGGGGTACGCCTGGAAGTGGTTGAATCGCACCCTTTCCTTGGTCTTATTTTCGCAGCTTTAGGGTCTCTTGTACCCGCGCTATGGATCTTCTCCGTTTCCTGACGTTCAGTGCTTGAGGCACTGATAAGGCTACTGCTTTTTTATCGATCCTTTGTTCGTTCAAAGCTCGACTACGAATGCGAGTTTTATTCATCCGCAGCTGAGCGTGTATTGCGGAAGGTGGACTCGATCAACCACACCGGCTTTTGCCTGGCGACCGGTGACTTCCGCACTTTTCCCATTGAGAGCCTGTTGGTCGATGCTGGGGAGATGCCACTTTCTCTATGCCGTGCACAGTACATTATTCGCCTGTAAGCGCGCTCCCGGCGTCTCCCTCAGTCGCCAACAGCTATCACTGCATCCGCAGCTGATTTCGTCGGGGCCTATCCCGCCGAGAGACGCCAGTCATACCCTAAACCCAAAGGGCTTAGGGTATGACTGGCGCTGCGTCTCTCTTCACGACCGAGCCGTGAAGAGAGATTACGTGACGTGCCCGGTTCGGAGACCGGATTGTGATCTAAAGCGACTCACAAAGCGGCCTGAGTGCTCTCGGAGCATTGGAATCTCTGCATCCCCTGGTTCGTAATATCCGTGACGCCACGGTTTTGGCAAGCCGGCCGGATGTCGAGATTATCTTCTGCTGGGTTCCTGGACATGTAGCAATTGCGGGGAATGAGGGCGCTAAAGAGTCCGCGAGGACTCTGCGACCGGACCAGCGTTTGTCTCTTCCTCACACCGACTACATGGCAGGAATATAGGCAGCTCTCCGGGCTGCTTGGCAAAGAAGATGGGAGACGGACGAAGGGAACTTAAAGTTGCCTGCCATTTCGCCGCGACTGTTCCTATGGGCCTACCCCCCAATGCCGCGAAGGCTTCAGGTTGCTTTCTGTCGTCTGCGAATTTGACACACTCGCGAAACGCACCTCTATTTGATGGAGCGCTCGCCAGCGCCCTACTGTGAAGACTGCGTTGTCCCCCGAGACTGTTCGGCATATTCTTGTTGAATGTGTCTCAGTCTGGGCGATCTCCGCGCACGTTACCTGTCCCGGTACCGGGATGGGCGGGGTTGCTACCGCCTGTTCCTTGTACTCAGGACGAGTTCGTGCACATTGACTGGTAGACTTATAGACTTTTGGGGGAAGGCCGGCCTTCTCCCGTTTATTTAACTAGGTGGGGTTTTTCTTGTTGTTTGCTTTGTAGGTCGCACGTTTCTGCACCTCGGGAAGGCGGACCTTCCCCGACGCTCGAGCCTGCTTCCTGTTGTTACCTTTTTTCTTTTTATTTTTGTTAGTTGTGTTTTTGTTGTTATTCTAAAGTAGCCTAGTACTAGGCTGTGGTGGTGAGTACGGTGACTTGTGCCCAAGTGGGCAGTCGCCAGATGGGCCCCTTAAAAAAATAAAATAAAATAAAACTCACCGAACTAGTTGGGGCCAAAGTAGCCGTAACTTCCACCTTTATTCAACATGCGCAAGGGTGTGGTTATAGAATCGGACTTTGCACGATACACTAACGCCTACCTGTTCGAAGGGACATATGACTACTTCACTCAATTCCACCGAGTTCACAATATAGTCAATGGCATAACTACTCCGACCCACACATACTTAGTATCATTTTACCTTGAAACCCTCCCAAAAAACGTTTACCTCGGTTGTCACTTTCTCATAAAAGAATTCAAACCTAACCCAAGACGATGCTATTTTTGTAAATCGTATGATTACGCCATTAAAACCTACCGCTGCAAAGAGCCATACTCGGTACCCACATGATTTACGTGCGTTAACGAATATCTTGTAGATTCAATTGAAGAATGTCATGCAAAATTTACAAGAGATACCATACTCGCACAAGTGCAACAATATTCTAAACCCCATTGAAGTAGCGAACACGCCTGGACAATCCTTCTCTTAGATTGCAAGCAGAGCCGCAAGACACCGATCGGAGTGAGAGTCTGCCCCGTTGAACTTCTCGAGGGAGCTCAAGGAATCCACTGAAGACAACTTAACATGGTTCTCTCATCTTGTAAAAAGACAGATCCAGTCCTAGATAACATCTACGCAATGCTGCGCCATATGAACGAAGGGGGCCGCCCTGCCTCTCCTGCGAGGTGGGCGGCCCCTAGGAAAGCTAACTTTGCTCCCTTGGTGGTCACTCAAATCCCTAAGAGAGGAGATGATGTGTATTGTAAGATATTGTGAGGTTTGGGTAGTCTATGAGTAGGCGTGTGATGTTGTCTGGGCTTTTGTTGCATCTGGTGCATGTTGGCGACGGCGCAAGGTTTAATCTGTGTTTCTATTGTTGGAGTATAGTGGAGTGGTCATACCTGAGTTGAGAAAGGATTACTCTGTGTGTTATGTATAGTGATTTCTCTGATTGGTTGATTAAGGGCGAGGGGCTAGTTTAGGATGTTGTTTAGTGGTAGTGTTCAAGTATCTTTGGGTGAAGGTAGTGTCGATGTGTTTGATTAAGGGCGGGGATGAAAATTATTGTAGAGGTGTTGAAAGTAGTGTGCTGGAGCTTTTTATTGTCTCTGGGTGGTGGGGTCTTTGGTGTCAGATGTTGGTTGGAGTCGGGATGGTTCAATGCTCTGCTGAAGTGTTGGATTCCAATAATGCCTAGGCGTATTTTGATTGGGAGTATTTTTGTTTCTGCGTGGTGTGGGGTGAGTGTGCTGTATGTACTTCCTGTGATTGTTCTGTGTGATTTAGAGTCTGAGATTTGGCTATGTTTGGTGTCATGCTGGCGCTACATAGTTGAGGGTGGTGTGAATGAATTGGTTTTCTTTGTGGCCTTGTTTGTTATGAGTTTTGAGTGTCATTTGTGTATCTAATGTGATTCCTAGAAATGGAGTGGGGTTGATTACTGGCAGGTGTTGTCTGATATGGGAGATGTATGGTCGATTCGTGGAAGTTGGGTGTGAAAAGCGGTATAGTTGATTTGTTGCTTAAGCAGTCATGCGCTTTTGTATGAGCCAGTGTTCTAGTGTGTATATATGTTATTGGGGTGTTCTTGCTGTTGTGATTAAAGGGTTATGCTGGAAGTGAGGTGTCGTCTGTTTTGATATAAGTGTTAATTAATGGGGTTCGAGGTTGCGGGATGTCATGTAAGAATAGGTTGAATAATAAGGCTGAAAGTATGGCTCCTTATGGGACGCCACCCCGCAGGGGTTACCTTGTGTAGTCTGTTACACTTGGTACATACATGGAAGAGCTGCGCGCCTTCCTGGCCTGAGTGCAAATTAAGGAAGCCCTGTCACTGGCTTGACACGAACACTGAAGGGGCCTGGAAAAGTTGTCAGTGCGCTTTCCCCTCGCCATCTCTCAGTGCTCCTTTTTTTAACTTTGCGACTAGCTCCTCAACCTTTTGTATACCTCCATTTGGTACCAGAAGGACCTGTTCTTACTCGGCCAGAGTGCAATCTAGGGAAGTCCCACCACTGGGGTCAATTAAACTCTGACGGAGCCGGAGTAAATTGGTGGTGCACTTTTCCCTCGCTCCCTGACAGCATTCATTTTTTATCTACAACTATCCCCTCTACCCTCTGTCTTGGTTTAAGGACCCGACAAGCTACCTCGTGCCATGTCCGCCCTTTAACGCCTGAAGATTGCAAGAGACCAGGGTTGAGGGGACCTGGGTGTTGTGGCGCGAATAATGGGGATGAACGGCCACAATTATCGCGCCCCATCTCTGAGCCAGCCACAACTGAGCTTAGTACGTCCCAGTAAGGATATTCGCCCAGCCTCTTTGTCTGCCCATTTACTTTCTAGGATAAAGAGTAAGATCATCTGCTACTTCTAGTCTTAAGGGCCTAAACAGTACCGACTCCTTTTGTTATATATGTGGCAGTTTCACCATTCCCAGCCAAAACGCAAACATGAGCGCATTTGTCGAGCAAGCATATTCGGCATATTTTAAAATAAACTGGTGATCAAGACAGGGTTTAGGCCCCCCTACAAGGTGTGAAAGCAGTGTGCCGAGATTTTACTGATGTGGACCAAAGGTCACTTGATAATTTGGTATTTGGCGAGAGCTAAAAGATTTGTGGCCTCCAAATTGCAAGGTGGAGTACACCCAACGAAGAACCTCACAAATGTGCACCATGTCGAACCTATGAAATCCTGAAATTGGGCACACGCATTAATTACTGAAATAATGTAATGTAATAAGTAATGAACAAATGTCAAATAGAGAGAAATACTTATATCAAAATTATACATTTATTAAGAGAAACATGAGATAAGCGAGCGAATAGCAGGAGTTTCCCACGCAGTCGCACAAATATACACTCACAAGGAAACAGCTGCGAGTTAAGGGAGAGAGAGAAACAAGTCTCTGCGGATTTAAACGGGAGCGTGACCGCGGACGTATTCGTTATTATTCTCTGATACTTTCTGATTACCTTTTTAACTGACTGTTTTCTTTCTATTTATATTTGCACTCTAACTCCAGAAGGCGTGGTTTATACATGGTACGGCTACCGTCGGACAACCTACCTCCGTTTTTTATCCTATCTCCAATCTCCGGGCGGGGCTAGGAAGCCTGTGTACATTGTGTATACGCTTACATGTTAAACCTTTGTCTTTTGATAAAACTTTCGCTGCGCTATCTCTTATGGTCAGCACCTGTGTTTACTCGGGCTCTTCTTAAATAAATATCCGTCTTTGATTACTCTATCTCGAGACACAGCTTTATCAAACGAAGGTGTTCAACCATGCTTAGCTTTGGAAAGTCCATCGAGGTCGATGATGACGGATAAGAACATAAAAAAAGGAGACTGCAAAAGACCATTCATGGCCTCCACCACCAGACAGCCATCGCCGCGGGACTTGCGTAGGGTCAGTTTGTTGAAAGCATCAAACCTGCACTAGGTTTAAACGGGTAGGAATGTGTGCAGTCTTCGGGCCAGTATCTTGACCGAGGGGAGCACCCAGGTGGCAGGAGAGGCTCGAAACGACCAGGCTTTATCCTCTACTCCAGGGAGATTCCGAGACATCGGTCTGTTAGTGCTCGCCTATAGGCACTCCCAATCCTGGTTTATGATCGAGGTATGCTTCCTCTCGCCTTCGCCTATAAAGGCAGTGGGGCGGGGGTGCAGTTGTTGGTAGGCACCAGGGCGTGTCCACAAACTGGTGGGCCTGCACGCCGTACCTATGGGGCCCACTGCTGCTCCGAGATCCCCTGCTAATTTAGCCTGGGCTACGAGACACCCAGTTTCTGTGTGTGGCCACGAGGAAGTATAGCAGGAGTCATGTAAGGCCTCAATTGTAGGATGCCGAAAAATTCTGGCCTCCATATATGTGAAAGGATATTAGAAAATTAGAACGTGTCCGACGTCGATGGGATCTTCGCGCACGTTACTTGTCCCGGGTCCGGGATGCGCGGAGTTGCTTTCACTTCTCCTTTATACTCAGGACTCTGGGATATAGAGTTCTTGGAGGCAACTGGTTTTCTCCATTGTATTTAGTAGTTCGGGCGCTGGAGGTAGGAATGCTTCGCCTGTGCATGTCTGTAGTTTTATTTTTTTATTTCTTAGTTTAAAGTAGCCACAAATAGATATGATTTCGGTGACGTTGATCCTACAGTCAGTCGCCAGGTGAGTACCCTACAAAAAGAAACTTACAAAACATTCCCAATAAACCTACAAAACATTCACAACCCAAATCGCCTCAACACTAATCCACCACATATCAAACCAGAAGAACCGTTTTACAACGTCACATACTGCTCGCCCTCGCAACGGGCCAATACGGTTATTGCTGTAGCGTACGAGAAGTGCAGGCGAGCGGCTTAAAAGCTTCGCTTGAATGAGTATTTAAGACTCAGGATGGCAGAGTGGATTCGCCGCTGGCTAACAGTGGTCCAGCGACGCGGGGAGCTGTTCGCAACTAGCCTACGCTATTATTTTTTCTTTGCCCCTTTTTCCTACTCTCCACTATCTACACTGAACCAGACACAGTTCAACCAATCACAACATACCCCGGGTACAAATACAAAACCTAGAAATACACGCATTGCTGGAAGAACTGTGAACCGTCGGAGACTTGTTCATCGAGCTTGCTGGCCTCGAAGGACCTTAGCCGATGGCAAGTAGAGCACCAAACAACTTCAGAAATCAACACAAGCTTATCACTCGTCCCCAATAGAAAGAATTCAGCAATTTTGATCCACCTGATAGGTTTGGCGAGAGGGCATTTAAAATTTCTTAAATTATTAGTTTATTATATTAATAAACATAAATGTCTACTTTATCTCTTAACATTCTTGTAATAAAGGTTAATAAGTAAAAACTACATGAACTTTCTGAACAGCATTAGAATAATAACAAAAATATATGCATTTAGGTTTAATAATGAAAATACAGAAAATAATTTTAATCTCAATTTAGATGAACTCTAGCTATTTGAAATAACTAGATGGATTTGAAAAAAAAAAAGCTCAGTCATGCATGGGTCATCCTGGGGAACTACCCTCATTTTGAGGAGAAGACATATTTGCAAGGGTCCAACCGCATTCTAGAATTTGTGAATCGGAATGTAACGAGACCTGTTATGGTGGATTGTACCGAGCGAGGGAAAAACATTCGTGCAATGCTGTGAAAGTATTTTCCCAGAGGGGAATACAGGAGCCAGGTTTGGCTGGATTAAGGGAGGCCATGAATTTGCCAAGCGACGAATGGAAGCACTATTTTGAGAATTCGGAAAAAGCGAATGAAGGCTGTTATTTGAGATGGAATGAACAGAGTAGCTTGAGGCGCAGCCATTTATGTTTGTAGTGTCCTTGCCAAGGGCAGGAGAGCGGTGGCGACCAACTGTTGCCTTCGCTTTCCCTAGGTGGGTACTGTTAAAGGTCCTCTTCTGGTTGTGTGGCTTGTCAAACGGGAAGCGAGGGATAAAGATTGGGACATTAGGGACAAAAATATTTGACGGGGACCCGGACCTCTTTCACAACTGAGCTTGAGAGCCTCGCCACGACATCTGGCCAAAGTTGACGGCGCCGTACCCGTAGCCGATGCTGCCGTAGTTGTTATCGCTAGGAGCTCCACCAGGACCACTAGGGGAGTATCCACCCTGCACAAATAGCAAGTAAGAGAATTAGTAGTTCAAATAATCTTTTTGAATTTAATAAACAATAGAAAGAAAATTCAGGACATCACCGCCAGGAAGGTTTCATACAATGGCGAAGTTAGGGAAAGTGAAATGAAATGAATGTGCAGACTGCAAGCAATGTCAATCGTACCCCGGGACGAAGTACGATTCTCTCAAATTGCCCCCGCAGGGATTCAATAAAATAAAGACGGGGGGGGGGGGGTCTTTGCTCAATCCCATGTCAATTAATATTCATGAGATTGTTAAACAAAGGAGGAGAGGTTTCCTGCCCATCATCTGCCTATTTGACCCATCGGTACAGTAAGTCATTTCACGGCGCGCAGCTGACACGACCTGATGGTATTCTAACTACTACACCCCGGAGGAAGGATCAAGAAGGGAATTTGCCACCGCCACTCTAATGGCGGCATCAACTCACGGCCATATATCGATTAAGTTCTTCTTGGGTATCAAATATCATGACCACAAAAGGACTGCCGGGCACGTTTTCCCCGGACCACTTGACCTCGACACGATAGTCCCCGGGTTC
Organism: Ceratothoa steindachneri; assembly: GCA_963969495.1. Classification (NCBI taxonomy): domain Eukaryota; kingdom Metazoa; phylum Arthropoda; class Malacostraca; order Isopoda; family Cymothoidae; genus Ceratothoa; species Ceratothoa steindachneri. The sequence goes on along the minus strand of OZ018319.1, from coordinate 57,754,294 downwards.
GGTTGGATCGTATTTGCAGAGGATAGTTCGATCCTTTTGGGACTCCCGCTGCATCTCCACTCGAAAAGCACCTGCAGAAACAGATAATACATCAGCTAAACCCGCCAGGTTCGCAAATAAAACTGATGCTGAGGTTTGCTCATCAAAATGTACATATTACTATCGCGTCTCAGATATTAATAAGTTTTCATAAGATAACCTCGCCTTTTCTGCCGCCATTTCACAAGAGTGAAAATTATAAGGTTTTCAAAGGCAAGAGAAGATTCAATTTGAAAAATGGGATCAGGTGTGTTTTAATAAAGTTGCAGGAATCCGTTCTTGGAATTAAACAAAAGGTAAAGTTGAAACTTTGTGATCGAGTTTACTTTATGCCGCGGCGCCATTCACTCGTGGACGAGATACCCTCCACCCCGACCGTATAATGAAACCAACATAAAGATCATCATGACACTCGCTGGTGAGCCCCAGGGCACTAGGGGTCGGTCCTCTTTTAGAGGGTGGAAGGTGTTGGGAAGTTTGTTCTTTTTTTATACCAACCAGCGATCAGGTAGGAACTTGTCACCACGGGGAAAAAGGGACCAGTTCTGCGTCAGGCGTATGTGGATATAACTCCCAATCGCAGGAATGGGGAGAGGAAAGAGCGGTGTGTGTGAGTGACGTATGTAAAATCCACCTACCCCCGCGCGGCTAAGCACAGCCAGACCTCTACGGGCGCTGACGTTTGTGTCCACTCTCTCTCGAAATTTAACCCGACACCGACGTTAGAAGACCAACGCCTTTATCCAATTGGCTAGCCAGAGCTTCCTTATGATATAAAAGATTAATAGGAAAGTGGAATAAAATGAGAAAGTTAAAATGATACGACAGCCAAGGTGCTTCACGAGAACCAAATGATAGATAGAACAAAGCGGCGAAATGAGTGTCATTGGAAGTTGACGAGTTTTAAAGATTCCATATATTGTTGCCTCAACATGAATAGAGAAAAAGAAGGAAGAAAATAAATATAAACAACAAAAGTAACGCTCGAACTTAAAGACAACGAAGTCTGCCTCGTAACCAAATGCGCTGAAACCAGGAGAGATCATCTCAAACACTTTGGACATTTACATGCATGACAAATGTACCAGTAGGAATGCATCATATACCAAAAGTAAAATGAGTTGACTAGTAAGATTGTGGAGAGAGGAAAATGTAGGGAGGAATGGGCCAGTAATGGACTATCAAGTAGGGGGCAGTATAATAACCGAGATGTTAAAGAAATGTGCGGCGAAACATTCAGAAGTGGAACAGTACCCGGAGAGTGCAAGAATACATAGTGGGATAGTGGAGGCAAGAATAAATATGGAGTGTTTTGGAGAAAGTATAGGGAAAAATTCTGAATTCTCATGTAAGGAGGAGAAATAGAAAGATTGATAGGGGATGAACCAGGTAAGTTTGTGTGGGTTTGTCTGCAGCTTGGAAAAACTATGTATGGCTGTGAGCTTCATAGAACATAAAGGGGTAAGAGGAGGTGGGATAGTTTTTTAATGGCGTTATATGCACCCAAAACAGTTTGTAGGAACGTGCTGTTTGATTAAGGATCAAGATAGTATGAATGATAGAAAAGACTAGGGGGAGGGGAGGGGGTCAATGTTAATGGGTGCAAAATCTAAATGTGAAATATGCCAGAAAGTGGCCACGTGAGTATGTTGGTTCAAATGTCAGTGTCTAGGAGCGATTCTGGAATAAAAGGGAAAATGAAAGAAAGTTTTTTCTGGTTGTTTTTTACCTTGTGGTAGCCCATCTGGCGACTGCCTATTTGGGCATAAGTCGCCGGAAACAACAGCCTATTATTAGGCTGTATTAAAAAACTCACAAAAAAAACAAATAACAATATCTAAATAACATATGACAACGATAAAAAAGGACAAAGGCTAAACAAAAAACAACAACAAGATCAAGCATGAAGGAAGTGTGCTCCAGCAAAATAAAGTGAAGGAGGCAAGCCTCCTCCGAAAACTAATAAAGTCTACAAGTCGGTGTACACGAACTCGTCCAGAGTATAAGGGGCAAGCGGTAGCGACCTCGCTCGTCCCGGTACCGGGACAAGTAACTAGCGGGGAGGAGGTCACCCGGACTGGGACATTCAGGAAGAATGTGCCGAACAGTCTGGGGGAAAACGCAGTCTTTAAGGTATGGAGCAGGCGAGCGCTCCATCAAATGGCGGTGCGTCCCGCGAGTGTGTCTAATTCAGAGACGACAGAAAGCAACCTGAAGCCGTCGCGGCATTAGGGGAAAGGTCCATGGGAACAGTCGCGGCACAATGGCACGCAACTTTAAGTGCCCCTCCACAGTCTCGCATCTTGGAGCTATCCGTATACACTGGCAAGGTTCCAGCGTGAAGGCAAGTATGTTCCAAAAAGGCCGAACGCAATACTTCCGGCGCTGTAAAAGCATGGGAATAGAAGCGTGGCGACAAATAGTCAAAGGTGCTACCCTCCAGGGTGGTGTCCTGGGCAGAACCAGGGGCGCAACCGGACCGAGAGCTATACCTAGCTCTCTCGGCGGCATAGCACTGTCGAGATCAGCTAATGATGCAGTGACAGCTGTTGGCAACTAAAGGAGGTGCCAGGCTCGCGCAAACAGGCGAATAATGCACTGTAAGGCGCAGAGCGAGTGGTATCTCCCCAGCATCAACAAATAGGTTCTCAATTGAGGAAGTGCGGAAGGCACCAGTCCACCTTCCGCAATACATGCTCGGCTGCGGATGCATAAAACGCATCCGTACGGGGTTCGAACGAACAAAGATCGATAAAAAAGAAAGGCAGTAGCCCTACCAGCGTCCCAGGTCCTGAAAGACACGGAACGAAGAATATCAATGGCGCGGGTACATGAGACCCTAAGGCTGCGAATATGATCCTCCCAGGTGAGCCGTCAGACAAATACAAGACCGAGGAAACGGTGTGAGTCATCACTTCTAGGCGCACCCTATTGAGAAATAAGTCTGGGTCAGGGTGGAGCTGTGAATAGCGGCAGAAGTGCACTATCTTAGTCTTGGCCATGGAAAACTGAAGCTTGTGCGCTTCGCCATAGCGAGAGACGCGGTTCAATGACTGTTGGAGTTGATGCTCCAGAGTTAGCATCTGGGCCGCGCAAAAAAGAGATCGAAAGGCTGTTGATGCTCAGGGCAAAGAGTGTAACACTGAGGACACTTCTCTGCGGGACACCCTCTTCTTGCTCCATTGGGCCGGAGAGGGCTCCCGCCACACGTACACGGAATCGACTATCTCGCAAAATTCACATATAAAGATTGGGAATCGTCCCCTCACCCTCATCTTGTGGAGAGTCTCCATGATACTATATCGCCATGCGGTATCCTAGGTCTTCTCCAGATCGAAAAACACCGTGGCGTAGTACTGTCTACGAAGAAGGCCTTGCAGAAGGCATTTTCCAGTTGGAGCAGTGGATCCGACGAGGAATAGAATTTGCGGAAGCCGCACTGTGCAGAAGACAGATGTCCTCCGCAGTCCAGAAAAAAACATCTGAAATTTACCAATTTCTCCACCAATTTGCACACGCAGGAGGTTAGAGAGATTGGGCAGAAACCGGCTGGGGTAGAGTGATCTCTCCCTGGCTTGCAAAAAGTGAGCACATTAGCGATTTGCCAGAAATCTGAGAGGATACCCTCTACCCAGATCCTGTTTAACAAATCTAACAGAAAAGCTATGCCTCGCTCACCCAGGTGTTGAATCATCGCGCAAGGGACATCGTCTGGACTAGGGGCGGTGTCCGAGTATGAAGCGAGAGAGGAACGTATCTCACTCAAAGTAAACCTGTCATTGAAGAGTTCTTCCGCCTCTGGAGGTAAAGTCCAGCCGGCGCCCTTTCGCGAACTAAAGACGCGCATTGAATGCTGGCTGAGCAGCATCCCGGCTAGAGAATGCGGAGAAAGCGGTCGCGAAAGATTCTGCTACGAACGAAGGGTTCGAGATTGCGGTGCCATTCTCCTGGAGAAACGGGAGGGGGGTCCTGAGAGAACTTGCCACGCTTCCACATCTCTGCTAGAAGGATCTTCGCGTTAATTCAAGACACGTATGCTTGCCAAGAAGAGCGGCGGGCGTGCTTCGAAATATACCGGAACGTAGCCCTAGCTCGACAAAATCCACCGACAGTGAAGTCGTTCAAGGGGGGCGCTTATAGCGCTTCTGTTTGAGGGGCACTTCACACTCGGCTGACCACCACGGGGGAGGTCAGCGTGCAAAACGACCAGACGTTCTAGGAATACTATTTAAGCCCATGGCGATGAGGTTGCCGGAAAACTTAACGGCCTCATTAACCGACCTAAACTCCTCGACTGAGATAGAGCATTCAGTCATTTCCTGAAATACGGACCACCGCGCTCGCGACAAGCACCACCGGGGCGGGCTCTTGGGCGACAGCGGCCCAGAAAATGATATTTGAATGGAAAAGTGATCACTATCATTGAGGTAATCGACCACCCTCCATCCAAAATCAGGCTGTGCATCCGGAGAGCACACAGAGGCAGGAAAATGAAGCGGTTCTCTGGCAGTGATGCGTAAACCCATCACCAGCTCGGCCTTAACCCCTGGGATTAATCGAGTAGAGTCCCCATGGGCGTCTACCATTCAGATCTCCGAGCAAGAGCCTCGGTAACCATGCTACGAAGCGGCGGAAGTCCCCGGCGTTGAAGTCGGCTGACGGTGGAATGTACGCGGAAATAACTGTATTCCTCCTATCGAGGTGCAGCTTCACACCGGCCTAAAAGGAGGTATCTAAAGCGAAGAGAAGAACAGAAACAACATGCTGGGTGTAAATCGCGCATCCTCCCGCCCGTCCCCATCCCGTGGTAGTGGAGTCGCACAACCCTTATACCCCGGGAGGGTGGGCAGTGGGCACGCGCCGAGCAATGTCACCTGAAAAAAGATAGCTAACAGGGAACGGGACGAGACGAACCTCCTAAGCTCCTCCCAGCTGGCCCTGATTCCGCGTCAATTCCATTGAATGAATATGCTATCCAGGCGTAGCTCAAAAGAGATGCGGAGGCCCTCTTGGAAGAGAAGACCCTCACGGGAATGGCCGTACGCTCCCCGGAAGCAGAACTCCGGGCGTTGTTGGCCGCACATTGCGCGACCGGGGAACGTTGGGCTCGCCATTTCTTCCTTCCGCCTCGAAATCTTGGGCGAGCGGGGCAGCTTCGGAGGCGGGGGTCCCTCTTTTGGACTGTCGACAGTCTCCGATCCACCCAGCCTACCATTTGCTGTTGTCGAAGGAGCCGAAGCTCCTTTAGTGCTGTGCTTTCGGGGGTAAGCTTTAGGAACCGAGGAAGATGGCCTCACGACCATTTGCATGGGTGTTGCCTACACCGAGGTGTAACGACTCGGTGTAGGCGCGCGGCCGTTTCGCCTTACGGGAAACGGTCACGCTTGGGGACGGGAGGGGAGCCCTGGCTTTAGCCGGGGCTTGGGGTGAACCTTATGTGCCGGCAGCTTTAACAGTGGAGCGCCCGGGTTGGGTAGAACCCGCAGAAGGGTTTCCGAATGGTCGTGGAACCTACTGTGGTCGTAGGCCTGGAGGGGCCAGGAGCAGAGGATGTCTTTCTTAACATTGAGGCCTAAGAGGCCCCAAGCAGCGCCGAGCGCGCTAGGACCAAGTCCTTAGCCTCGCGAAAAGAGAGACGATCCATGGCCTGAACGGCCAGAATTTCCTTCTCAAGGAGATACGCACCACATTGCTTCGAAGAAGAGGGGGGCGGCTCTCCACAATTAACACACTTAGACACACATGATTTGGACCTATCGTGCGCAGCCTTGGAGCAATTACACAGAATTCGGGTAACCCCGACTTTGCGCGTCTACAGGAGGATTAGTATGGCCGAAGCGGTGACAGTAGTAGCACCTCCACGGTAGTGGCACCGTTGCCTTCACGCGGTAGTGATGCCAACCGGCACGAACCGACTCAGGGAGCTTGTCGCAGTCGAACATGACGAAGAGTTGTCCACGAGGTCCCTCGCATAAACTACTATCACGAAGCTAATGGTAGAGTGCGGCGTCACACTTACAGGCGTGGCATCAAGTGTCCAAAGGGCACTAATCATGACCGCCTCGGAGGCATTTGACGCATTTGCCTAAAGGCTCCCGTCCGAGAAATTGGTCACCTTCGGCTGTCTACCACTCACACTAGCTAGTGCTCTCCTCTGATGGATCATGTTGCCCTTAGACCACATCTGCCATCAGTGGGGCGAATAACAAAGAAGCGTTTAAGGCCAGCGGGCTTCAAACGCTAGGTAGCCTCTAAATGAGGGGCCCCGACGTAATCAAGGCTCCACTCTGCGCAGTTCTAGTCTTCGTCTAGGACTCCACACCCGGGGGAGCAACGGGGCCGGACGTGCCTACTTTTTGGTCACTTACCGAAATGCAGGAGACCCCTCCGTCTCCGCGGCTACCGCGGAGGGAGAGGAGGGCGGGGAATGAACCCGCTTCTCTCCTCCGCCGGTAGGAGCCCCTAGGCCAGATGGACGGACTTCAGCAAGATCCTTCTCTGAAATGGACGGTCTTGGCTGCCATAGCGGCACCAGCCAGAGGAGGAGATCCCTCCTCTTCTTGCAAGGCCTCGGGGACCAGAGCCGTCTGAAGAGGTCCTTGCATAGGTGCGGACTTGGGTTCAGTGCTTGGCACCGAGCCCAGGTTCGACCCCATGGAAGGTTATACCATCTGTGGCTGGGTCAACTCAGGGACCAAGTCCATCTCAAGAGGGGCCTCCATGTGACCATCCCCAACTACGACATCACAGATCCCATTCGAGGTTCTCTTTTTATCTTCTAAAGCCGGTGAACCGGCATCCGTCAAGAAAGAGAGGGGGGCAGGTAGACTGACCCCCTGCAGGACATTAAGGGGCACGGGCCCTGGAGTCCTTTGCTTCCCTATCGAGCCACCTGCCTGCTTTCTTGGCAGTCCTCTGCACCCGTAGGCAAAGGAGATGAGTAAGCCTCTTCTCTGGTATAAGAAATTTGGAGGGTCCCCTGATAGAGCACAGCGGGGGTTGACCTCCATTTTTTCGGTGGAGCTGTCCAAAGGCGGCTCCGTTGATGGTAGAGGGGAAAGTAAAGGGAGAGAAGAATTTTTTTTTAATATAATCATCATTGGGCATGGTGACCCTTTGTTATTCGCGGGATGAACACGCTTATCACCCCACGCAGTAGCCCGCTCTGCGAGGGGTAAATACGGGGCCGGCAGAACCAGCTTCCGCAATTTGAGGCCACTCCTGCCATGCAATGACCTGGCATGCCGTAAAAAATGATAGATAGTGAAAAGAGAAAGAAAGGGGGTATGAAGAAGGTGAAGGTGGGGATGAAGCAGGTTGTTAAAAACCCACCATCCCAAACCGGAGCTCAGGGGTGAGGGGGCGTTCTCCCCTCCCCCCCCGATCCTGGATGGTTGGCTGAAAGGAAACTTGTCGGCGTCTACTCTGTGAAATTAGAGGCCGACCAAAGAAATTTGTAGTAGAGTGTGTATGGGAACTGAAGAAGCAGGGTAAGAAGACAGGGTATCAGAAAGAAGGAGAAGAGGCTAAGTTGGGGCCGGACGGGGCGCTGAGTATCGTCAGCACGGCGGCCAGGAAGGCAAATCGCCGCGCCCCTAACGGGGGAACGAGAGTGAGAGAAGGGATTTGGTTTGTGAGAATGTTACACTGAGAAACTAATGGGAAAGGGATGTACAAGGAGTGAAAATAAATGTGAATGAGGTTGTAATCGAGACTTTTCTCCTGGAAGAATAAAAGGTAAAATTTTGGGGTCCCCAGGTTGCGGATCGGGGGAAGGCCTCTAGATATAGAGGTTAGTTGCGAATAAACTGAATAAGCAGCCCCGGACAAAATCACGAGTCGCCCTTTGGCAAGGCGTAGCGCTCGGTAGCCACCCTATACCAGGGTTACGGTATGGGCAGGTGGAGCTCATAGTCTTGTGTGACAATCCACCTAGGAGAGGGACAACTCCGAACTCAAACCCGGGCAGGTGGAGCTCGAAGTCTTGGTTGACAATCCGCCTAGGAGAGGGATAACTCTGAATCCAAACCCTCCACTGTCTTGTGGATAGTCACTTCAGTCAAAGGCTAAGGGACCTCCCTGACAGAAAGGTGTTCTCATGCATTGGATTGTGCCATAGCCTCTGTACCATGGTCTTCCACTCTCTTGTGTTTGAGATCCCTGCCTAAGGGTACATTTAGGCATACTTTCCTATTTTTCATTCCTCCTCTTGTTTTACTCAAATGGTGTGTAGGGCAGGCTTAATAGATGAGCAAAGAGGCTCTGATGGCTTTTCAAGAGGTTGCCTTGGTCTATTCTTTTCTTTTCTCTTTTCTTTATTCTTTTTCATTCCAAAGTCATCATTACTACCCTCCCTCAGTTGTTGTGGCGTCCTGAAGGGAATTTTGCCTTGCATGATGTGTCGGCTCCATCATGTTGACCAGTTTTTTTCCGACATATAATATTCAGTTAATGAAAGTTTTGCTATTGAATAATTTTGTACAAATTGTTGTTGTTGTTGTTGTACAAATTGTTGTTTTTGTTGAAGATCTTGTTGCTGATATTATTTTTTTAATATCGATTTTAATTTTATCAGGAGATATTGAGCTCAACCCTGGACCTGGTCATCCTCGTCGGATAAAATGTCGTCTATTCTATATTAATATTAGGGGCCTACATGCCAATATTAAAGACTTGACTGCTTCATCCAAGTCTCATGACATTTTACTCTGTTCAGAGACCCTGGTTTCAAATATGAGGCATGTCTCTGAACTACTTATACCAGGCTTCAAAAAACCAATTTTACTTAGGCGTGATGCCATTCCTAGGGCTAGAGGAATGGCAGTTTACATCAGGAATGGTTACTCTGCTTCAAAGACCTCCTATGCTTGTTCTTGCCATGAGATGCAAGTTATGAAAGTATGTGGTAAGCAAAATAATTTTTATCTTTTTTCTGTCTATCGCAATCCAGACTTAGATGATACTATTTTTGATTGTCTGCTCCTTGCCATGGCCAAGGTACAGGAAAATGACCGGAAGGCCTGCTTTGTATTTATGGGAGACCTCAATGCTCATCATAGGCAATGGCTGTCTTCTGTCTCCCCTACTGACTGTCATGGTATCAGGGCTTATGATTTTGCGTGTGAGTCGGGTTGTGAGCAAGTCATTAGGGAGCCTACCCATTCATCTGGGAACTGCCTTGACTTGGTTTTCACTGATTCCCCTGGAGTCGTTACAAGTGCTGTTGATCCTCCTGTGGGAACTTCTGACCACTGTGCAATTTCTATAACTATCTGTATTGAGCAATCTATTCCTAATATAGCTCATACAAGCAAAGTATTCATCAAATCTCAAGTAGACTGGTGCAATATATTAAATGATATCTCCCGGATCAACTGGCCACTAATATATAAGGAGGTTGAAGCAGTTCGTATTTTGAATGATAAAATTGTTTCAATTATTGATAGACATGTTCCATTCCGTATGATCAGATATCGCACTAAGGACAAAGCCTGGTTTAATGATGACTGTAAGAGGGCTCATATGCAGAAACAAGAAGCCTACAACCTGTGGAAGGGGAGTAGATCTGCCTTTCTATGGGATAATTATGTGCACTACAGAACAGCAGCTCAGAGGGTATATAATAATGCTGAAGTTGAATTCAATACTACCACAAAGGGAACTCTTCAGCGCACAGCAAATTCCCACAAATTCTGGACCACTCTCAAGTCTGCTCTTTTTGGGAATGATTCATCTATGCCACCCCTTCTTAAACCTGATGGTTCCATTACCCATAGTCCTGAAGAAAAGGCAACACTGTTGGCTGATGTTTTTGATAATAAACAAAGTAATGAGAATCTAACTCTACCTGACACTTGTTTCCCTGAACCAAGGTTAAACAAGATTGCTTTCCGTTCAAGTGAAGTAAAACAGTTACTTCTTGATCTGGATGCTTATGGTGGTACTGACCCAAATGGTATATTCCCTTTATTCTTTAAGAAAACTGCAGAGTATTTGGCTCCCAAGCTTTCCGTTATTCTTCGGAAGCTGGCGAGAAGTGGTAGTTTTTGCGAATGTTGGAGAATTGGTAACATCATTCCACTATGTAAAAGTGTAAGTGGTAGTTTTAACCCTACTGAATATAGGCCCATTTCTATAACTCCTGTTCTATCTAAGATTTTTGAACGTTTACTAGCTAAACGTTTAAGTACATTTGCCGAGCTTAATCGTCTGTTTCCCTTTTTACAGTTTGGATTTCGTAAGGGTCTGAGCACTTGTGATGCACTTCTCACAGTCTCCACCATTGTCCAAAAATCATTAGACTCTGGTCAAGAAGTTCGCTTAGTTGGCTTGGATTTCAGTGCCGCATTTGACCGTGTCAATCATAAGGCCCTGATATTTAAGTTGAAGCAGTTGGGAGTAGGTGGTGTATTTTTAAATATTATTGAACAATTTTTAACAAATCGACATCAAAAGGTTTATGTTGACAATAATTTTAGTGATGAGAGAGAGGTGCTATCTGGTGTACCACAAGGCAGTGTTCTTGGTCCTCTACTGTTTATATTATATACCCATGATATGTGGTTTGGACTGGAAAATAGACTTATAGCCTATGCTGATGATGCTACTCTAATAGCCCCAGTCCCATCTCCTGAGTTGAGAGCATCGGTTGCAGAGTCTTTAAATAGAGATCTGGCTAAGATAAATGTTTGGTGCACTTCATGGGGCATGAAGTTAAATGCAAAGAAAACCCAGAGTATGATTGTTAGCAGATCCAGAACACTAGATCCTCCCCATCCAGATCTTTTAATAAATAACATTCCCATCTCCATATGTGATTCTTTTAAGTTGCTTGGAGTTATGCTTGACTCTAGGTTTACTTTTGAGAATCACATTCGATCTATTTCCTCCTCTATTGCTCAAAAAATTGGCATTTTGAGGAAATCTTACAAAGTATTTGGAGAGCAGACTGTTCTTAAAAATTGTTTTAATGCTTTTATTCTTCCGTGTTTTGAATATTGCGCCCCTGTTTGGAGTTCGGCAGCCAACTTTTATCTTAATTTATTAGATAAAAATTTGAGAGCAATAAAATTTTTAATTCCTGACCTCAAAGTTGATCTGTGGCACAGGCGAGCAATAAGCTCCTTATGCATCCTATATAAAATTTTTAACAATGCAGATCATCCACTGCATCACGATCTGCCCAATTTATATGCCCCTCAACGAGTTACCAGAGGTGTACTAAATGCCAATAGTAGGGCCTTTACGCCTATGAGATTCAACACAACACAGTTTTCAAGAAGTTTCATTCCTAACACAACTAAACTGTGGAATGAACTTCCTAGTGTTGTTGTTGAGTCCTTGGAACTTCAGAAATTTAAAGTGGGTGCTAATACATTTTTAATTAACAGAAACTTATAACTTTAATATTTTATTCATTATCCACACATATATAATATTATAATATTTTTAACATTATAGCATTTAATTTTTTTTTTTTTTTTTTTTTTTTGATTTTCTATTCATTTATTATGTTTTTCTTAATCTTTGTTTCGTTTTTTCCATACCAGGTTTCTTTCCCCGCTGGGGCCCTTGGGCTTATAGCTATTTGCTCTTCCAGTTGGGGTTGTGGCTTGGAACTTTAATAATAATAATAATATGCGAACTGTCTGACTACTGACGCGAATCGTAACCGAGTTGAATGTCGACTACGACTCAAGAGCGAGTAATGCACTTGGCTACTGGCTGTAAATGCGCTCCCTTTATCTCTCGTTCCAGTAGTGACCTTGAGTCCATTTCGCTACGCTCATACATGCTCAACCTTCACATACTATGCGTCTCCTTCCACTATCTGCATAGCACTAGAGCAGGAATAATATTACATACTGTCTACAAATAAAGTGTAACGATAGATAAAAAAAATTTGTGCGAAAAGTAACTCGATCCCCATCATTAGCGACCTGAAACTCTATAGTAATTTAAGTTAATCTTCATACGAGTATTTTTCACATTGTGTACAAGCAAACTTGGAAAGAAGATATCTAAATCTCATCACTATGGAATGTCTCAGATGAGTCGATTCTGGTCTTTAATAAATAAAAAAAATATTTCCCCAATCAATATCCTGGCCGCCGTCAACTCTGCCCATTTTTAAAAGCAGATGTCCGTTACCCAATTTTATAGGCTGATTTCTGCAGCATTCCTCATTCAACCTTGATTTGATTTTAAAATTCCCAAAACAAACCAGACAAAAAGACGCAAAAAATAAGAAGCAAAGGCAAGAATATGCCGAACAATCTTGAGGACAACTCAATGGTTGAAAAACAAATGGGAGCGCTCCATCAAATTTTGGCGCGTTCCGCGTGTGCCCAATTCGAAGACGACAGAAAGCGACCTGAAACCGTCGCAACATTGGTGGGTAGGTCCATGGGAACAATTGCAGCGCAATGGCACGCAACTTTAAGTTCCCCTCGGCCGTTTCCTATCTTTGCCAGGCAGCTCGGAGTGTGGCCCTGATTCCTATCATGTAGTCTGTGCGAGGAAGAGCAAAACGCTGGTCTGGTCGTTCAGTCCTCATGGACTCTTTAGCGCTCTCATTCCCCGCAGTTCCTGCAAGTCTAGGAAACCAGCAGAATATAATCTCGACATCCGACCGGCTTGTGGCAACCGTGGCCTCGGGGATACCGCAAACCAGGGGGTGTGAAGAGTCCAATGCCCGGAGAGCAATCAGGGCGCTTTTTTTGAGTCGCTAAAGATCACAATCTGGTCTCCGAACCGGGCACGACGCGTTATCTACAGTACCGAGCGGTGTATTGCAACCAGTTTGGCCGTGAACACAGACGCAGCGAGTGGTAGAGTCCGGCCGATTTCAAACACAAGGGATGTGTCATAGAATTCGACCCATACTGGAACTTGGAGCCATCCATGTACACTGGCACGGATCCAGCGTGACGCGAAGTGTGCTCCCAAAAAGCCGAAAGCAATATTCCCGGCGCTGTGGAAGCTTTGGGAGCAGATGAGTGGCGAAAAGTAGTTAAAGGTGGTAGACGCCACTGTAGCGTCCTGGTTAGAACTGGAGGCGCCACCGGCCTGCGAGCTACACCGAACTCTCGTTTCTTAATCGTAAAGTCCAAAGGGCTTAGGGGACAACTGGCGTCTCTCGGTGGCATAGGCAGCTTTGAGATGGGCCACAAATGCTTTGAGAGCCGTTGGCGACTGAGGAAGGCGCCGGGCTCGTGCGTACAGATGTAGAATGCATTATACGCGGCGCAGAGCATCAGAGATGGTCATGAATATGGAAAGATACCCTCTGTCCAGATCCTGTTAGACAAATCTAATAGAAAGGCCATGTCTCGCTCACCTAGGTGTCGAAGCATGGCATAAGAGTCATCGTCCGGACCAGGGGCACTGACCGCGCACAGAGCGAGAGCGGAACGCAATTCACTCAATGTAAACATGTCGTTGAAGGGTTCTCTGCCTCTGGAGGTAAAGTCCAGTCGGAGGTCTTTAGCGACATCACGTCGTTGATTGAATGGTGGCGGAGAGGCATATCGGCGAGAGAATGTTGAGAAAGAAGTTGCGAAAGACTCCATCATGGACGCGGGGTCTGAAATCGCGGTCCTATTTTCCTGGAGAACGGGAGGGGGTCCTGCGAGAACTTGCCTCGAATCCTTATGCTTCGCTTTCACACCTCTACAAGAGTGGTCTTCCCACAATGTGAAAATACGTATGACCACCAGGAAGAGCGGCAGGCGTTCTTCGATATATAGTGACTGCGAAGCTGACGGAGTGTAAAACGACCAGACGTTCTTGAGATGGTATGTAGGTAGGCCCAAGGCAATGAGGTTGCAGAACTCAACTCATCGACTGGGATCGAAAAATAAGCCATTTTCTGAAATACGGACCACCGCACCAGCTCCAAGCACCACCACGGTGGCCAAGAAAATGATAGTGAATAAGTTTCCATTGAACCACAATAAAGGTCATCGACCATCTCTCACCCAAAATCAGACTGTACATCATGAGAGCACAGAGACAGATAGAGGCAGGAAAATGAAGCAGTTCTCGGGCAGTGATGCGTAAACTCATTCACGTTTGCGACACTCGTCCCCAGGTTGTCAATCATACCGACAAGGAGCAGACTCCTGGGATTGATTGTGTATTTCCTCTAGTAGTGATTCTTAAACTCAATCACCCTCCCCGCCTTCCTCAATGCAACAACTGCATTCATGGAGCAACCTTCAAACATATAGACTGTCCGTGCTACAACAGCCAATAAAGCCGCAACTTTGATAGGCTTAAAGTTAGAAAATGTTCTCTCAAATGATACTAACAACAAATAAATAAAGAACCTAAAAAAACTTACGACAATCTGATATAACCAACAAGCGCTTTAACCACATCTACTAACTAAGGACGGATAGACTTATTTAGGGTAAAAGAAGGCTCAGAGGATCCCTTAGTCGTTACAATATGGCCAGGATCTGAAGTTTGTTATGTGGCAGACCCTGAGACCTTTAGTTGGCCTGGCAGCAAACAAGGCAGTAACGCCTTCACCATATGCAGTACATCCTTATGCACCGAGGCCAGAGACACAGAAGTAATCAACCGATTATACACAGGGAAGCGGTTTTAGGGACAAAACCGATCTCTCCATTATTCTAGCCACAACGCCCAGGACACTTCAAGTCTCGTCTCTTGCGACTCTACGGGTGTTAAAAGCCGTTTATATAGGTTCCAGTCTTTCTTCTCACATGGCATGGCGTAAATGGTCAGTCAGGTCCTTAGACCTAGAGAAAATGCTCTTAGAAAAAAAATAAAATGTATGTAAAGGGATATGGGAAACGCATCGACTTCCCAGCCCCGGTCATAGAGTTCAACTCAGGAGTGTTATTTCTTACTGGCAGTCAGGTTGGGTGGAGGTGCCACTCTTTCAGGTATCATATGTAGCAGTCATCTCAGGGTACCCTCCTGCCGGTCAGAAATCAGTAAGGAAAGAGGTGAAAGGAGGGCGTTGAATGTAGAGAAGACTCAAAGCGGCAGGGAGGGAGGGGGGCACACCTGTAGGCACTCTGCCCGGGAAAACGTGCCGCTCCACTAGGTACCAGGAGTAGCAATCTACACAGGGTAGCTACTCTTCAAGGGTAACAAGAAATGATGTAGGTCATGGCCGCAAACTTCGTCCATGCCTATTTTCAAAGGAATTAGCTCAATACAAAGGTCCATACTGGGGTGAGGGCTTACATTGTGTAGTGTCAAAGCTTTTTTTTTATCTTTTCATCCTCGACACATTCATGAAAATGTTCAGTGTAAGCTTTATTTTATTATCCTGCAACTTGTCTAGTTTTATATAGTTATTTCAATCCAACTCTTCGCTCTCCGTGCTGACTCTCTCTGACGAGCGGTATTGACTCAGGAACGAGGAAAGCTCTTTGACGCCGGCCGTCAAAACTGTCGCTTTCTCCCTTCTGTCAATGTCTCTATGTCAGTGACCTTGAGTCCTATCGCTATCTTACAAGGCCGCAACCTTCTAATATCTGCATAGCACAGGGGAAGGATATTATTATAACCTGCTTGCAAATAGGGTGCATAGATCGCCGTATTTCTATGACCCCGCAACACTGCGTATAAGTTGAAGTGTTTATAGAAATAGGACTGGCAGAAGGACAATGGATGGTATTTTGTATACTACGTATGAATGGAAGTGGGTTTTTAACGCGTCGTGATTTGTTCCTTCTGGCTCGAGATAAACCATGACTAGACGACCTGCTACCATACAAACCACCCATTCGCTATGCAAGTTCTGTAGCGTGGCGAGCGCGAAAAATGACGACTTAGAGGTCGGTTTGAACTCGGCTTCTCTCTTTCAAGTTGAGGTATGGCCGAGTGGTTTACACATCCATCCAAAGATCTCTACAATCCCTAGTCAGTGCTTCGAATTTATTCACCGCTTCACTTTTTCCTACACTTTTCCGCCTTAGACCACCCTGCCAGGTGTCACATGAGTCACCATGCTGCAGCTGACATCTGGATGATTGCGTGTCCTCCCAGCCACAATGCCTGTTGGAGGATCTGTCGCTATATATATCTTACTCACATCTTCACTTCCTCAATCTTCGTCACTTTCTTTACATCTCCCCTAACAATTTTTCTGCGGGAGATGCCCTTGCTGGTTTTACTTTATATTTAATAAAAAAACCCGCTCTAGAAAAAGGGGTAATTTTGTGCTTACTAGTCCAAAAAAGGGGGTGATTAGGAGAGTACATTTGGTAACAATACCTGCCAACTTCACTTTGTAAGAAAGTGGTTTATGATGATATTTTAATTAGGTTTTTGAGAGCCGTCACACTGTCATGGAGGAAGGGGGAGGGAGCAGGGCAACAATGGATGGCGATCCCACTCCCTTAAAGATTATCAAATTTTACTTAAACTTGATTTCATTGTAAACGTCATAAAATTATAAATTATTTTGGAGAATAAACTTTGGTTAATTAAAATTCTGAATACTTAGCAATAAAGGAGCTATTAGTGTCTAAAACCTACCTCACATTTTCGTACTAATAATTAAATAGTATTAGTAGTCATACCTTTCGGGCCTCTTATTTTTACCGTCAACTGGCCCGCGCCGGCACCTCGAGTGTCACAGATGAATCGACTCTGATAAGAGGCGAGAACTCCGTGTTCAATCCCGGGCCCATACACACGAACCTTTAAATAATAATAATAAAAAAGAACACTAAAAAAAGTAGAAAAGTAACAACAGCCTAAATGAGTGTGTTTTGCTCTTTGTAATTTCAAGATCGGGGTCGGATACAACCAGATCTCCACCGAGTACTTAAAGTAAGCGCATTAATTAGAGAGAAAATATCAAAAGAATAACGTATTTTTAAATTTAGCTGCAATTTGCCTGTAAGTGAAAACGAGGAAGATTATGAATAAGTGGCTAACTAGATTTATATGATTACATATAATGTATACGAGTTAAGCATATTATATATACCCACCAAATTAAGCACTAGTTTCGAATTCGATCCATTTATTTCTCTCTCCCGTTATTGGCCTGCAAAGGGACCTACCCTGAGGGTAGGTTCAGGAAGGGGTAGACACGAATATCCCACACCACGAAGATTTTACAAGTATGTACCTTCCATTCTCACTATCTCGAATTTTGATATTTTCTTTACTGACCTCCTTTTGAAAGGAGGTTGCTTATTCTAACTCTCATACAAAAATAGTGAGCTCAGAGTACATCAGCACCGCTACATTCTTTTGAAATATCACCCAAATTCCAGACGTGAAAACAAGTCAAACCTTGGAAGCATCTGGAGCTCCAGCAATTTTTAAAGTGTACGGAGATCCAGAGACATGCTCGCCCTCGTACATTACGGTCAGGTGATGTCGGCCAGGTTCCTACCAAAGTAAAATGGTAAGCTCACTCAAATAATATTATACAATTATTTTATGTGCTTTTAGTCATAAGTAAGACTACTTACATGAGGCCGTATATTTAGCGTGAAAGTGCCGTCACGATGATCATAAAGTTCACAAACCGCCACTTTGTGAGGGCCAACGCAACGCGCCGACAGCTCCCCTGGTCCCGCTCGTCTTGTGTCGATGAAAGATTTGATTTCCTGCCCCACCATTCCGTGACGAAGACCATCACCCGAACAAAGAACTTTGGATGAATCCGCTACACTTTCGACGATCACTTTTAGAGGGCAACCTCGCACTTGTCTGTCGTTCCACATGACATTGAGTAAGTAGGCCCCGGCGACAAGTGGTATGTATTTAGCGTGCCAAACGCCATTGCCTTCACTCGCGAGTCCAACGTGGATGTCAGTCTTGGTACCACTCATCGTCACGTCAGGCGTACCATGACCTGCCCCTGAACCATCAATTGTGAATTCAGCCTCGGCACCGCAGCGAGCAGAAGTGAGGCCGTGGCCTCTTAAAGTCACTCGGGTGTGATCCCCTGTAGTGGTAGAAGGGACCCAGCCCTTTACAGGGCATTGAGGCAAAAGGAGGTCATTGTACCAGAAATTTAGTTCGTACTGTCCCTCAGTCGGAGGTGTGAAAATGAGCCTGAATCGAGAGCCATTTTGCTCGACCAAGCCTTCGATAATTTTGCCGTCATGGACGACCTCCGACTTGAGACGTCCGGGTCCCGCTTCACTCAGGTCGAACGTGAGTCGCCGCTCCTCCCGA
Source organism: Ceratothoa steindachneri (assembly GCA_963969495.1). Lineage (NCBI taxonomy): Eukaryota > Metazoa > Arthropoda > Malacostraca > Isopoda > Cymothoidae > Ceratothoa > Ceratothoa steindachneri. The sequence goes on along the minus strand of OZ018319.1, from coordinate 57,736,072 downwards.
GGGATAAGGTCGAGTTTGCCCTCCTCGTCCCCTAGGCTCTCCCACCCGCCGATTAATCGCACCTTCTTGAGGTCAACGACCTTGGGATGGAAAGGACTTCCTGGAACATCCTTCTTATTCCATTGGACGCGAATGTCAAAGATTCCGACTTCGTGAGGGACGTAAGTGACCTGAGGGGAAAAGAAGAGAGCCGGGAATCAGACGATAACACCTCTAAAATTTATTATTTACTTAAGGGATCAAATGGCGTCCTTAATTGCGAGTGGTCAGTTGACAAAACTCGGATAGGAACCTGGGGCCTGCAAAGCAACCACTCCGAATCCCCATTGCACCTCAATGGGGATTGTATGTGTGTGTATATGTGTGTGAATAATGTGAGGAAAATATGCAATGGGGAAGAGAGTGAATTTTTTTAATTCCACCAACGAGGGAATCACTCGAAGAAAGGCGTAAGGAGAAATCTGTAAAGAAAGTGAAGATAGGGGGGATAAAAAGGTCTGTGTATGTATGTGTGTGTGTGTGTGTGTGTGTGGAGAGGGGGAGGGGTAGATGTAAAGCTGCAGATCCTCTATTGGGTCCCAGAGGGGACAGAATTGCTAGCATTGCGCTGAAAGGTCATGCAATTATCCAGATGCCAGCTGCAGCATTATGGCTAAGGCACATGACACCTGGGAGGGGGGGGGGGTAGGTCGCTTATGTAGCGACAGCCATCAAGGGCATAAACCACAGTAAAATATTTAGCCCATTATTTGACTAATTAAAAAAAAAAAGAATCAAAGTGTAAACAAAGAAAAAACAATAAACGATGGAAAATGAAGAAACAAGAGGCACGCCTCCTCTTGACGCAGGATCATGGAACCATTCTTAGAGTCAAATAAAATCGGCCTTCAAGAAAATCGTTGAGTCCACAGGTCTGTCTGCACGAATTCATCCCAGGACAAGTGACAAGCGGTAGCGACCCCGGTCGTATAGGTATCGGCACAGGTAACGTGCGCCAAGATCCCCCACAGACTGGGACATTCATGGACCGAACAGTCGGGTCGAACGCAGTCGTCGCAATAAAGTGTGGTGCTCCAATTAGTGCGCTCAATTCGAAGACGACAGAAAGCAACCTAAAGCCGTCGTAGCATTGGGGGTATGTCGCAGCGCAATGGCAAGTTCCGGTCTCCAAACCCAGAACAACGCGTTATCTCCCGTACCGAGTGGAGTATTACAACCAGCACGGCAGTGAAGACAGACGCAGCGCTTTGCAGCGCCCCGATAACTTCAAACACAGAAGATACAGTGTGGAAGCCGAGCCCCTCCACGGATTTGGATCCATCCGTATACACTGGTACGGATTCAGCATGACGCGAAGTGTGCTCCCCAAAATGCCAACGCAATACTCCCGGCACTGTGGAAGCTTTTGGAGTAGAGGCGTGGCGCAAATAGTCAAAGTTGGTACCCTCCAGAGTGGCGTCCATGGCAGAGCCAGAGGCAGCAATGGCCCGAAAGATATACCGAGCTGTCGAAGGAGTTTCCTAGCCCTAAAGCCATAGGGCTTAGGGTATGACTGGCGTCTCTCGGCGGCATAGGCACCGAGAGCAGTGAGAGCCGTTGGCGAGTGAGGGAGGCGCCGGGCTCAGGCGTACAGGCGCATAATGCACTGTGTACGGCGCAGAGCGAGTGGGATCTCCCAGGCATCGAAAAGTAGGCTATCAATGGGAGACATACGGAAGGAACGGGTCGCTAACCAGAGACCGGCATGGTGGATTGAGTCCACCTTCCGCAATACATGCTACGGATGAATAAAACTCGCATCCGTAGTCAAGCTTCGAACTAACAAAGGATCGGTCTAAAGATGAGGCAGTAGCCATATCAGCTCCCCAAGTGCTGAACGTCGCGAAGCGAAGAATGTTCAAGGCGCGGGTGCAAGAGACCTTAAGCCTGCTAATATGAGCCTCTACGTTGAGGCATGGATCGAAAACAAGACCAAGGAAACTGTGCGAATCCACCATTTCCAGGCGAACCATATTTAGGAACAAGTCTGGGTAAGAGTGGAGCCGTGGATGGCAGCAGAAGTGCACCACTTAGTCTAAGCCAAGAAAACTGAAACCTCTGCTCTTCGGCATAGTGATAGATGCGGTTCAATGTCTGTTAGAGTATTACGACTCGGTGGAAGCGCGTGGCCGTTTAGCCTTACTAGAAACGGTCATGCTGGGGGAGGCAGGGGGGAGGGGGTGACCTTTGTGCAGCCAGCTCTAGCAGGGCAGCACCCGGGGTGAATAGAAACCGCAAAAGAGTTTCGGATAGGCGTATAAGCGACCCTGTTCGTAGGCCTGGAGGGGCCAAGAGCAGAGGTTGCCTTTTTTCAAAATTGAGGCGTAAGACGTCGCAGGTAGCACCGGGCACGCCAGGGGCAAGTCCTTAGCCTCGCGAAATGAGAGGCGATCCGTCGCTTGAACGGCCAGTATTTCCTTCTCCAGGACATACGCACTACATTGCTTTTCGAATAGCGGGGGGGGGGGGGCTCTCCGTAATTGACACACTTGACCATACACGATAGGGACTTAAAGTGTACGGCTTTGGAGCATCTTATACAGACTTCGGGTAAGCCCGACTTTGCATGTCTACAGGAGCGATTCGAATGGCCGAAGCGTTGCAGGAGTAGCACCTCCGCGGCAGAGAGTCAAATAAAATGGAGGAGGCCGACCTTCACTAACATCCGTTTACTTTCATTCTACTTTATACATCCTTCTCATAATAATTTCCTGTCGCATATTTTGCATTTTTACCGCACTCCTTCTTCCTCTTCCTCTCTATTTACGGAATAGTCTAGTAGAAAGACCGCTCCGATAAAAGCCAAGTTAACCTACAACGGGTGTGGTTAGTCGCCTGACTTCGATTCGGGTGGACTTCATTCACAGTGGCTGACATACGCTGCAGTGACCCGTGGCTGGAACTCCATGATTAGTATGCAAATAACAGTGGTAAAAACTTCTACTAAATTACTATTTTGAAACCCACGTTGGTACCAGCACAAATGCACTACACCACACCACACTTAAACTAGTACCGTTCACCAAAGCTCTTATCAGCTGCTGCTACTGTGATACAATTCTTCATGGAAGCAGTAGGATAGCGCCAACCACCCATCGCACCGGGAAGAGGTGTCGGGTGGTATTGTGGAACCTTACGTGCATTAGGGAGGGGAGGGGGGGTGCACCCGTTCAGCGTATCGGTATACGGATAGTGACTGCCCACCATAGAGGATACTAGTACTCTATCGGCAGGGCTCCGGAGCAGAGGAATGGGTATGTTGTACTGTGAAAACGGTAAGTGAATGATAGTTGCGATGACCATGTACATGTGTGTGGAGATTCCTACCGCCGCGAGTATCAGAGTATCCGACAATGCTGGTATCGAACCCGTGCCTCGACGCGAAAACTCCAACACCTTATCAACTAGGCTAGCGAGAGCTCCATAGTAGCATGATACTAGTTTTAATGTATGGGTGTAATATTCTTGTCTGGAAGAAAAAACTTTGAAATGAGATGGCTCGAATCACTAATTTAAGGAGCTTGCTAGATGCAAAGAATGATGTGCGAAAGAAAATTCTGGATTTTTTTTTTAGCAGCCCATCTGGCGACTGCCTACTTGGGCATAAGTCGCCGTACTCGACCCAGCCTATTACTAGGCTATATTAAAAAAACAAAACAAATAACAATATGCAAATAACAACGATAAAAATGACAAAGGCTAAAAAACAAACAAAAAAACAAAGCAAAAGGCAAGAAGGAAGCGCGCTCTCCAGGGGCGGGGGAAGGCACGCCTCCCACGGCGCAGGAACATGCAACCTACAATAAACGATCAAATAAAGTGGAGGAGGCCAGCCTCCTCCAAAAAGTCGCAAGGTCCACAAGTCAGTGTGAACGAACTCGTCCCGAGTACAAAGGACAAGCAGTAGCGACCCCGCTTGGGACAAAGCAACCTTAAGCCGTTGCGGCATTGGGGGAGGAGGGGGGAACAGTCGCGGCGATATGGCACGCAACTTTAAGTTCCCTGCGACCGTCTCCCACTTTCTTTGCCAAGCAACCCGGAGAGCTGCCCGTATTCGTGCCATGCAATCGGAGTGAGGAAGAGCAAAACGATGGTCTGGATTAGGGGTGCTGTTCGCGTATGAAGCGAGAGAGGAACGTAACTCACTCAAAGTAAACCTGTCGTTAAAGGGTTCTTCCTCCTCTGGAGGTAAAGTCCTGTCGGCGGCCTTCCAAGAACTTAAGACGCGCATTGAATGCTGGCGGAGCAGCATCCCGGCTAGAGAATGCGGAGAAAGCAAAGCGGTCGCCAAGGATTCCGCCACGAACGCGGGATCCGAGATTACGGTCCCATTCTGCTGGAGAACGGGAGGGGGGTCCTGAGAGAACTTGCCCCGAATCCTTTTGACTCGCTTACCCACCTCTGCTAGAGGTCGTCTTTCCGTTAAGTGAAGACACGTACGTATGCCCGCCAAGAAGAGCGGCGGGCGTGCTTCGAAATATAACGGAACCTAGCCCTAGCCCGACAAAATTCACCGACAGTGAAGTTGTTGGGGCGTGGCTTATGGCGCATAACGCTTCTATTTGAGGGCCGCCTCACACTCGGCTGACCACCATGGGAGCGGTCGGCGTGCAAAACGGCCAGACGTTCTAGGAATAGTAGTTAGGCCCACGGCGATGAGGTTGCCGAAGAAGAACTCAACGGCCTCATCTAGCGACCTAAACTCCTCGACTGAGACAAGGAAATAAGTCATTTCCTGAAATGCAGACCACCACGTCAAGTACTACCGGAGCGGGCTCTAGGGCTGCAGTGGCCCAGAAAATGATATTTGAATGGGAAAGGGATCACTACCCTGGAGGTCATCGACCACCATCCAATCAAAATCGGGCTGTGTATCCGATCCGAAGAGCACAAAGATAGATCGAGGCAGGATAAGAAAATCGGTTCACGGGCAGTTTTATGTAAACTCATCTTCATTTAGGACATCCATTTCCAGCCTGTCGATCAGGTGGTCTGCAAGGACTCGAACCCTAGGATATATCGAGTAGTCTCCCCAGAGGGGGTGTCTACCGTTCATATCTCCGAGCAAGAGCAAGGGCCTCGGCAACCGTGCTATGACGCAATGGAAGTCTCCCGCGTCGAAGTCGGCTGACGGTAGAATGTACGCGGAAATAACAGTATACCTCCTATCCAGGCGCAGCTGCACACCTACTGCCTGAAAGGACGCATCTAAATCAAAGAAGAACGGAGACATCATGCCGGCTGTAAATCGCCCATCCTCCTGCCCGGCCCCCATCCCGTCTTGGTGGAGTCGCAAAACCCTTATACACCGGGAGGGAGGGCAGGGGGCACGCGCCCAGCATGGTCTCATGCAAAAAGATAGCTAACGGAGAACGAGAGGAGACGAGCCCCTGCTGCTCCTCCAGTTGGCCCGGAGTCCGCGGCAATTCCATTGAAGGAATTGCCGTGCTCGGAGGAGATACGGGGGGGGGGCTTCTTCGAAGAGAGGACCCTCACGGGAATGGTCGTTCGGTTCCCGGAGGGAGAACTCCGGGCGCTGTTGGCCGGACAATGCGCTGTCCCCTTCGAGGACATATCGGGGGAGGTCTGGCTCACCATACGAGTCTTTGCCTCCCTCCGTCTCGAAGAATTAGGCAGGTGGGGTGGTTTTTGAGGCAGGGGTCCCTCTTTTCGAGGATCCACCGTCTCGGAGCCACTCAGCCTACCACTGGGTGTGGGCGAAGTGGCCGAAGCTCCTTTAGTGCTGTCGTTCTTTCGGGGGGCAGCTTTAGGAACCCCAGAAGATGGCCTCACGACCAACTTCAGAGGTGTTGCCTCCTGTGAATCAAACGACTCTGTGGAGGCGGGGGGCCGTTTCGCCTTACAGGAAACGGTCACGCTTGGGGAAGGAGGGGGAACCCTGGTTTTACCCGGGGCTGTGTGTGAACCCATTGTATCGCCAGCTTTACGAGGCGAGCGCCCGGGGTGGGTAGAATCCACAGAAGGGTTCCGAATGGGCGCGCTAACGACCGTGCTCGTAGGCCATGAGGGGCCAGGAGCAGAGGGTGTCTTCCTTAATATTGAAGCCTAAGACGTCCCAGGTAGAGCCGGGCGCACGAGGATCAAGGCCTTAGTCTCGCGAAATGAGAGATGTCCCTGGGCCTGAACGGCCAGGAGTTCCTATTCAATGAGATAAGCACCACATTGCTTCGAAGAAGTGGGGTGCGGCTGTCCGGAACTTACATAGACTTCAGGTAACCCCGACTCTGCGCGTCTGCAGGATCGATTAGTATGGCCAAACCGGTGACAATAGTAGCATCTCCACGGAAGTGGCACGAATGCCTTCACGCGGTAGCCTTACCACCCGGCACGCACTGACTCATGGAGCTTGACGATGAGTGTACAGGTGGGTCTCGAGGCCCCTGACTATTTTTTCATCACAGGTTCGATCTTGACCGCTCCATGGTCGATCAGCTCTAAGGTGATGTCATCTATGAAGTAGTCCAGGAGTTCCCTCGCATAAACTACTTTCACGAAGTTCATGGTAGAGTGTGGCGTCACACTCACGGGCGTGCCACCAAGTATCCGAAGGGTACTAATCATGGTCGCTTTAGAGGAATTCGACGCATTCGCCAGAAGGCAACCGTCCAAGAAACGGGTCACCTTCGGCTCTCTACCAATTACGCTAGCTAAAGCTATCCTCTAATGGATCATGTTGCTCTTGGTCAACATACTGCCATCAGTGGAGCGAATAACAAAAGCGTTTGAAACCAACGGGCTCGAAAACGACAGGTAACCTCTGAATGAGGGGCCCAGATGTAATTGAGGTTCCACTATGCGCACTTTTGGTCTTACTTTGGGACTCCCCACCCGTGGTAGCACCGGAGCGGGACGTGCCGACGTGGTTTGGTCGCATATCGAAACCGAGTTTTTTTCGCCCTTTTTCTTATTTTTAGGATAGGAGGGTGGGGAATGAACCCGCTTCTTCCCTCCGCCAGCAGGAGCCCCTAGGCCAGATAGACTGGCCTCAGCAGGATCCTTCTCTGAAATGGAGAAGGTCTTGGCTGTTACAGGATCACAAGAAGGAGGAGGAGATCCCTCTTCTCCTTGTTAGAAGATCCTACCGTCTGGGGCTGCGTCACCTCCGGGATCAAGTCCATCTCAGGCGGGGCCTCCATGTCTTTTCCCACCGAGAAATCACATATCCCATTCGATGTTCCTTTTTCACCTAATGACGGCGAACCGGCTTCCGTCGAGGAAGAGAGGGGGGCACGTAAAGTGACCCCCTGTAGGCTCCGAGCACGAATGTAGGATGTTAGGGGGCAAGGACCGACGGGCAATTATGGGCCGCCTACATGCTTTCTTGTCAGTCTGTTGTGAAAGAAAAGGAGGCACTGCCACTGGAAAGAGTGGGACACCTAAGGGCTCCTCCAGAGAAGGGTGTGAGCGGGTCTCCTACACTCGTAGGCTTAGGAGAGGAGTAAGCCTCCTCTCTGGTAGAAGAAATTTGGAGGGTCCCCTGAGAGAACAGGGCGGGGGGCGTCCAGTTTATCAGTGGAGCTGCCCGAAGGCGGCTCCGGTGATGGTATAGGGGAAGGTAAAGGGAGAGAATTTTGGTTTAATAACTCATTATTGGGCATGGTGACCCTATTCATTTCACGGATGCATACGCTCATCACCTCACGCAGTAGCCCGCTCAGCGAATGCTGAATACGAGGCCAGCAGAACCAGCTGCCGCCATTTGAGGCAACTCCTCCAACCTAGTGACCTGGCAACCCATCGGCATGGCGGCTGCACTTTAGGTACGGCGTAAAATTAATAGACAGTGAAAGGAGAAAGTGGATGTGAGGAAGCTATGGGTGGGGATGAAGCAAGTTGTTAAAAACCCACCACCCTAAACCGGAGCTCAATGGTGAGGGAAAGTTGTCCCCTCCCCCCTGTGGGATAGTTGGGTGAGAGAAAGCTGGTTGGCATCTACCATGTGAAATTAGACGCTGGCCAAAGAAAGTTGTGGGAGAGGTTGTAGAAAAAGTGAGAAAGCAGTGTGTCAGAAAGAAGAAGAGGCTAAGCTGGGGCCGGACGGGGCATTGAGTGGCGTCAGCACGGCGGCCAGGAAGGCAAATCACCGTGCCTCTTACGGGAAGAAATTTCTAGAGGGCGAAGTGAATGAAAATATTCTTTAGGTGAGAATAGCAGGCCGAATAAATTTATCCTAAAATTGTAGTAATAAGGTGCATTGCACTTAGAGTGAATAATGGGAGATGTAAGGTGAATAGACTGAGAAAAAGATGGATTTGCTTTGTAGTAGGATGAGTATGAAAAAGAGGCATGTTAGTTGATCAAGTAAGGAGAAGTCTTGATATTTAGCGTGGTTGAAGATTATCTGCCTCAAGAGTTGAACACCCGATATGACGAGTCGCCTACTACAGCATTAACGGAAGTAAGCAAAATTATTGTGCACCGAGGTCTCGATGATGATATTCCTAGGCATAGAAGAAAATATTTTTAATCATTACTTGATAAAATCCGTCATGTTGCTGTCGTATTGTTACTCTTGCTACGCTGTCAGGGCCATCCACAGTAACTTGAGGCTGGCCGAGGAGCCCACGTCCATCAATGGTAAATGCACAAGGGGTGTCGATTTTTCCTGACACTAATCCTGTTCCGGAAACGGAAGGTAATCCGGATTCTCCCACGTCGAGATATATAGGAGATCCTGGAACCTAATTTAGAAAAAAATGGATAGACATTAGTTTTATTAAAAAGATGTAGGAACCGATATAAACAGTTGAAAATGATTTTTTAGAATATTTTAAAATAAGATTTTTTTTTAAATTACCTCTTCTCCTCCATAGCTGACTTCTACTTTATACTGCCCTGGAGATTCTGGTTGCCACTCAACAATGTCGTGGGTTGGAGTGCTTTTCAATTCTAAAGGACAAATTCGGCCGGAGGGATCAATAACTTGGACGTCCATATCAGCCACCCCGGCTTCAGATTTGTCCACTGTGTAAAGAAGAAAGAAATGAACCACACCAGAAATATTTATACGAGGCAGAGCCTCAATCTTTACACTGCCTAGGAATTTTAAATTTATTAAAATTTTAGCTTCTATTCTGGCGGCCGCCAATAAGGGTAGAGCCAGGTAAATTTAGGCTACTATAGAACCCCTTCACGAAAGGATAAAAAAGCCCCCCTCCAAAATCAACAACAAAAAATAAAGTCACTCAGTTGGCAAAGACAGCCCACGCGTACTCAGGAGCCCGAATATGCAACAATAACCACAACATTTGATCGTTGTTTTTGTTGTTTAAACAAGGGCATAGGTTGCTGCAAATATAAATTTCCGCCTAGTACTAGGCTAATATAAAATTCTCCAAACCAAACCAAAGAAAAATCAAATAACAAACAAAAAACGCAAAGGGTAAGAACAAAGGTAAGAAGAAGGAAGCACCAATGACTCAAATAAAATGGAGGATGCTGGAGTCCATAAAAAAGTCATAATCTACACGTTTGTGTGCACGAACTCGCCCCGAGTACCGGTACAGACGAAAGCGAACATCCCACAGACTTGGACATTCAACAAGAATGTGCCTAACAGTCTGGGGGACAACGGAGTCGTCGCAGTAAAGTGAGGGGAGAGCGCTGCGTCAGATGGGAGAGACAGAAAGCGATATGAAGCCGTCGCGTCATTAGAGGGTAGGTCCATGGGAACAGTCGCGGCGCAATGGCACGACAGTTTAAGTTTCCCTCGGCCGCCTTCCATATTGTTTCCCAAGTAGCCCGGAGGGTTGCACTGATACCTGTCATGTATTTGGTGTGAGGAAGAGCTAAACGTTGGTCTGGTTGCCCAGTCTTCGCGGATTCTTTGGCACTCTCATTGCCAATAATTTCCACATGACCAGGAACCCAGCAGAAGATGATCTCGACATCCGCCATGCTCGCGGCAACCGTGGCGTCACGGATACCGGTGCTAAGGATGTGAGTATCTATTACTTGTAGTAATAGGTTCAGTGTCTTAGGAGAGGGGACGGGTCATAGGTACAGGTGAAACAAATGAAGCAATGAAATGCTTGTGGTGGGCGATTCACAGGATGGGTATTTTGACATGACTTTTTGTGAACTGAGCGCATGAGGAGGAGGAGGAGGAGGAGGAATTGTTTGCCATGTGCACGTGTAGCGGATGTGAGCGAGAAAATTGAAAGGATAGTTGATGGAGCTGAAAGGGATGCAGTCGTTGTTTTACATATGGGAGTGAATGACATAGGGAAAACTAGGTTGGAGGAACTAGTGTCTAGATATAGGAATTTATTAGGAAAGTTTCGTGATAGTAGTAGGATGTGTGTAGTATCGAAAATTTTACCTAGGATTAGAGTAGGGAGTGATTGGATAACGCGCACAGTTGGGATAAATGAGTAAAAGTATTGTGTGGTTGTACGGGACTAGTGTTTTTTGGATACATGGTATGAGTTTTTGTGAAGGTAGGATTTGTATGCAATGGATGAGTTGCACTTGAGTCGCAAGTGTGTGAAAGTGTTGAGTAGCTTTCTCGAGGGAAGTATAGGCATAGACTGTCAAGGAAGGTAGGATGATGGCATTGGGATGAATTTGGAGAGCAACAGGGGAGGGAATGAGCAGAGGACTATGAAGGTATAGTGTAGTAATGATAAGAGAAAGAGCGATACATTAAAAATATACTACATAAGGAATAAGATAGATTTGTTAGGAGAGTTTGGGAGTGTAGAGAATTTTGAAGTTATTGCGACAACAGTCATGTTTGGATTTGGCAGGAAAGAACTTTATATGTGAGGTGCAGATTGATGGTTATAATATGTTTCATAGAGAGATCGCGGATGCGGATGAAGCGAGAGCTGTTGGCGAATGAAGTAGGCACCGGGTTCGCGCATACAAGCGCATAATCGACTATGCAGAGCTAGTGACATATCTCCAGCATTGACATGTAGGCTCTCAATGGGGGACGTGCGGAAGGCAGGGGTCACCAGGGCGGGGATCCAGGGGAAGGGGGGACTGAGGGGGTTGAAGCCACTCCCCCCCTCCCAATTTAAGACTTGTTTTTGTCTATTTCTTTTTTAAGCCATAGTAGTATTTTGCTATTCAGAAAAGTTATATAATAATATAGAATATATATCAAAAGTTTTTTTAAACCGTTGCGATCGAATGTCCCGTCAAATAATTATTAAATTCAGTATTATACCTTAGCTGACGTCCAAAAACTACAATAAACCACAATTACTAATTTTCTGATGTGGAAAAAAATTCGGATCTGATAAGAGTTAGTGCTCACTCTCGTAGAGATAATGGTATTTATTATCAATGCTGTGTAACATAACCATTACTAATGTTCAATGTCATTTTCTCAGACTTATTCAAAGGAGGAATTCAGGTTATCCCCCCCCCTCCATTTGGATCCTGGATCCGCCACTGACCCTCGGCTGCGGATGCATAAAACTCGCCTCTGTAGTAAAGCTTCGAACGAACAAAGGGTCGATAGAAAAGTAAGGCAGTAGCTGTATCAGCACCCCAGTTGTTGACAGTCAGGGAACGAAGAATGTCCATGGCGCGGGTACAAGAGACCCTAAGGCTAGGAATATGAGCCTCCAGGGTGAGGCATCAGTCGAAAACAAGACCAAGGAAAGGGTGCGAATCTTGCACTTTCAGGCGAACCCCGTTGAGGTGGAGCCGTGGTTGGCCAAGGAAAACCGAAACATATCCGCTTCGGCATAGCGATACGGTTCAATGCCTGTTGGAGTCTAAGGATCTGGCACCTACGACTAGTGGTGAGCATCCTTGGCCCAGAAGCGGTGCCTACCGTTTAGGCCCCCGAAGAGAAGGGCTAGACGGTCGAATATATAAGAAACGACAAGGAGACTACTCCTATCCAAGTTTAGCCTCGCCGACACTGCCTCTAAGGTTGTATTAAATGTCAAACAAAGAATGTCACCATGTCGGGTGTAAATTGCACATCTGCCTGTCCAGGCCCCATCCCTTAGAAATGGGATTGCAAAACCCTTATACTTCGGGGGAGTGGACAGGTGACAAGCGCCCAACGGTGATTCCTGAAGACAGACAGCTAAAAAGTCAGCGTGAGGAGACGAGCCTCCGCAGTTTCTCCCAATTATCCCGCTGTCCTGACAATTCCATTGAAGGAATATGCCCTCCAGATCTAGTCAGAGAAGGGGGGGAGCACACTCCTCGACGTGAAGACCCACAGGGAAGTGACCGTAATCCGCTTGGAGGATGTTCTCCGAGTGTTGTTGGCCGCGAAATACGCAGAAGGCGCTGCTGCCTTCGAGGGCTTACTGGATGGGGCTTAGCTCAGCTTACGAGCCTGTACCTCTTCCTTCCTCAAAATCTTTGGGGTTGTGGAGCCATCGTCCTTTGGAGGGACACAACTCCAAGGTACTTCGTTCCGCATTGGAGAGGTGCAAGGGAGCCAAAACTCTCGTGTTGTTATCATCCTTTAAGGGACCAGATTTTAGAATTCCCGGGCGTGGCCTCACCACCACCTTCCAAAGCTTCGCCTTCTCTGCGAAGTGGTGGCGAGGAGGGGAAACATGTGTTTTAGCCGGGGCGGGGCTCGAACCAATATTGCCGTCAACTCTATCAGGAGGAAAGATAGAGCCCACAGAAGGCATCCTGGTTGGCGCGGCAGCTTCCGTTCTCGTAGGCTTTTGCGTTAACTAAGGTTATGCTAGAGTAAGGGGTATCGAGTATAGGCGAGTCATCGTGGGTACAAAGAGCGCTTAAAATAGCCGCCTGGGCAGGCTGAGTGCATTCAGCAGAAGGCTCCCTTTAAAGAAACTAGGACTTTCAATTCTCTAATGAGACATCTAGCTAATGCTTGACGCTGGTGGAAAACGTGTCCTATGGTAAACATGTTCCCACAAGTAGTGAAATACTATAAAACGCATTACATCGGAGGGCTCGGAGACACAACACCTATCCTAAGTCATGTGACACACTCAGAGACGAGACCCGAGATTTCTATTTGCCCTGGCAGCCAAGTTAGTACAGCCTTATGCAACCGAGAACAGCCGAACCTGGTCAACCAATTACACGCAGGGAAGGGTTAGTGGGGCGAAACCGCACATACCATTATTTGCTCCATAACCCACAGGATCCACCAAACATGATCCTTTACAACCTGCGGGCGTTATTCATAGAGATTCTAAAGCCTTTCTTCTGACAGAAAGAAAGAAGGAAGCAAGGTTAAAGAAGGTGATAGTCTTAGAAACAGAGTGCATAAGGGACCGGTGGAATGCACCATGGCCAGAGTTGATGTCAACTCAGTAAGCCAAGACTCCTTTCGGGCTCTTGGGCAGAGATGACGGGCTGTTACTCCAGGTACCGGGTGAGGGAGTCTACACAGGGTTAATACACTGCGGGTAGTAAGCATTAACCCTTATAATGGAGTGCTTTGCAAGAAGAGTTCTATAAGGAAAGTGATGAATATAAATAGAGTGAAAATAGTGAAAGATTTAAAGCTACAGGTCTTGCAAACAATTTTGGCATTGAGGGTGCACAACCGCGGGCAGGGGATGGAGGCCGCGCCATACGATGTGTAACTGCGCGCACTGGCGTCTGGAGGACGTGCTGCTCCTCCAGGTACCAAGTATAACAGTCTACGCAGGGCCCCCCTCCTGCGGAGACATTAACTAAAATAAGCTCCTCTGCCACAACCTGCATTTGGATGAAGAACATCCCCAGGGAATGCATACTGCTGTCTAGGATCAGTTTAACAGAAAAGTTCCTTTATTTGTTCAATAATAAAAAATGCCTACATAAAAATTTGCGAGTGCTTCATTTTTACCTCAATACTGAAACGTTGGATTCTCAGGCTGCATTGTGTTTGTACAAATAACTATGCTGAATGATCGAATGTATAAAATATGAGAGCCAGACTAAAAAATGTTATACAATCCTGCTTGAAGTTGTACTCTAGTTACTTTTTAACCCTTATAATATTAATAAATTGTTAGAATGAGAGTAGCGTAAAGACTTCATTATAGAAAAGTGATTTAACTATGGTGAAATTTTGCCACAATGGAGAATAAGATGTACGACGGACAAATAAAAAAAAAAAATTGAAAGGTCGAGTAAAAAGGGTTAAAGATGACCAAACGTCCCAAAGAATGAATAATGGAAGCAGGGGAAGTGTTATAAATGGTTAGGAATCCTATCAGATTGATAAAAGCCACCATTCGAAACCGTAAAAATTTAGGCGGATATAATTTTGTAAATATTGCGGGTCGTAAATGATATATTTAACTCAGACCTATTCAAGAAATGCTGACTGCAGTTATAGTCCTGGGTAAATTTTTTTTTAAGAGGAACATAAACTTTGCATTGCCACCTCATGATATTGTCATAGAAATTAGTAACACTGTATCGAAACAATCACTTTTGAAAAAATCCTACTTACTTTTAAATACCCACACTTCTTCTACTGAAATATTGGCTTTAGGCTCTTCGAAAACAACTTTGGAAGCATCATAAGCGCTGCATGTAAATGGAGATCCTTTGACATGCTTTCCCGAGCATAGGACATCAATTTGATAATTTCCCGGCGTATGAGGAGTGTACTCGGCCAGCAAATTGCCGTCTTTTTGTTGATAGCACTTGACTGGAACAGCCCAGTCATGTGGGCCAGTGATGATAACATCAAACTCTTTTGAAGGACGGTTCATTGTCTCTATCACAAAAGAGGCCGCTTTGACAACTCTAGAGTGATGTAAACCAAGACCAGTCGCAGTCACAGCTTGGCCCGAGGCCGGGTTTCTTACAGGTATTTCAAATGGTCCTCCTGAAACAATTGTTATCATCATTGGCGTCCTAGCTTTGATTTCTTATCACTTGACGTTTGTTTGCTTAAATGCACATTGCATGTAAAAGAAGAAAATGGAGTATAAAGTATTATTGTAACTTTCCTATTTGTGCAGATATTAAGAGTCCCACTCTCCCAGTGTTATTCTTACTCCAGCTTGAGAGGATTGATTGGATTGAAAGCAGGTGCGACTACCTTCACTATTGTCTATGATGCGCATTATAAACGGCAGATTTTCTTTATATTTCTAGTGGATTATCCAACTTAACAGGATTATAGGAAGGGTTGAAAAATGTCTTAAGAAATCATACCTTCGATGGAGATTCCGTTATATCTGACATCGACTTTATGTGGAATGGGGACATTGGGGTAAAAGAGAACTTGGTACATTCCTCCGCCGAGATCTCTAATGGAGTGTTTTATTTCCTGACCTGCTGCTTTCACCCCAACAGAGAGAGAACCCCGCCCGGCGTTGGACGCATCCACTCTCAAACTGCATTCTTGTTCCGAGAAGCACTGAGAAGCATTCAACTGCACTTTTTTCGGATCGGCGGCTTCGACCAAATACGGGGTTCCGCTAATCGGGACGTTTTGGTGCAGCACTGCAACGTTGTATGATCCAGACTGAAGGAAAAAAATAATTTATGGGTGAAATGATCAATTTTTGTTCTTTGATCTAAATATAAGGAAATCAAAGAAGGATACTGACATTCATAACACGATATTCTGCCCTGTGCAGCCCATTCCGCATTTTGACTAGCTTCGCAGGAATTTGCTCATTGTTCGGACCAATCACATGGATGTCGATCTCTCCTTCGAGTCCTTTCGTGTCCACTGTAAAGGAGGCAAGGTTTCCGGCGACAACCTGTGTATGGAATAACAGTGTAATATTCTTTAGAAATGCTTCCAATGCTGCAATGATACGTTTAAATACTTCTAAAGTCGAAAATTGGCAAAACTAAAAGGTTCAGTAAGCATAGATATAAAAGACAATGAAACGTACTTAAATGACTCAAACAGCATCGCACAAAGGCAATGTGAGGATATCTTGCGATTAGATTGCATCCTCTTTTTTTTTACTAAGGAGGAATACAATGTATGGTTTGGACGTTGTCGAGAGATATGCCTGTGTAGACTAGTTTGGCGCTCAGTCGTACACAAGCACGGGCAGACAACTGACCAAAAGCGGCTTGAGATATGTCTGGGGCGATTAATAAAGAGTGCGATTTATAGTTGACCGGGTTTAGACTAATGGCTTGCCAAGTTGCAGTTCAAAGGATATATAAAGACAATACCCCAAAATATAATTTTAATATATATTATAAAAGGGGGAAATTTATTTCAGGGAGTCCTGACGTGGACTCGAAGATGGGGTTGGATTACTTCGTGATGAAGCATGAGATTTTCTCTGCTCCAGAGAGACGTAATTTCAACTCGAGACGATTTTGCAGATCGGCTTGGGTCTCAGTTTCGAAAGAACGGGAATCTTGAAGGAGGGTGAAGATGAGAGGTCCGCACAACGCTCCGGGAAGGGGGCTCGATAGCTTTCCTCTGAACTGGAACAAAGTTTAACGAAGGTAGATCTGCTGGCGAGATCTTCGACGAAGTACGACGACGGGTTACAGGGGTTCACGGGAAACAGACGGCAGTCTGAACGGAGTGGATGGCGGGCTTTCAATCTCCTCGAGAGATGGTGAGCTTCGGGTTAAATACCCAAGTGGCTGATCCGATAGACGCTTCAGGGCCTTGCAGTCCCTAGGGGATTCTTGGCGCCAGTCTAAGCAAACACATTTCATGATAACGAGTCATTCCAGACGATGAAACTTGCCTCGCGATATGGGGGTAGGGTTAATGTGGTTGCGCACGGTGTTATCGCAGGGGAGGGAGGGGGACGTGTGGCGTTCGCAAGCAAACACAGCTGTGATCGGTGATTAAGCGATGGACCGATTCTTTCTCAAACTTTCTAAAATTCTCACGCTGGCGCACGTGGTCTTGAAAGAATAGAGGGGAATTTCCGAGTGGGCTTCCTTTCATGGTGTTCCTTCGAGGGCATTCCCCCACACACGTTTAAAGGATCTTTTTCTTTAAAGGGCGCTCATTTGGCGACTACCAGCAAAGGCATAGGCACAAAATAAATTCAGTCTATTCATTAGGCTATGTACAAAGAAGAGAAAAAACTCGGTAAACAAAAATCAAGCTAAACCAAAAAAAAAAACGAAAGAAAAGAAGGGAGACCATCTCTCTTCAGCGCTTGAACATGTACACAAATCCAAAAAGCTATAAACAATGGAGGAGGTCATCCATTGTCTTGAAAGTGCCCCGCATAAATCCAAAACACTCATTCCGAGGACAAGGGAAAAGCGGTAGCGACACCGCTCATCTCGAGAATAGGCAACGTGGGCGACAGTCGACAATAATGTGGCTGACAGTAGTTGGGACCACGCAGTCGTCGCAGTAAGAGGGAGGGAAGCATTTCTTCAAATGGCGATGAGTTCGCAAAAGTCCCCGATTCGGAGGAGATATAAAACGACATGAAGCAGTAGAGGCATTGGGAGGTAGATCAACGGGAAAAGTCGCGAGGCGGACGCGCGCAACTTTAGGTTCGAGTCTGTTGTGTACTATGATATGGGATGTCTAACAAAGATCACAGTGCTCGTCAGGTCGCTAGGTCATTGCAGACTGCCTGGTGCACTCATCAGCGCGCTAACTTTTCGCAATCCTTACATGTCCAGGAACCCAGCAGATGATCTCATTATCACCTCGGGTGACGGAACCCGTGACGTCACACATACTGTGACCTAGGGGGTGCAGAGTCTCCAATGGCTCAAGAGCACATAGGGCCCTCTAAATCGCTATACATAACGATCCGGGCTCTAAATCGGCATTGGCGAGCAACCTCCAGTATCGTAGTGGTGGCGTTGCCAAATATTTATATCCCTGGAGATCGGTCGGGGGGGAGGTACACGTACCCAACATAGTCTCTTTGAGTTAGATAGCTAACGTTTTCCCTCGCGTGAAGGAATCGCATGGGCGGCGGGGTATCCTTGCTTTTACCTTCTGTGATGCGTGAGGCCGTCCAGACGCTAGGTCTACCAGGGGAGGGATGGGGGGGGGGCTTAGAACTCGCAGAAGCTACCGTATTCATAGGCATGAAGGAGCCAGGAGGTGGTGCTTTTCTAACCAGAGACGTAGGAAATCCCAGGAGGCACATAGAACGACAGGACCAAATCCTTGGCCTCTCGAAAAGAGATTCGGTCCGCAGCCTAAACTGCCAGGATCACTCTTTTTCTCCATAGGATACGAGTCACATGGCGTCAAAGAAGCAAAGTACAACTTTTCGCAATGCGCACACTTATCCTTACATGACAGACACTTGTCATGTATGGCCTTTGATCAGATTTTGATCCGTGTGGCAGATGCTTTGGCTGTGTTAGCATCTCCGCGGTGGAGGCATGAATGTCTTGACGCGGTATAGATACCAAAGAGAACGCACCGACTCAGAGAGCCTGTCACGCTCGAGCTGGACGAAGAGTAAAGGGGGGTGGGTGACAAGGCTCTTACCTGTTTCCTCACCGCAAGTTCGATCTTGATCGCTCCCTAGTAGGCTATCTCTTCGCTGATGTCTTTCAAGGAGCACTACACGATTTTTCTAAAAGAGATGTGTCCAGATTAAATGCACCAAAAAACAAAGAACTTCACTCACCTGTTTTAGACCCTCTCCTTTTGCGGTTACCATTTGGCTTTCTTTTCTCTTCAAATTCTTAACTTCACGTGGCTCGAGTTCTCTTACTTCGCACTTGAATGGCGATCCTTTAGATACAGGTCAAAATCAATGAACGATAAACGATCAGTGTACGATGAAAATCAAAGTAATTTCATTAGGCAACAAAACTTTGATTTTATGTTATTCTTTCGGAAAAGTTCTCATTCAAAATAAATTTGTGATCTCTCGTAGACTCCCCCCCCCCCAGTGTTTTTCGAGTTGCCTATCTTCATGCCTGATGGGTTTGGTATTAAGCTAAAACAATTAAGATTAGTTTACCCGAAGCTAGCCTAAATAAGCTTAAGAAGACTCGAACATCCAGGAGGGGAGGTCTACAGATCATAAATTTGAAAACTATCAATTATTATTATTATTATTGTAATAATAATACTAAACATATTTAAAAAAATAATTATAATAACAATAAATAATAATACCACTATACTACTGCTAATAATAATAATAATAAAATGGTAAAGGATCGGGAGAAAACTAAGGCAGTAGCCCTATCAGCATCCCACCACCAATCGTCATGGAACAAAGAAACTCCATGACAAAGGTACACGAGACCCTAAGGCTGCGATTATGAGCTTCCCAGGTGAGGCGTTGGTCGAAAACAAGACCGAGGAAAGGGTGCGAATCCACCACTTCCAGGCGAACCCCATTTAAAAACAAGTCGATGGTGGCAGAAGGGGACCACCATAGTCTTGGCCATGGAAAATCGAAATCTGTTGGCCACTGGGCCGCACCAAAAGGGATCGAAAGGTAGGCCAAGTAGAGCGTAGCGAGAACATCTTCCGGCAGCACCGAGGTGATACCGTTGATAAATTGGGGAAAGAGTGGGACACTTCTCCTGCTCAATTGGGCCAGAGAGGGCTCCCCCTTAATCCGTACTCGGAATCGACAATCTCGCAAAAACTCAAGAGATAAAGATTGGGAGGCGTCTCTTCGCCCCCATCGTGTGGAGAGTCTCCATGATAACGTATCGGCATGCAGGATCATAAGTCTTCCCTCAAATGAAAAAACACCATAGCGTAGTGCTGTCTACGAATGAAGGCCTCGTAAACGGCATTTTCCAATCGTAGCAGAGCATTTGACAGGGTGGAACTTGCGAAAGCTGCAGTGTGCGGAAGACAGATGGCCTCCACTGTCCGGGAAAAAGTCTAAAGGATAATCTAACTTATAAAAATTTCTCCATTAACTTGGTCACGTATTCAGAACATAGTAGGGAAACCATGGCACCATTTCGAGTATCGTATCTTGGATCCTCGTCCGCTCCGGCACCAAGATCGGGGGAGGAATTACAGAAAGGGACGAAGTCTCATATTTTGTGGAAAGCTGGAGAATGCCTACCAAACAACGAAAATTCCTACACTCGCGACCACCAAATAAAAAAGAGAAAGGGGTTGGTGGGCTATATCCCGCCTCCAGTCGCTCTCGCCTATCCTGTCTCGAGTTTTCGGACTTTTCAGCGGTCCGCCCTGGGTGCGTTAAAGAATGGTGTTTGCAACCTAGGACAGTGACTGGCACCGGCCAGAAGTTACACAGTAGCCGGTCGTTGCCCAAAGGTCGCAGCCAGAGAGGCAGGACGGCAGGGAGGATATCCTTGCTGGGATCTGGACATCTGTTGTGGCAGAGCCAGAGACGGGACCCCGAGACTTTCGGTTAGCCTGGCAGTCAAAGGGGCAGTCAAGCCCACCCGCCACAAGCAGTGCAGCCTTAGACACCCGATAACGGCCACAGGGAGGAGGCCAGCCCATTGCACGCAAGGAAGTGGTTATTGGGACAAAACCAATAATACCATTATTTGCGCCCCAACGACTTTTGTCCTACAACTGCAAGCGTTAAAGGGCGTTGTTTATAGTTTCCAAAGCCTCTCTTCAGACACGGCATGATGTAGCTGGTCAGGTCCTTAAGCCTAGACAGAGGGTTGAGAGGATAGTCGTAAAGAAAAAGGAATGCTGAGGGGGAACGAGAGGAAATGAGGGGGAACGAGGGGAAAACACACCAACTTGCCACGGCCTCGTCAGAATTCAAGTTAACCCAATGAAGGGGCTTCCCTAATTTGCCGGGAGGAGGTGTGGCTCCTCCGAGTACCAACTGTAACAAGTTACACAGGGTACCTCTGCGGTGAGGGAGATGAGAGAGTTGATACAGAAAGGCAGAAAGTAAATGTTAGCGGAAGGAAGAAAGGCTAAGCTGGGGACAGACGGGGCGCCGATTCTCGTCACCACGGCGTTCAATGAAATAGATCACGTTCATTGTATATATGGGTGGGAAGAGGGGCAGGAGGGGTGGGAGGAGGCAGAGATAAACGGTTAAGGAGAATAGTATCAAATAGAAACGAGGCTACTCATGCAAAGAGGATTGCAATCACCTATACAGCTCGAGACCGAATACTCGTGCGCCAGGACAAGGGGAAAACGGGAGCAGAAGGCGACGAGAAAAGACGCACGAACACGACGAGACAACAAACATACTGGAGCTCTCGCTTAGCTAGTAGATACGGCGGTTGATTTATGACGTAGAGGCAGGGGTGCCCCCCCCCCTCCACACACACACACATCATACACAGGCAATTATCACTGCTATCATTTCCCTCCCCGCCTTCACAGCAAAATGCCCACTTTCTCCTCTATTCCGGGACCATGTCGATAGAACACTAGTTCCATATATGGGTCCACTTATATACACATACCCCCTACGCGGAATAGTTTCCATCCCCCCCCCCTTGACCCGAGAGGGGCTACGCAGGGACCCACCATCTATAGTTAGTGTCAAAAGCACGCAATATGACTGACACCTTTCCTCACAAACATGGACTGGTCACTAGTACCTTCGAGATCACCAGTGGTTAATATTATTCTGATCTTTATGTGGATTTCTGTATCCGGTCGCGGGAGATCCCGTCCACAAGGCGAAGGACGAATGGCGCTACTTACCTACCTAGAAAACTACTTGATGAAACTTAGTTAAAAGGAATTTGGAGTGAGGTGGAGTGAGAGGCAGGGAGTAGGCGCTGCCGCACTTAACACAGGTTCCTCCAATCAGAAAAAAAGCGAAACCTAATTTGGAACATCTTATCAAAAAAAGCTTTTGAAAAGAGGTTCGTGAAAAGGAGAGAAGTTAAAATGTTGTGAAGGTAAATACCGCCGAGTACAAAACTAGGTACATGAACCCACCCAGAACTTCCTCTTCGTTGAAAGTAATATTGACGAAGTGAGCAATTGATTCATGAGGAGTAAATGTGACATCGTAGAGACCACGTGATCTGGCAGCAACTTCGGCTCTCACGGACGATTTTGCTGTGGTAACCACCAATTCTAAAGTCCCTTCTCCAGCTTGTGAGGCATCGACCGTAAAAGTAACAGGACGATTTACCTGAAATTACAAACCTTATCACATTTGGGGGCATCACCTTTAGAATAACTATCGTTTTCTACAATACTCTCACGCTATTCTTGGTATGGTTCGACATAATAGGGTTGAAGAATAGAGCGGGAGATATGGATGCTATCCTAAGGGACTCCCAGCTCACGTGTGGTATATGCATAAGACCTGTCATCGCAACCAACATTATTAAACTAAAAGATTCCATACTAAACAAATACATGGAGCTAATAGAATCTTGAGGTCGAAGAACATAGAAATGGATGTCAAGAAAACTAAAGTCAGGACACAATAGGGCATCATATAAACCACATTACACGCACATTAGGAAGCAAAGGGGCACATTCGAGGAGGGGTCTAATCACATACATCGGGTGTGATATTCTTCTCGCTACGACCTCCGCCACCACATCTCCTTCTCTTCTACCACATGACCCAATTTAAGTCTTTGACTTTCGCGCACACATCACCAAAATCTATATATCAACCACTGAGTCGACCTAGCAAAATATGATTGTCGTAGAATGACTCCCGACGATATACCATATATCACTATTCGTTGAGGGAACTTCCTTAATTATCTCTAGAGTGCGTTTTTACTGTCTGGCGGCCGATATTATGTATCTTCAAAATGCTTAAGAAGTGGAACTGAGCTCAAGGATAATAATATTGCTATCATTAATAAAATAGAGTTTTATTAATAATAACTATCAGCAAACACAAAAACGGAAAATATTGACAAACAGAATGGAAAGGGTCGTGGAGACTCGGGCTAATCCAAGGATTTAAGGGATCAAAAAAGGTAAAACAAATATGGAGTTAAAGAGATGGGATGGTTCGATAAACCATTTAAAGCACAGGATAGAATTGACAAATAAGGGATCAATACTCAAAAGGTGACGCTTGGCTTACGCAACTTCATTAGGGTGCAGTGGAAGGTACTTGAAGGAATATTCGGTCCGCTGGCGAGTTCCAGCCGAAGGGGGGGGGGATAAAAGGATCCTGACGTGGCGTCTTGGAAAGGATAACCGTTACTCGACGAACGGCTTGACGAACAATGGCTGTTCTAGGTTGTTCTCTTCTGAACAAAGGGGGGATGAGAACCGTCTCTTGTCTACGGGCTCAAGAACAATGGCTGTTCTAATGTTGTTCTCCTTTGAACAACAGGGGGGGATGAGAACCGTTTCTTGGCGAAGGGCTCAAAACGAACAATGGCTGTTCTAGGTTGTTCTCCTTGAACAACAGGGGGGGGGGGGATGAGAACCGTTTCTTGGCGAAGGGCTCAAAACGAACAATGGCTGTTCTAATGCTGTTCTCCTTGAACAACAGGGGGGGATGAGAACCGTTTCTTGGCGAAGGGCTCAAAACGAACAATGGCTGTTCTAATGCTGTTCTCCTTGAACAACAGGGGGGGATGAGAACCGTTTCTTGGCGAAGGGCTCAAAACGAACAATGGCTGTTCTAATGCTGTTCTCCTTGAACAACAGGGGGGGGATGAGAACCGTTTCTTGGCGAAGGGCTCAAAACGAACAATGGCTGTTCTAATGCTGTTCTCCTTGAACAACAGGGGGGGGGATGAGAACCGTTTCTTGGCGAAGGGCTCAAAACGAACAATGGCTGTTCTAATGTTGTTCTCCTTGAACAACAGGGGGGGCGGATGAGAACCGTTTCTTGGCGAAGGGCTCAAAACGAACAATGGCTGTTCTAATGCTGTTCTCCTTGAACAACAGGGGGGGGGATGAGAACCGTTTCTTGGCGAAGGGCTCAAAACGAACAATGGCTGTTCTAATGTTGTTCTCCCTTGAACAACAGGGGGGGGAAGCCTTGGGGACTTGACGTCGGAAAGGCTCGAACCTTTGGCACTCAAGGAATATTGTCCTCCTTCTGGACAAGTGATGGTGAATCTCGAGGTCGAGGTCCCTTGGCGCACAAAGGGAGAGAGGGTCGTGGTGATGTTTCGCGACGAAAATCTGGATCTCCAATCTGATCTTAGTGGTAAAGTTTCCATATAAATAGCCAGGAAATCTCCTTGGCGTGAGGGAGAATGGGGTGGAAGCTTCGAGGGAACGCACAGCTGGGCCGGAGAAAAATGCCTTATCTGTCCATAAGCCTAACTCGATCTGGCGAGGTCGGCGTATGGGGGCGAACGGGGGGGACGATAACCTCCTTGTTTAAACATTGGCGTCCGGTAGCTGTTGATAAGACTCCAAGCCTCGAATCGAAGATGCACGTGGGCCTCCTCGAGGTTTTAACTAATATGGGATAGGAGTTGAATTTAACACAGATTCAACTCGTTCTATCACAATGATCAAGCGCCTGATTGCCTGCCAACGCAACAAGTACCACCATCGTTACGAAACTTCAATGCCCATGAACTAGTATCCTATAAATACAACATGCATAGGGTGGCATTGACTATATAGCGATGGTGGAAAATGAAACACTAACCCAAACTTCTCCACCGAGATCATACAATTCACCACGAACCAAAGAAACTAAAAACATAAAAAATACAATAACATTAAGCACTAATCCAGCCACAAGAGAAGGGGAACCCTTGCAAGCCTTCCACAAGCTGACCTAGCACACTCTTCAATCTCATCGTCCATAAAACCTACAGTTACGCAGATGAAATCGCTATACTTGTCCAATGCAAGTATCTTAGATTATACGATACATCACATAATTCGATCTCTGGCTGCAACGGAATCTGATGACTGGTTAAATTTCAAAATATTTTATCATCTTTGCGTCTTCCACCATGAGCCCAAAAGCCATCCCCTACTACATTATCAACTAGCAAATTCCCCTTAAAATAAACGTCAATGGTGCCCAGTTCTAGTTCATAGAAGGGACCAAGATTCAAACAGCACGTACAGCAAACCCAGAAATTAACACACTTCGATCTCTTACAGGTACTTCATTTGAGCAATGATAGAAGTTCATAGCCCCCACCTACAAGTAGTACATGCGCCACAACATTCGCCTAAACAAATATAGCTTTGACAATTACTCTCAGCCCCGCTCCCCGCCGAGGGAGTCCAGTTTTCAATTCGAATTCGAATTGACCGGCAAATAAGTTCTTCTATTTTATAAGAGTCACACAGAATTCTCTCAGAGGCTCTTGTTCATCTGGAGGTTTAAGATCTTGTGTGGCATGTTTATGTCCCAGACTTTGTCAAAAGCTTTTGCTACATTTCTCAGGACTGGATCGATGTATTGGCAATCTTTTCAGGAATAATGCGAAGTGCCATTGTGAAGACAAGAAACGAGCAAAACCGCCGGTTTAAATAATCTTCAGAGTGGACATTAACTTGCCAAATCTGAACTTTTTGCTGAGTGTTCTATTTCATTTTAATGTTCAGATTCTTACATGCTTCCACGGCATTTATTCAGGTTAAAGGAGGCAAATGAAGAAGGAAGGAAGTAAAAAAGAAATTGGTAAAGGTTTTACCACGGATTTAAGGGGTAGGGAAAGTGGCTTTAGACCACCTACTGCTGTGTCCCTTAAGTTGAAAAAGCCTGAGTGGGTTCCCAAGGATTCTGAAGTGGTTAATAAGGCGACTTCCATTGCTATTCTCCTCCCGCTTGTTGCATGTGCAACCATGGTTGCTGCTCACCAGTTGTTGAGGTGGGCTGCATCACGTAGGTGCTCCGTGAGCGTATTACTGAACCGCTCCCACGAACATCTTGTATGTGCTCTTTTACCCTCGTTCCCAACCCAGTGTCTCACTTAAGTCAGTGGACCCTTATCACAGGTCACCCTGTATAACCTGGACTGTATATTCTTCTCCTTAAAGTGGTCTGTGCCGGCACAGCTCACCGATTTTAACGCATGCTTGAAATGAGACTGACGGATGGCGCCATCCTTCTGCCCACTTCAGCAGCAAGAAGGCTGTTAAGGGCTGAAATAAAGTGTAAGCTTCATCCCACTTGGCAATCGGCGATGGCTTTGCTCCTGACTTTCCTGATGAATGCCACAGTGTAAGCCAATTTCCAAAAATATCTTCTATGTACTATTCCTTCCACGCGATGAACTCTGGGCTGCATTTCCTCCACGCATGGATGAACCTGATAACCATGCCCATTTTGGTTCGATGGTCATGAACAGACAAGTAGTGATCAAAGTCATCTTTATTGTTAACATGGAACCATTTCTGATCTTCCATTGGACGTTTCCATCTGTGCCTGCTACTAGAAAATATTTACTTCGTCGATTTCCAACTAACTGGTTCGGTATAAGGTATTCGACGTTTGTGTAATTTAGAACTAAAGTAATTTTGAACAACGCATTAAATGAGGAGCAGCGACAATACAAAATGAAGGAGTCACGCTTCCCTGGAACAGGAGCATGCGCCCAAAAACAAAGTCAAATAAAATGGAAGAGAACAGCCTCCCCCAAAAGTCGGACAGTCCACAAATCAAGGTGAAAGAATCCGCCCCGAGCACAAGCGACCCCGTTAGTATCGGGTACTGGGATAGGAAACGTGTGAGAAGATATTCAACAAGAACGTGCCGAACAGTCGGGGGAACAAATCCATGAAATGGCGGTGCGACCCGCAAGTGTGCCCAATTCGAAGACCACAGAAAGCGACATGAAGCCGTTGCGGCATTGGTGACTACGTTCACTGGAACAGTCACGGCGCGATGACATGCAACTTTAAAATTCCATCGGTTGTCTCCCATCTACTTTGCCAGCCATTCGGGAGAGTGGTCCTGGTTCCTGCAATGTAGTCAGTGCGAGGAAGAGCGAAATGAGTGTCTAGTCGCCCAGTCCTCGACGACTCTTTGGCGCCCCCATTCCCCACATGTCCAGAAATCAAGCAAAAGCTAATCTCTTTATCCATCTGGCTCGCAGCGACTGTAGCATCACGGCTATCTCTAACCACGGGGTGCGGAAATTTCAATGCTCCGCGAGCACTCGGGTGCTTTGTCAGTCGCTGGTTGGAGTCCTGGGTAGAAACAGAACCACTGGCCCGAGAGCCGAGTTTGCTAGCCTTAAACTCAAATGGATTAGGGTATGAATGGCGTCTCTCGAAGAAATAGGCATTGGCGAGATCGGCTGTGGGCGCAATAAGAGCGATTGGCGATTAAGGGAGGCGCCGGGCTCGGGCGAACAAGCGCATGATGCAGTTTACGGCCCAGAGGAAGTTGCATCTCTCTGGCATCGACAAGCAAGCTCTCAATAGGGGACGTAGGGAAGGAACCGGTCACGAGACGCTGATCGATGTTGTGGATCGCGTCAACCTTCTGCCATTCACGCCTGGCTGCGGCTGGGTAAAACTCATCTGTAGTCAAGATTTGAACAAACAAAGGAACGATAAACCAACAAAGCAGTAACCATATCAGCATGAAAAAGGCTGAACCTGACGGAACGAAGAATGTCCATTAGTTCGGTTGGAAACAAGACCAGAGAAACTGTGCGAGTCCACCAGTTACAGGCGAATCAGGTTTAGGACAAGTCCGAGTTGGGGTGAAACCGTGGATTGCGGAATAAGTGGGCACCTTATGTTTAGCAATGGAAAACAGAAACCTGGGCACTTCGGCATAGCGAGAGATGCGGTTCAATGTCTGTTGGAATCTAAGCTCTAGATTTGGCATCTGAGCCGGACCAAAAGAGATCGAAAGGGCGTCCACGTAGAGTGTAGCGAGAACATCTTCCGGTAGTTCAGGTCAGAGTGCAGCAGACATGCAACTACCGGTAACACCAGAAACACTAAACATTCAATTTTTCAGATGTCAAATAATCGCCTGCCCCAACATAAAGGAAAACAGGAGGATAACAATTAAATTTGAAAGAAATTGGAAAATAAGAACTATATTCCAGAAATTAGCAGATATCGTATTAGAAGTTTAAAGAAATAGGTAATAGATCCGAAGGAAAATTATGTCTGAAAATAACATCAAGAGGTTACATACGATACATAACCGAGAGAATAAAAAGATCAACTCAAACCAAACAGCTACTATACTATCTCCGAGAATTTACAAGCTTCGAGAAAAATATACATGGTACCAAGGAGGGCTGCACTAACCCACCCTCCAATTCCAATGTCTAGAGTATCTAAAACAAGAATAAAAGAACTAAAGAGTAAAGAATAAAGCCATATTCCTAATACCCAACACGAAAAGAAGACATCGAAGAATGAGAAACATTCAAGAAGTCAAACTCCACCCTTTAGACAAGTCCTCATAAGGGGGGAGGGGGGCAGATGATATCTGGGTAAAATGAACAACCTCAACCAGATCTTGGCAGATCAGCTTTACATATATCCCAAATGGAAATTGCACAAATTATCAATTCTAAAACACTAGTTAACAGCTGGGGAGAGAAGAAGAACCAGTGTTTACATGAGAAACTGAAAAAAATTAATCATAATATGAAAAAATAGTACGGAAAAATACCTGAGCTCTCCTGACTCCCAAAGTGACAATGACAAAAAGGTTTAAATACCTTTAATGGAAAAAGACCTTGATAACAGATAACAGCAAAATCAAACAGAAAACAACAAAACGGAACGATTTTGACAACTGAGCTTCGAGCACGACTATGATACTCAGGAGGCGACATACCTCCCTCTCCTACAAAACCAATCCACCTTTCGCCTCATGCTCCCACTTAATCCTTCTATCCACCACACAAAGCCTACAGCGCAATTTTATAAGAAAAATATAAATGGTGAATTACCTTTGTATTTTCGAGTCCAGTGACGTTAACTTTAGTCACATCGTAAACATTACAGGTAAAAGGAGAGCCGCCAACAGATTCTCCATCAAGGTAAATGTTTACTGTGTGAGGCCCAACTTCCAAAGGCTGGAATTCCACCGTCATCTTCTTTGGGAGTTCTCCATTCTTTCTCACTGGGACACGAGCTCCTGATGGCGAAGTGACTTGAATATCGCATTCACCAATCTCGGCTCCTCTTGAATCGATGTAAAAGACAGCTGACTGCGCTAATGATGTCATTTTAATTCCGTTTCCAGATACAAGAACATTACTGCTATCGGTTACACGGCATTCAAATGGAGATCCTTAGAAGAGAAAATAAAAAACAAAACAGACTGAGAAACACTTTGCTATAAGCACATTAATTTCAGCGGGGAAGTTGTAACACCTAAGGTTCGCTATAACGCGTTTTTTTAGTTTTCGGCCAAGTTTAACTATCGATTTGGACTAAATTAAAAGAAAAAAACAGGCATAATTGTACTTGAAATTTTTTTTTTCCCTACAAACACCCAGAGAATGCAATAGTGTTTTATTATTTAAGAAAACAAAAAAAGCTCGTCTAACCAACGAAAGAATTTCCAGTCTTAGAACAGAGGGGCATCCACGCCACTTTTAAGGGTTTTCAGTTAAGCATGGATCCTGAAAGGCATAAGTCTCAGCTACATGTTGACAAAGGTTGGAAGCGAAATTCGCCCTTATAGCAGGTATACAGAGGGCAGAACGGACCTTGGATTTTCTTGAGTTGCAGGCAAACCATCTCCGTATTCTGGGAGTCAGAGAGGCATCCACGCCAGGGGCAGGCAGGCAGTCAGTCAGTGCGCTGCTTGCTGATACACACCCCTTCGCCCCACCAATGAGCCCCCCAGGTGCACAACCCAGCTTCCCCTACCACAGTCCTGGTTTTTCCTCTGTGTACACATGTTTTATTATCCTGTCCTGCCTCCGGAAAATACATTCAGGCCATCTTGAGAGCATCCTGCACTACTTCATGGTGCCAGGTCATTCCTACCTGCCGTGCGACCGTGCCTTTGGAATGATTGAGTTGAAGGTGGGCCCTGTCTCCGTGTTCAGCACCCCCCCACTACATTAATCTCTTCAAAAAGAGCCAACAGAGTTCACCCTTTCGCAGTTATCGAAGTGAAGAGGGACTTTTTCAAGGATTACTAATTAATTATTTTATTAATTAATAATTACAACGCAAAAGCCATCGTGCTAATACTTAATTAACATTCTAAAATAAACTTTAGCAAAATAAAAATAACACTGATTGCCCTAAGAATGTATCAGTATCAACATTTTCCAAATTAATTTATTTAAAAAATAAATATTTAATAATAAGTGATTAAAATCTGCTAATGGGTATTACATAATGTTATTGTTATCTTATTACAACCATTATATTATGTATTTGTGTGGTTATTTGTACATTTTGTTATATTTTCAAAATGTGGGTAATTTTTCAATATTTATTATGACATTTTGGAAATTGATTTAGTGCTTTTTGGGGTTCTCAGAAATAAGTACGGTTACAGATTTATTATGATCGATGAAATAGTTAGTATTATGCTATTTCTGATGATAATAGGATAAAAGGAAAAAGGGAAAATGCAAAACTTTGAACGCGTTTTTCTCAAAAGCTATACATTGGCGTGGATGCCCCTCTGTTTCTGGATGCCTCATATGTGGAGAGAACAATATAACAATGTAAGTTTGAAATGAAAGAGGAACAACCCACAAAAATTATTAATGTAAAAAACCGACACGACAAGCACAGTTAACTCTACATACTGCGGGATGGCGAGGTTCTTAAGAACGAGTTCGCGCAACAAAACAAACATCCAAAAGTACGAACAGAGGTTTCAAGTAGTAACCGAGATTCTAAGATCGTATACATATGCATACACGTCTTTTTCCGAGTGAAATATTATGTATGTCGCATTTCAATGGTTTGGGTCTTCACAGAGCGCTCATCCATTAACTGAGGAAAGGCGCGGAAGAGGTGCGTGTTTGGGGCAATAAGGGAGGGATGAGGGAGACCGTATTGAAGTAGGCAGATCATTTGACAATCTAGGAGCAAATACCTAGAAAATATTATCACCTCTGCAAAATAGAAGACTACGAGGAACAAAAATTCCAGCACAAAGGGTTCGCAGGGGCAGGGAGAAGCTTAATCGGAAAGTCTGGTAAGTGGGTGATGCATTGTTTAGTATCTTATATGTGAAGAGGAGGACCTTCAAAGTAATTTTGGATCGAATTGGGGGGGTCAGGTTAGTAGAAGGAGCAGAGGGTTCGCACGAGCGAAAAGTCTTCGGCGGGTAAGAATGATAGAGGTCGGAAGTGTTCCAGAGAGAAGTGAGTTGGTGCAATCGACGTGAGAGGTAAGGAAAGAATGATTTTTTTCCAGGATCTTTTCTGACGACTGCTTGCATGGGCATAAGTCGCCGTATAGACAATTCTTAACCTATAAACTAGGCTATATTTAAATATAAATACCCCAAAACAAAAAAAAGCAACAAAAAGAAACAAAAGAAAAAAAACAACAACTAAAACAATACGATCTAAATAACTAAGAAAAAGAAAGGAAAGATGGATGCTCTGACGTCGGAGGGTGGCATAGTCTGTTAGTCAACAAGTCTGTATACAAGGATCCGTGATGATTACAAAAGACAAACGGTAGCGATCCCGCTCGCCCGATACCGGGAAAAATATCGAGTGTGAAGATCTCCAGACTAGGACATTAGAAAGGAATGTGCCGGAACGTTTGGGGGACAACGCTGTAAAGCGGAGGGAAGCGCTTCGTCAAATGACGGAGTACCGCGAGTGAGCCTAATTCGAAGACGAAGGAAAGCGACCTGAAGCAGCCTAGGAATTAGGGATAGTTGCAACGCGATGGCACGCAACTTCAAGCTCCCGTCGGTCTTCTCCCATCTACTAGCCAAGTAGCACGGAGGGCTGACCTGTGAGAAAGAGAGAAACTGGTCGGTCTGGTCGCCCTGTCCTCGCGGAGTCTTTGGGACCCTCATTCCCCGAAATCCCCACATGTCAAGGAATCCAGCAAAGATCTCTACATCCAAGCGGCTCACGGCAACTGTGGCTTCGCCGATATCAGGAAAGAGGGGGCGAGGGGGATTTCCATTCCCTGAGAGGGTCGCCAAAGTTCAAAATCCTGTCTCCAAAACAGCCACGACGCGTTATGTCCCGTACCGAGTTGTATATTGCAACCAGCTCGGCCGTGAAACCAGACGCAGCACATAGTAGAGAATAACTTCAAACAGAGGGGATACGGCGTATAAGCCGACCCTCACCAAACCTTGGGACCTGGAGCCATCTGTCACAGTCGATATCGACCGCGGATGCAATGAGATTCGTTAGCGACAGAGGGAGACGCCAGGCGCGCGTGTACAAGTGCATAATGCACTGTGTACGGTGCAGAGCGACTGCCATCTCTCCGGCATCGACAAGTAGGCTTTCATTGGGGAATGTACGGAAGGAAACCATTGTGGTGGATCGATTCCAACTTTAGTAATAAACGCTTGGCTGCGGATGCGTAAAACTTGCATCCGTAGTAAAGCTTCGAACGAAGAAAGGTTTAGTAGAAAAGTAAAGCAGTAGCCCTATCAACACCACGGTTGCTGATCATCACGAAACGATGAGTGTCCATTGTGCGGGAACAAGAGAACCTAAGGCTACGAATATGAGCCTACCAAGTGAGGCGTTGATCAAAAACAAGACCAAAGAAACAGTGCGCATCCACCACTTTCAGGCGAACCCCGTTTAGGAACAAATCCGGGTCCGGGTGGAGCCGTGGATGTCGGCAGAAGTGCACTAACTTAGTCTTGGCCAAAGAAAACCGAAACCTGTGAGCCTCTGCATAGTGAGAGATGCGGTTCAATGCCTGTTGGAGTCGACGCTCCAGAGTTGGCATCTGGGTGACAACAAAAGAGATCGAAATGTTTTAAGCGTAGAGCGTAGGGAGTACAGCAACCGGCAGCACTGATGAGATACCTTGGATGCTCAGGGTAATGGGCGTGCTACCTAGGAAACTTCCATGTAGGACGCCCTCTTACTGCCCCATGGGCGGGAGAGGGGGCTCCCTCAACCGTACGGTTTTGTTTTTATTTAAAGGCGAGTGCCTGCTAGGGCGAAAGTCGCCGTAATTACGTTACTGCCTAATACTAGAGGCTAGATTAAAATAACAAAAAACAAACAAATAAAATTAAACAAACTAGCAAAAAAAGCAAGAAGAAGGAAACTGGCTCCGTTGTCGGGAGAGGCCCGCCTTCCCCCGACGCACGAACATGCGACCTACAAGAGTCAAATAAAATGGAAGAGGCAAAAAGTCATAGTCCGCAAATCCATCGTCCGGCGCAGGGGCGGTGAAGCGAGAGTAGAATGCAACTCGCTCAATGTAAACCTGTCGTTGAAGGGTTCTCTGCTTCTGGAGATAATGTCCAGTCGGCGGCCTTCAGCGACATCACGACGTGCATTGAATGCTGGCGGAGCAGCATCTCGGTAGAGATTGTTGACTGATATAAGAAGGTCAGCATCTACCCTGTGAAAATAGAGGCCGACCAGAGAAAGTTGTGGGAGAGGTTGTAGGGGAGAAACATAGGCTGTCTGAAAGAAGGAGAAGAGGCTAAGCTGGTGCCGGACGGGGCGCTGAGTCGCGTTAGCACGGCGGCCAGGAAGGCAAATCGCCGCGGCCCTTACGGGGTATAGAGGTTGCAAAGCTTCTCTTTTGACAAGGCATGAGGTAGCTGGACAGGACCTTAAGCCTAGACAGAGGGTTGGCGTAGAAAAAAAATGGATACTGAGAAGGAACAAGGAGGAAGCACAATAAATTTCCATGACCCCGTCAAAGTTCAAGTCAACCCAGCGATAGGGCTTTCCTAAATTGCACTCGGGTCGGGAGGAAATGCGGCTCTTGAAGGGACCAATTGTAATAGGCTAAATAGGCTACCATCCTGTGAGGTGGAAGAGTTGGTGGGAGATTGACTAGTTGTTGGGTATAGTGGTTTCTAGGTTTCTTTGTTTGGGCCCTTGAGTTAGGGTTGAGTATCGAGAGGGGATGGAAATTTAGCGAGTGACAGTAGTCGGCTTTGAAGTTGGAGTTTAGTACTTCATTGTTCTGTTTGAATTTGCTATTTGTAAGTGTTCTAAGACATTAATTAACTTTAATTGTTCTTCATTTGTGAACGTCTTAAATGAAGATCATGGGTAGAGCCCAATCAATATAATGGGTGCTTGATTCACTAAAGCCTGGGGATGAAAAGGGGTGTTGATGATTTTTGTGATATACTCGTAACATTCTATTTTGTGTCAATCACTGTTCTAAATGACAGAGGTACTAATTCAAATTTCTTGCTCAATTTGCCTCTAGTAACTGTGGATTAGGATGTGATAGAGAGATGGTCTCCGTGAATGTTTAGGTTAGCTGATTGGGTAATGATGGAAAGATCATCATGCATACAAAGGTTGAAGAAGGTAGGCGAAAAGATCCTGCCTCGTGGGACCCTTAGATTAAGCACTGGTAAGGGAATCAGCTCTGTATTTTTCGCAATGTGTTTGGTACAAGGCTACATTTTTTTTAATAGGGATATTTTTGGGGGGAGGGGGGGGGGGCTGTATTAAAACCTTTGCTGAGGCAGGGTAATTTTTGGATTGAAATGTATAGGATGTGATTTGTGCTTTTCTCTGAAGTTCCCGCTTGTGGACACCAACTGTAAGGTGACCATGGGTCAAAAAATATTTCATTCTTTAAAATGTACTCCTTTCTCTTACCTGGTACTGGTTCTCCATTGAATTTGACGGATAGAGTGTGAACAGCAGCTTCCTTTGGTTTGAAATTAACCCTAAATCTTGCGTGACCTTCAGACTGAACGTAATTTGGGACATTTCGACCATTAACGGAGACGATGATTTCTAGGTTTCCTGCACCCGCTTGAGACGCATCAACTGAATAAACAAATTATATTTTTATAGTCATCCGTTAAATATATGTGGAGGAATTAAAATGTTGAGTTTATTAAATATCGTATAGCTTTCGATCTGAACTTTCAAGTAATCTTACTTGAGAAATAGACAGGTTTCGCAACAACTCCTGAAGTGACATCCATAACTTTAACTTTGCTGGAGTCATAGGCCTTAACTAAAAATGGAGCTCCTGGGACTAGAACACCACCAACACGAATTTCGAGGCCATGATCACCTGTAAGATAATAAGAGAGTTGGCAGATAACGAAAAGTAAGCCATGGTGGGTTAGAACAGACATGAAATATTAAAGAAAATGATATGCTAAGTTTAGCAAATGTCCGTGACAAAGGGATTGTCGCATAGAGACGACATACATTCAGGATTTTACATCCTATGTGCAGGAATAAAGTTAAATTGCTTTTAGTTTTACAAGTGAAGTAGATTTTATCTTCTACGCAAGCGAAGTAGTTCTAATCCATCTTATGAATCCTTTCTTGATAAGATATCTCTCCTGTATTGCCTTAATTTAATAGATTTAGATCCCTCGTTGTATTTATGCAATTTATTCGCCGTTTAAAGATCAACGTGGCGTAACCGATTGGTGGTTCACCAATTAAAATTTTCAGATTAATAACATACAAAGTAGTCATTTTAAGTTGTCATTGCTTGTTCCTAGACGAAGGGCCCCAACCGAACTCCTGAGGAAGGCCAGGACGGCAGCGGGCGCTCCCACAAACTTTCCAGTGAGTATGTTGCGTTATCTGTGTAGGACGTTGTGGTTTATGTAGTCTTTCATTGTGTTTTATGGTGTGAGTGGATCTGCTACAAGCTGGAAGGACGTCTACGATGGAGTCATCGAGTTGTGAGTTGTTAGCGAGTGCACGAATGGAGCAGCGAGTGATTTCAGTGTGAATGTGATTCTGCATGTTGGCTTGGAGCAGGAGGGGAGGGAAAGTTGACATCATTTGAGTATAGTATCTCGTGCTAGGTTTTTTTAATGTTTTTTGTTGTATGTGGTTGTGCTGCAATGTAGTGTAGAAGATAATGTTGATTGTCAAAGCTGCAGCAATGAATAGTGCGCCTCTCATGTCAAGGTGAAGCTGCTTGACTTTGATAACTTTTGTTCATTGGTGTAAAGGGTAACAAGGAGTAACAAGGAAAGGAAGAACCCTAGGAGACCTTACGGTCCATTCAAAGAGGGTACCTTTGGAGTAGCAATCGAGCAGGCACATGGCTGTTCAATTGTTTTGCGTCCCTGAACGGCCACTTTTCAAGACTTTGTCTAGTCTTGACTTGAACTGGTCAACAGATTACCTGTTAACAACTTCCACTGGAAGTGCGTTCCACTTACCGCAGATACTGTAAGTGAAAAAAATTCCACAGATATTGCGGTTGTAACGCTTCAGTTCAAGTTTGAAGCCGTGATTGCGCGTTCTGTTCTCACTCAGTGTGAAAATATCCCGGTAGTCAACATTGTCGAACCCTCGAAGTATTTTGAAAACTTCGATGAGCTGACCACGCAGTCTACGGGTTTCCAGCGAGAACAGATTTAATTCCCTTAGTCTATCCTCATAACTTTTATGTCAGATAGAGGAAATCAGCTTGGTTGCCCTGGCTTGTACGCGTTCCAACCTTGCGATATCCTTTCGAAACGAAGGGGTCTGTGGTTGTGAATATTTTAAGGGCTTTGTTCTGTAGTGTCTGTTGGGTATCGATGTGATTGTCACAAAGTTAGGAGCCCATACGTAACTTGCATATTCCATCACTAATCGTATATATTGTTTATATACTAGAGTAGTGGTTTCTTTGTTATGTCCAAGTGTTCTTAATGCGTTGAGTCTTGCTGTTAGTTTCTTTTATTTTTGATATGTGGTGTTTAAATAACGGTGACGTGTTGTATGATTACACCGAGAATTTTTGATGTGTGGGAGGGGGAAATTTGGGAGTTGTTTATAGTGAGGTGGGTCTGAGTCAGTTCTGCATTGTGGCTAGTAAGTAGGGTGGCTGTGGATTTGGTTGTGCTATTGTGAGTCTGTTAGTGGTAAGCTGTTAATTGTTTTTCAAAATTTAGTGTTTGTTGTTCGGATATTTTATTGTGTGTTTACTGCTTGTATTTGGTGTTTTGTATCTTGACAGTGAGGTGGCGTATGGTGCTATAGTGTCTTGTTGTTTGATTTCAAGGGTGAAGTTGGGGTTGTATGATTTTATGCTGCCTATGGGGGTCTTTTGTCTGCATTTTGTATGTGTTAAAAGTGCGGACGGTTGTGTTGATGATTGGTGTAGTGTTTATTGATTGTAGGTGTTGTTCCGTTTCATTTGTGAAAGCCTCCCAGTTGGCTCTTTTGCAATTAGTGTATGTGCGTCTGTGGTCAGCTTGGCGGTGTTTGTGTAGCGATGATGATTGAGAGATGATCAGAGTTTATAGGTTGTGTGATGTTGTGGGAGCAAGGTTAAGTGATTAGAAAGTGATGATAGTGTAGTAGTTTGGTTGCCCGCCTCCCCTCCCCTATGTCTAATCCCTTTCTTGTTTTTCAGAATGTGTGTGTGTGGATCGCGGGATCACACTCATTGCTTTGTGTGGGGGGACTCGATAGACCTCTATCGTGCTCCCCTATTCATCTCTATTCTCTTTTTAGGCGGATTCTTTCAGCTAATTTTGTGTTTGGTAATAGTTTGAAAGTCAATAGTTGTGACTGAGGAAGGAAGAGCCACCTGGACGGAAAATAGGTGAGTGAAAATTGCGTGAGAGTGGGTGTGGTTGAATGTGTTAGGAGTAAAGATGTTGGAGTGTGGCAGTGAATCAGTGCCTTGTCCTTCCCAGCTCTGTGGTACCGATAGTCGTCAACATCTGGCTTTCAGAGACGGCTGAAGCCAATCCTGACCCTCGCACGTGCGCCTACCTTTCGGGGCGATTTTCTAAAGTGTGGACCTTGGAGGGCACCTCCCAGTCTCCAGGGAGTAATTGGAGCAGCGCCTCACAGACTACAACCCAGCCGTTGGGACTAATAAGTGTCCCAGGTCCCTAAAGTCCTTGGCTTTGCCGAGTCCCGGACCCCCCAAGAATCCCGCAAAAAGTGAGCCACCTCCCGTTTTCCCTGACTCGTGTCGCTCCGTTAGTAGGTTAAGGGTGCACCCATCATTCCCGATATCTTTGTCTTTGGTCGGCGTTTCCTGATGCGCATTGTTGTAAATAGCTATTCGTTTGCGTGGCCGAGATCCATATGTAAGGCCTTTTGTATAAATATATACGTGTGGTTGTTGGCCAAAGTAATATTGTAAGGCCAACTATATATATATATATATATATATATATATATATATATATATATATATATATATATATATATATATATATATATATATATATATAAATATATATATATATATATATATAGTTATTTGGGGTTTTATTGTTTACTGGGGTTGTGATTGATCACCATTATTCTTTTGTGTTTAATAAAATTAGAAAATAGACTCTCTCCTTGAACCACCGAGCGGACCTTGTTGAGGTGGCGGGAAGAATTGGTGAGGAAGTCGCGACTCCGCCGCCACAATGGGAGCAAGAGGGCTTGGTGAGGTACGTGTGTGTGTTGGTGAGTCTTGTTTAGTATAATGAAGTGTTCGGTCTTGGATTGAAAGAGTGCCTTTTTTTGTATCCGGGTTGAGTTATTGGTTTAAGTTAGAGTTCGAAATACCCCTGAAGATAAATTTAGTCGATCCTTTCTCCTCGCAGTCACTTTTGTGATGGCATTCTACTCATAATCTTCCTTATTGTGACGCGAGGAAAACATTTCCCCATAGGTGTGAAAATTGTTTGGTTGGGGTTCGGGTTTTAATATGGAATGGTACTTCATTTTAGAGACCTTTCTTACTAGGGACGTACAGTTTAACGTGGAATCCGAACCTCATAGCGCGGAGAAATATCACTTGACCCTTCATCTTTAATACCCTAACTCTATTCATTTCTTCTTCACTTATTTTTAGCACACCCCTTCTGAAAGAAAACTCGCACACTGCTAAACATTTGTCAATATTTACAAATCCTCACTCTCAGGCATTGACACCAAGTCATTCTTCATCGGTACCCCTCTCCCAACCTCTACCTTATTCCTACTAGTATTTTACTTGGTACTGCACGCATAAAGCTATTAAACAATCACAGCGACATTACACACCCACATAAATCTAAACACTTTCTTATACGATTATTCCATAAATGCATTAAATAAATTACCCTAGATTTAAGCAAGAGTCTGTCCGCTTCATCTGCCTCCGGGGCAAATGTTCCATCTATATTCTACCTTAAACTTTTTTTTATATTTTATGGCATTGACGGATGTTATTATTAGTCTATTTGATAAAAGAACGAGCAATGGCTAACGAGAGCATCTCGCAAGAACCCAAGATACATTCGTAAATAGAGCAGGGAACTTAGATGGAAGCTACATAGGTCGAGAACTACTTTGGGGTTTATGGTTCGAGAGCGTGCGCCGGACTCCAGCATCTGCCTCCCTTCCACAACAAGTGCCTTTAAGGATGCTAGCATTAACAGGTAGTATGGTTAAGCATAAGAAATAGTTGTTCTTCACCCTATTGCTTACGCAACATACATACCAACTTCTGTTGGGGTGTACTCCACTTTGATTTTGCCACCTCCAATGGCAAGGATTTGAGGGGTCACCACATTGCGCGAGGGAGAGAGTATATTGACGTTCAATTGATCAACTGTGGCCTGAGAGTAAAAGTTTATTTTTGTTATAATAATTTGTAGCTGACAAGCAATTTTTCACAAAACATTAGTCTTTTAGAATCAATATTTTCAATAGACTAGAGTGCTCCCTTTTAGGGGACTGAAATTTACCTGTGTGTCAACGATAAAAGAGGCAACAGAATCAACGGGAACCTTTTCAAGTCCCGCCCCAGACACAGTCACCCGCGACACATCCACAACCGTACAAGTAAAGGGAGAGCCTGGGACATTTTCACCATTGAAGCTTAATTCAACGACATGAGGCTTGGCTTCCTTTGGAGTAAACGAAATCGCATACACATGGTTTCCTTGTGCTTGTGCTCCAGTGGGAACCTGTCCACCATTAACCGTCACTTCCAAGTTTCCAGGTCCAGCATTGTTTGTTTCAACTAGAATGGCGGGAGAGAGGAATTGTAACTTGAGGAATGTTCACATGGGCAATTCGTAAGCTATTTACGGCAGAAATTCCAAGGTTATGGAGATTACATTGAGTAAAATAATAGTTTTAGACCTCGAAAAGGTAAGAGATATTGATCTCAAACCTTAAATTTCAATTATACGATGTGCAACTCTTTATTGTCATTACATATTACTGGAAATTCAGAGAATAGAGCCTATTAGAAAAACAGAGGCCTTGTAGAGCATTGACTTACCAAGGAAAGTGACGGGCTTTCCGACCATGCCCCTCTCCGCTGGCCTCACTTTAATGGCATTCACGTCATAGACTTTGCAACAAAAAGGGGAACCAGGAATATTTTCTCCAGCGTAAGAGACATGGATTCGGTGCTCCCCAGTCGCTCTTGGAGAATATTCGACTCGGAAAGTTCCGTCTTTGTTATCGCGAACTTGAGCTGCGACTGGCATTCCTGATGCTCCTAAACTCGGCAGAACGGCAACGTTTAAGTCGAAGATTGGAATGAACAGTCGCAAATTGGGTGGATCGTCAGAAACACACGCAAATATCATTGAGGAAATGGAAATAATCGACAAAAAAGTTTGGTATTTACGATGAAAGGCGAGGATTACTTGAAGCGAACATTTCAGTACAGGCGAAAAGACGATGAGAAATAGTAAAAAGGAAACTAGGTAAATAAGAAAGAAATTCTCGAGAAATACCATAAAGAAAACACCGTTAGATTTTGTTAGGAAATTAAGATCGGTTTGCGAGGGTAGTATTAATAAATTTGCCTTATTTGATTAATCAATGCAATGGTATTAAAGCAGTCATAAATTTTAGCAATACAATGGTTAATGTCTAAAACCGAAAAAGCTTTACTGATTCTTGCAATGTCATACAATGAGAAGTCTGCAATAAAATCAATGTTAAATGTCAAGCGTGGAAATAATGCAGTTGATAAAGAATAAAAAAGATAATTCGTAGGTTTACAGTCCTGGTCGTCCAATCAAATGGATAAGTCAACTGGTTTCGGTCTGAAATTGAAGCTTAAAAATTATCATTAGAAATCATGCAGCCAAATCCTTTTTAAGAAGTAAGCGAGGACGTGTGATAGAGAGGGAAAATTGCCTTGCTTTCAGATCATTTTGTTATTTGAATGCAAATACTGCTTGCATAGCCTATAATTAATGAGTTTATCCATTTTAAAATTTAGTAAAAATGTTGTTTGAATAGAGAGAGAGAAGCCGAAACCACATTGGATGTGGTAGGATACTTTATGAGTAGAAGTGTGATTGGTACTTTAAGTCAGTTTTGCTTAAAACGCCCGCTGCTGTTTGCGAGAATGCTCTGAAAACGGAAGAGAGTTTATTTGAAACGACTCTGAGTAGTAAAAAAGATCATGCTTAAGATATGACAAATGGCTGTGCATAAAATTGAAAATATATTATTTTATAACTATAAAGAGAGAAACTAGGAAAAAAGAGAGTCGATTGTGGTCTTTGTCTCTTGTCTGATCAATGCTACTAGGGCTTGTCTGTGGTATTCTAGATATATACCTCGACTAGAAAAGAAGGCTCTAAAGTATTAATAGAGTGCATAATTAAAAAAAAAAAGCATTTAAGAAAAAAAATCTAGAGGGAGGCCTCATTAAATTTGGAAATATTGAAAATTCTAATAAAAATGTCTTGTTTCTTTTTATGTTAGAGAACTAAGAATATTGGCAGCGTAATGTCGGTGCCACATGACAGGAGGGGACCAAATTTAATCGCACTAATTCGTGATTTTTTTTTTTTTTAATTTAGCGGTCCCGTCTGGTGACTACATTGGGTCACAGCATCCGAAAAGAGACTAATTCGTGAAGCAGATTCTACAACTCCGCTCCCTAGTAGGATAATCCTATGATTGTCATAACCGTCGATTGGGTTAAGGGTTTCATTAGCCCCAACCTGTCTCCAGGCATCTAATTTGTTTCTTTTCAAGTTCTGATACCATTTTTTCCACCCTATCATATTATTTCCAAAAGGCGTTGCTGAGTAGCGGAATTAAATAAAAAAGACCGGCCAAGTTTTTGGACCTTATTGAAATAGGTTCTTTACTAAAGTAATCTAAATGGGGCGTCATCCGTTTTTAAAGCAGATTTGGTAATTTAATCTACTTCAATAAAAGGCTGAGACATTATAATTGTGCACTGTAACTCAGTGTGGTCAATGGTAAAGATGGAAAAGGAAATATTAGAGTCATTCTCAAAAGTGCATCTTACCTTCCACCGAAACTTCAACATCTTCCACAGAGCCAGTTACGTTCGAGATGGTGAAGAAAGATGTTTTGTTAACAGCGGTGGCAGCGAGGGCTTGGCCACTTACGACGATGCGATTTGGATCAGCTTGCACCTGAAGTCAGGACAAACCTCGTTAGCAAAATTATTCTTCAATGAATAGTAATATCACTTCAAGACTTCAACATCTACCACTTTCACACAAAGTGTGATCGACGCGCTCCAACGGCACAAACTATCCCCTTTCTATTAATTTCTACTAATTTCATTGAAATATTTTAGCGCTGTTTGTGTTAGATGGTCGCCGACACTCGCGACTTCTAAAAATATTGAGAAGGGCACCTTTGCAACAAACGGGGACCCTGGAACTGGTTCCTTGTTAAAAGAGATGTTGATGATGTGATCAATTGCTTCAAGAGGCACAAACGCCACAGCAAACCTGAGTAAAGACAATGAAATAAAAAAAAAAGGTTCAATGCAGTAAACTTCAGAAAAAGAGTAGAAAAAGGAGAACTGATTTAAAAGAAATGGGTAAAAATATTTCACATCGAGGAGTGGGCATATAAAGGCCTGGACAAGGAAGCACTAGTCCTTACCTGGCTGATCCTTGCGGATGAACTTGGGTTGGAATATTTCTTCCTACCGCGCTGATGCTGATTTCAAGATTTCCCTCCCCTGCTTCGGAAGCATCAACTGGCAAAATACAAACATGGATTAATCCAACCCCAATTATTCTACAACAATACCAGCATCACCATAAACAACTATCCAAAAATTCTTTATTAGGCAACATATCCACGCTAATATCCATTCGTAACGACGAAGCGCTGTGAGCTTTATCATCTTCATTCAGGGTTCATCTTCGGGCAAATTGCCCCAAGCCCCCAACCGAACATTAAATCCTCTCCCTGCTAACCAGTTTGAA
The DNA here is from genome assembly GCA_963969495.1 of Ceratothoa steindachneri. Taxonomy (NCBI): domain Eukaryota; kingdom Metazoa; phylum Arthropoda; class Malacostraca; order Isopoda; family Cymothoidae; genus Ceratothoa; species Ceratothoa steindachneri. Next base: position 57,693,008 of record OZ018319.1, on the reverse strand, counting down.
GAAACATCCACTTGTACTTCTGTCGGTCTACTTTCTCTCAAATACTCGTTCGCTAAATAATTCTTTTTCCTGCTTTTCTCACCCTTTGTCCAACACGCACTAATATATTCTCTTCAGATGTTCATTCTCATCTATTCTTTTTACACGCCTTTGGCCTCAGAATATTCTCAGTTACAACATTTAAGTTTTTCCTCCCATCTATATCTCTATCACCCAAACGTTACTTACTATCTATCTTTGCCACACCCAAGAGCCTTCTCAAATTGCCCATTTGTACAGACATCGGTTCCCGTTCCATATACTAACTTGGTACCAGCATAGTTTTATGCGCATTTGTTGCATTTCACCCTTACACCTCATCACTTACAAACGCTTTGATCCTCCTGAAACTTCCATTCCGTTGGACACTTTGTTATCCCAAAGTAACTCACCCGTACCACTACCCTTCACGATATACCCGCGATCCTAGACTTCTTACTTGGCTGAAGAGCACACCGACGACTAATATCACACACCAACCCAACTTCACTCCCGTAGACATTCGCATTTTTCTTTTCTGCACATATATTAGCTTCCTCCTCACACATACCAAGTTCAAACGCTCCATTTAAGATTTCCAAATCTCTCTCAGTCAAAGCAATTCATTAGCATACGCATATACGAGTAGACATCTCGTTGCATTTTTCATAAACCTCAAACTCTTGTCCCATACTTGAAAGTTAAAGTGTTTTTAATCCTCTTTCTAATTTATCCATAAGTATATTAAATATCCATGTCGCTATTTTATCTTTGGGTTAATAAAACCACAAATTTCGGCCTGTTTAGAAAACAACTTTCTTATTTTCATAGGCTTATCACTTTTTGACCTGGAAAAACCGAAAATCACAACTATTTTCACATAGGATGTTAAGTATTGCCGCATGGAGCCCTAAATTTTCTGCCTTGAAATTGGCCCAAAACACCAGTTCGGGGTCCCTTGAATGATGTTTTGCTCCTTAACTTCTTATCTAAACAAGATAGAGCAACAAATTGGCACCGAGTTAAAGTGTTTTTAATCCTCTTTCTAATTTTTGCAAGTATTGTAGTCTCGGAACAAGCAAAGACACTTAAGACAGACAAAGCACCTTATTCATGACACAAATTTGATCACAAGTCTAATTGATCAAGAAGTGAAAACATTACAAGATCGTTAATTTAATAATGAAATTTACACAGTCAGTTGATGAGAGTTTGTTTCTTGAAGCTATCAAAGTGGCGTCTATTGACCTACACTGCTGTTGTAGGAGAGTTGCAGTCGCTCATCATCTTGACACCACGTTCAACAATGACATTCACCGCTTTCAGATTCTTAACATAGTCCAACGCTTTTACGTAGTCCTCATTCTGTGACCAAAAGGTGAAAGATTCCAGAAGCCACTCGGATCCAATTTCCAGTGTGTCTAGCAGGAAATGCTATTCTGGGCCAATGAGATCAACCATGGTGGTCTTAGTTGCGAGTCTCTGGAATTGAGATTTTCATGTTTTGAAGTTGACTGGCTTTTCAGTGCTATGTAACTGGACAATAATGTCGTGTTCAAATGTGTCACTCAAACTACTGCTGAAAAGGAAAAATGGCACGACTTTGCGTCAGGTACCATTTGTGGTTTTCGATCTTATTAAGTACTGCATCCGAAAGCTCTGGGTCAGTTTTCTTGTACTTCAACATGTCCGGGATTAGACTTTGATAATTATTCGGGGGAGCATCTGTAGAATACATTAACATCATCCATACAAGAGTGTAGAACAGTGCAAGGAAGGTGTTGAGTTTTTCCATCTTTGATACACCGTCTTCGTCGCACTCAAGTTGATCTGCAAACATTAACATTTTCATGGAATACAGGCCTTAATGAATGGCGCCTGGTCGACTCCAGTGAATAGCTCGAGGAGGCATTCCTCCAAGAACATGATTAATTATTTGCTCTTAGAAGCCTTTCTGCTGTTATAATGTCTTTGAGTATTTTTTCAACCTTCTGCTATTCCTTTAGCCAATTGCTGTTGATAACCTGCATCTTCGGGTTTTCCTGCGACAAGTCCGTCCAAACATCCTTCAGATGCTAAAACCAGGGATTATCTGGCCCCTTCACTTTCCCAAAGAGCTTCTCCCAAACTGCTCTTACTAGGATTGCCAGGATGTGATATCGAAAGGTCAGATAATACACATTTTCGTTCAACATCTTCTCTAGAAGTTTGGCAGCTATTATGTGAACTTCACAATTATTGGAAGTGCTATCAAAAACAAGGACAGTAACATTATCCGTAAGTCGCCATGTCTTCAGTAAATCCATTGAAACAGCCTGAGCTGTGCCAAAAGAATCGTCTATGACAGGTCCTCCTAATAATTTTCCCTCAGTGTAATGAGGTCGAGCAGACATTAGCAAAGCTAAAATCTCCGAGGTACTTCCAGGTTCGCTGTCCAAAACATCTTTGAACAACATTCCACCCCAGAGTAAAGCAGCGTACAATGCGGGGTTTTCACAAAATTTAGAAAGAATTCGGTTTTGACGTGTTGTTGAGGTTGAGATGACGGTTATCGACATCTTCCTCTCCAGCTTCCACGATGAGAGTAACGTGATTGTCTGATAAACTAAGAGGAACAGCTGTATTGCAGATAGCATCACATTCCACGACCTTCCTTAGAAACGACAAAGTCACAATAGTCACTGTGTCTTGGTGGCTTGATGGTGAGAACATCCAGGAGAAGGCTGATGGTAATCCATCTCCTCTGTGTTAGCGTCGTTGTCAGTTTAGTCACCCCAGGTAAAGTCATCCACATGAACTGCATCTTGCATGTTAAGACAGCGTTGAGTATATGCTAAATATTGTAATGGAGTAAACAAAACTTTTTGTGACGTTCATAGTAATTAGTTTTACCTTATTCTTGTCTATGCTGCAGTCCTTAATTCCTTGCTGCAGGGATCCTGTCTTAAAAATCTTGTCATGACCAGGTATGATCTTTCCTCTCAGTCTTTTTGTTCTTCGCTGAACCTGATATCTTAATCTAACTTTTATCTCTTGTTCTGAATTTCCTAGGTCGCATCTGGATCAATTATATCGAACAGTGTCTAATTCCAGCACAAATGCTCCTCTTTTTCTCTCCAGGGTTACTTATTTTTTTCCTTTGCTTTTCACCAGAGCACAATGTTTCTCATGAAGAAATTCATTGCGTTGTACTCGGTCATTGTCTTGATCCTAACCATCTGCCAGAATGGGATGATAAATTCAACCTTTTCATATGGAAACAGTTAAGGAAATAATGGAACTTTTTTTTTTAGAGCCCATCTGGAGACTGTGAAATAATGGAACGCGTGTCTGTTGGTGGGAAGCTGAAGGGTATCCATCCAGCAAAGTTTCAGCAAGAGCTGGCAGATGGTACAGCTGACACATAGCAGTGGATGGACAGTGCCAAGAGGTTCTGAGATATCAAATGTGCGTCCACGGAGCTTAATCAGCTCCTTGAATAAAGCCAGTGTAAAGTTGTAACTTCTAGTTTTTTTCTAGATTTTGATTGAATTTGTTATATCCTAAGAAATTTAATATTATTATTTAGTAATTTTATGCTCTCTCATTTGATACCCATTTTGTTGCTCTATATTGTTTGGATCAAAAGTTATAGTGCAAAACATGATTCAAGGGACCCCGGAACTGGTGCTTTAGGCCGATTTCATGGTCATAGCAGAAAATTTAAAGCTCCATGTGGCAATACTTCCCAACATCTTAGATCAAAATAATTGTAATTTACGGCTTTTTCATGTCAAAAAAGAACTTACTAAACCATTCATTCGAGGGAACTTTAACCCCAAAATAATGCCTTACTCATATTGTAGAACTTTTCACACTATCCAATAGTTCACCACCCGCTATACTGCTTCCTTATCGACCTGATCATAAGCTTGGTCAAGATTCTTGTATTCACTTTTCACGCCTTCTAACTTAAAGAGTAGTACATATAAATAGTAGTACTATACCAGAGGAAACACCCCTCCCATGTCACAAACGGGACACCCTGAGAAGGCTCTGACGCGCTCGCCGCCCAAAACGAAGCGCATAAAAATAACAAACCGATCTGACGAATACCTGCTTTCTCTGCCACCAAGCAACAATATAGTTCAACACATTCTTCACAACACGCCCGATACAAGCACAAAAGACAAAACAGGCAAATACACACTACTGGATCTCTGGGGAAACCACCCTGCTGGGATGGCGGAGTTCTGCGAGGCTGCTGGCCTAAGGGATGGACCTAAACTAGGATAAACTTGGAATGAACACAAAGCATTGTCAGAGTCAGCCGGGTAGTAATGAGTTTTTTAGTGACCAGTGATCGTAGTAAGTCGCGTCACCCGTCCTTGGTATTGTGAACGAGATCCCCCTACCTGGTGCGATACACAAAGATCAGAATGACAAATGCTGGTGAGCCCAAAGGCATCAGAGGCAGGTCCATGCTGTGGGGTGTCGGGTAGCCATGTGTTTTGACACTAACCATCGATAAAAGAGCCTTTTGTATAGTTCCACGTAAGGAGAAGGAGGATATAAATACATCTGTAGGGACACTATTACTACGTCGCCAACGCTTGTAGAAAAAAGATTGGGGGAGGGAGGGATAACGGGAGAGGTATTTCATCCTAGTATACATCAGTGGGTCATATAAATGTTTTAAAAGTAGATTAAAATGAAAAATATAATACCAGAAAATCCCGTCGTGGATAATTTCTATATGCTTACATAATTCAGAAACCAATCCTTTATTTACCTATAAATTGGAGCGTTTTCCCGATCGCGCCTCTCGGAAGATGCGAGACTCCAACCTTGCTCGGGTCATACACTTTGCAGGTGAATGGGGTGCCCGAGACTGTGAGGTCATTGTAATTGACGATGATGGTGTGGGCACCTACTTCCACCGGAGTGAATTCAGCACTAAAGCCTTGGCGGACATTTCCCGAAACTCTTACGGGAAGCGTTGTATGGCTTGGAGCTGAAGAAATAAAATAACTGGGTTAACAGAACGCGGAGGAGGAATAGGTATAACACCGACTTTAGTGTGGCAGTAAAAATACAAAAAAGCACGGAGTCAGTTGCGTAGTGGCAACGGGACGTTATTAAAGTAGTGACAATTTAGCCGCTATAAAAAATGGTGTCAGAAATCGCACTACAAAAATAGCGACAGAAAGTGGCAGTACATAAATGGTGTCAAAACCTTTACACAGATAGTGCCCACTATAAACAAATACAAAAATGCGGTGAACAGTTGATATGTAAAATGTTCCGTTGGGATGGGTGATAGAGAACGAGGGTAACATATGGACACCTAGGATGAGAAGGATGAAAGTGTAGAAGAGGTAGGAAAGAAAAAAAGGAGCCCTGGCACGATGCCTTAGAAGAGGATGATGATAAAGAAGAGGCAAGAGTACATAGTGTAGAAAGGAATGAGAATTAGGGCAACGGATAAAAACGTGCTCAAACTGATGAGTGAACGATAGGTTAGAAGAGGATGAAAATGGATTAACCACGGTGGAACGAGAAAAGAATATTGGATTAATTTTAGGGTAAGAAAATATACAGAAATAAGTGAAATCGAGGAAGTTGCACTTGAAAACAAAAGAGAGTCTAAGGGAAAATACTGAACATATCAGATGCATCTAAAGAGCAACAAGACAGGGACCAAGACCAATAAGCTTTGATTTAATATTAGAGTAAACCTCGTAGATAGAAAAAAGTGCGCAAAGTGAGAATGGCCGGTATATATATATATATATATATATATATATATATATATGAGAAAAAAAGAAAAAGAGAGAGAACTACAGAAACAAGGACCAGCAAAGACCCTAAGATCCGCTCAAGGCCAGTCCGCTTACAGAAGATGTAAACTACCACATTCTAACGTTAGTGTATCATGCTTCTTTTTTTGTTTTGTTTTTTACTATTTCAACTCTACGGTACACACTATCTACATGTGTACCCTTTGTATATATATATATATATATACATATATATACATATATATATATATATATATATATATATATATATATATATATATATATATATATATATATATATATATATATATATATATATATATATATATTTACATGATTTTTTTTAATATTTCTATTCTACTGTACACACTTATCTACAAGTGTATCATTTGACCTTTCTTTAAATGCCTCTTCTAATTATTTCAATTCTACGGTACACACTTATCTACATGTAAATACACGAACACGGTTCTTCGAACCAGGAGGGGGGGGGGTGATAGGACAGTACTCTCTTCTCCCGCAGGCGAAGCTAGTGATGAAAATAATATACTTATAGGACAGACAGAAAAATAAAAGGGGAATTCACATTCATTTCATGCAGGGAGGCGTCGCTGGCATCTTTTTATTGCTTTCATTTTATTTTATTCCCAACTCCTTATTTCATATGACGTTTTCTTCTATGCTCCTACTACGCTATATTTATATTATTGAAGTACTCATCAAGTCGGTTTATGAACATATTAACTGACGTGCTTTCTACTACACGGTTGTTCAGGCTATTTCCCATTTGCGTGATTTTAAACGAAGTAATTTTAAGCTATAGAAGAGTTAAATCGCTTGTTCACTAATTTTAAACCATTTTGGCTTCGTCCATCTCGAACAATAGTCTGTAATTAATATTAGTAAATCCTTTTGAATACTTCGATAAATTGCCCACGTAATCATCTACTTTCAAGTGATATTAAGTTTAATGAGTGAAGTCTATCTTCGTACGGTTTGTTTCGGATTCCAGGAACTAGTTTCGTAGCCCTACGTTGCACTCTTTCTAACTGCGCTATCTATATCTTTGTTTAGGAATGAACACCAAAATTGAACCGCGTATTCGAGGTGTGGGCGCACGAGCTATTTGTATAGGGGCAGGATTACATCTTTCGATTTGAAAGTAAAATTCCAAGCAATATATCATAGCATTCGGTTTGCTTTTTTACAAGCTCCTGCTCATTGTTTCGATACTTTAAGGTCCTCCGAGATTAAAATCCCCAGGTCTTTTTCTAAGTTAACAGATTCGAGAATTTGGCTTTTCATATGGTATTCTACTTTTAAGTTATGACTCACTGAATGCACGACGTTGCATTTACCTATGTTGAAGCCCATTTGCCATTTATCCGCCAATTCGACAATTTTATTAAAGTCCCTTTGCATTTGCTCTACATCGGGTCTCGAAAGGGCTCTGCTTCCTAGCTTTATGTCATTGGCAAATTTAGAGATCCTACTAAACACTCCATTATCCAAGTAATTAATGTAAACAATAAATAATAATGGGCCCAGGACTGACCCCTGTGATACCCCGCTGGTGATTGGGGCCCACTCTGAACACGTCCCATTTACAACAACCCGCTGTCAACGATTTGATAGCCAGTTTCTAATCAATTTAAGTATGTTACCCCTCACTCCAATTGCTCTAATTTTCATCAATAGCCTTTCGTGCGGAACTGTATCAAAGGCCTTTTAAAATCAAAGTAAATTTTATCCTTCGCTTTAGTTTCATCGTAGATGAAAATCATGTTATGAAAAAATTCGAGTAAATTGGTTAGGCATGAGCGTCCCCATCTGAATCCATGCTGGGTGTCTCCAAGTAAATTATTAGCCTCACGATGGCTCACCAACCTATCTCTAATTATCGATTCTAAAAGTTTTCCAATTACAGAAGTTAGACTGATGGGACGGAAATTAGTAGGCTCAGTTTTATCCCCTTTTTTGAATATCGGCGTAACATTAGCACGCTTGAACTCTAATGGAACTAGGCCTTCCTCTATTGATCGATTGAAAATCGTGCAGAGCGGTCTTGCTAATTCATTTTTTAGTTCTTTAAGATGTGTTGGGTACACCCCATCGGGCCCGGGTGACTTCGACTTTTTCATTTTATTAATATATGAGAGAATCTCCTCTTCATTTATATTTATATTGGATAGGGTATTTTGTCTTTCAAAATTTATGTCCTCGCCTAGTGTTTCTAATTGCGTCACGTCTTCAATAGTAAAAACGGTCGAGAAGTGCTCATTTAATATTTTAGCAAATTGTTCTGGGACGTCCGTCAGAACACCATCTTTACCTCTGATCGGCCCTATTGAACCCTTTTATGGGCTTTCTACTCTTAACGTAACTGTAAAACCGTTTCGGTTCGTGTTTCGAATTTATAGCAAGGTCTATTTCATATTTCAACTTAGTTTCTCTAATGTCGTTTCGTTTTTTTTTAAACTTCGATAGTCTTTATTACGCTCCCGAATTAAGTTAATTATTAAAGGGCTAACCCACGGTGCTCTCTTTGACTTTCCATTATTTCGACGAACGTACGTAACTAACTCGGAATCCACCGTGAGCACATTTTGCTGTAGCTCCGAGTACATTCCTTGTACTGTCTTATTATCAAAACATCTCCCCTAGTCTATCCTTTTAATCCGGTTACGGAAGGTTTCAAAATTACAACTCCCAAATCGTGGGATTAGTTGTGAACTCTCTTTTACTTCAACGCTCGTATTAATTTCAAACCTAATTAAATTATGGTCACTCGTCGCCAAATGCTCACCCACGCAAACGTTTTCTACCAAAGTTTCCTCTGTTGAAATAATCAAATCCAGTATATTTTGTTCACGCGTAGGTTCCTCTACTTTTTGTACAAGTAAATTATACTGGATGAAATCTACTAATCTCTCTCCAACTTTATCCGAAGTATAGTTTGTAAAGTTAACGTTAGGGTAATTGAAATCTCCGCAAATTATTGTGTTTCCTTTTCTCACTATGGATAAAAGGCACTCAAAGAGTAGTACGTTCTCTGATTCTATTAGAGATGGGGGGCGATAGGTAACGGCTAAGTTAATTTTATTACTTTTAGCACACTAAAGCTCAATTAACAGAACCTCGCTCTTCATATTTACGGTCGTAGCGGCCATCGATATCGCATTTATCCCCTCTTTTACGTAAGCTAAAACTCCACCGCCTCTTCCATTTAGTCGGTCCTTATGATGGATTTTGTACCCTTCTATATTAAATTCCGCAATAAAGTCTCTAGAAGCTGTATCTAACCACGTCTCGCTAATACATATGATATCGTAATCGCCCTCCTGAATCACGGCTTTAAATTTGGGCAGTTTGTTTCTCAAACTCCGAACATTGGCGTAAATACATTTCAATTTTCCTTTTAAATAACGACGTCCCTCTCTCGTATGACTAAAGAGGTTTCCCTGCTCGCGGCGTGAAATCTCGTTCGGCGCATTTATGGCTTGGGGGCAAATAACTTCCGTACTATAGAGGTTGCGGAGGCTCTCATTTACAATCCTGCCCAGCTTCGAATTACCCAGAGAATTAAAATGTATACCATCATTAAAAAAAAGTGACCGTCTGTCCTGAAAATCATTCCAAAAATTATAAAACTTAACTCCCATTTCCTGACATAAACGTTTGAGACATTCATTAGTGTAAATTGACCTTGACTGCATTCTCAGTCGCTCTTAATCTTGGAATTATCCCAAATACCCCAACTCTATTCGCCTTCGATTTGGCCGCTATAATTAGGTCCCTTGTTCGATGAACAATCTCGGTAGTCGAGCTGTCAAAACGGTGTACGTCATTTCCGCCCGCGAGTGTCAGGATAGCTCGATCTTCACATGGCTCGTTCAGTCTTTTAATTTCATTAACCACGTGGTTTATTCTGCCCCCCGGTAGGCAGATTTTCTTTCGCTTAGCTGGATTTCTTGCTTCGAACTCAGAATCCTGGTTCTTTATTAAAGAGTCACCGATTAGAATACTCTCTGTTTCCCCCTCGATTGGAGTTACTAAGGCAAATTTATTAGAGCACGTAATTTCAAAACGGTGAGATGTTCTCGTTGGTCTAGCCCCGTTTCTAACCGGCCTAAATTGAGGTTCGGGCGGTCTATACGAGTTTAAGATACGCGCTTGTTCATTTATAATAAATTGCGGGTCACTCTTCTCTATACGGCTCGATCGGCGGCTCTGAGGGCGATTTTCGCTTCTCCGAGGCTTATCGAAAGATGCCCGCACGCCGCTGGCCAGTTCGTCAATCTTACGGTTCGTTGCTTCTACGTCTCTCCCGACAGAGTTAACCTCTGATCTAACTTCACGAATCGCGTTGGTCAGTTTTAGCTCGAATGCCTCATTTAGCAGACAAAACCGACATATTCTAACGTTATTAGTATTTGAGGGAGCGTATATTTCCTTATTAAATGAAGCCCGGCAGCGATCACAGTCAAATTTCACGATAGGCATTGTAAAACACTAAGATTGTTTAAAATTAATTGAAATTTATGGAGCTAATGGAATATAACCGACACTAAATGTAGTTTCTATCTCTTTAATTTTACGACACGAAGTTTGGGCACAGACGAAGTAATTTTTTTTTTTTTTAGGAGCACAGTGATAACACGTGAGAGAGAGAGAGAGAGAGAGCGCTATAGGGAGCTACAAGGATAAGAAGTACCCTAGAAGACCTTAAGGTCAATTCAGAGAGGGTACATTTGGACTAGCAGTCGAGCAGGCACAGTTCTGCTCAATGGCTTACGTGCCCAAACGGCCACTTCTGAAGACTTTGTCCAGTCTTGACTTGAACTGATCAACAGAATTGCTGTTGACAACTTTCACTGTAAGTGCGTTCCAGTAACCACAGATGCTGTATGTGAAAAATCTTCCACACAGATCGCGGTGGTAACGCTTCAGCTCAAGTTTGTAGCCGTGATTTCTAGTTCTGCCCTCACTAAGTTGGAAAACTTAGTATTTTAAACACTTCGATAAGCTGACCACGCTGTCTCCCAGTCTCCAACGAGAAGATATCTAATTCCCTTAATCTATCGTCGTAACTTTTGGGTCTGATAGAGGAAATTAGTTTGGTTGCCCTGGCTTGCATACGTTCCAATCTCGCGACATCCTTTCGAAACGAAGGACTCCAAAATTGTACGGCATACTCCAGGTGTGGTCGGACAAGTGAATTGTACAAAGTATAATCTCCTTGTTCCGATATCCAAACTGTCGCTTTATGTAGCCTAACATCCTTTGGGCTTTCTTCTCCACCTCTATGCACTGTTTCGAGAACTTGAGGTCACTAGTGATTGTTACACCCAAGTCATTCTCGGTATCAGTGCGTTCGAGAGCAGTGCCCTAAGGATATACCGTGATTGGGGGTTTCGGTGGCTGATATGCATTACTTTGCATTTGTTCACGTTAAAAGGCATTTGCCACGTGTCCGACCACTCCCCAATCTTCCGGAGATCTTCTTGTAGGCGGGCAGTAATTCCTTCCTTCCTTTGCAACGTTCATACCAAGCTTGGTATCGTCGGCAAATTTAGAAATCTTCGCAAACATGAAACCATCCATGTCGTTAACATAGATGATGAAAAGTAGTGGTCCCAGGACAGAAACTTGGGGTACACCGCTGGTGACGGGCACCCACTTAGAAGCCTGTCCATTCAGCACCAACCGGTGCCGTCTGCCGCTTAGCCAGTTCTCTATTCAACCTGCTACTTTTCCGTCTATGCCCAGCGCACGCACTTTCTGGAGAAGGCGGTGGTGTGGTACTTTATCGAAGGATTTTTGAAAGTCTAAGTAGATAACATCTACCGCCTTATTCCAATCATGCTCACTGAAAACGAAGTGGAAGAATTCCACAAGGTTCGTTAGGCATGACCGTTGCCTTCGGAAACCGTGCTGAGAACTCTTCAGTAGCAGGTTCGACTCTAAATATGACGTCATTTTGTCCACCATGATGCTCTCCATGAGTTTACGGACTATTGACGTTAAGCTAATAGGTCAGTAGTTCGACGGCTGGCTAGGGTCTCCTTTCTTGAAGATAGGAGTCACCTCCGCTTCACGCCAGTCTCTAGGTACCCATCCTGTCCAGATTGACATGTTGAAGATTGTTCTCAGATGTCGTGACACTTCATCGCGCACTTCTTTCAACACTTTAGGTAGAAACCTGTCCAGTTCAGGGGACTTATTCGTCTTTAGATCAGTGATCTCTTTTCTATTTCTCCTTGGGTGAAGTCCATTTCCTCCAGCTTTTCCCCCCAAGTAGGAATCCGTGGGCTGGGGGATGGAACCACACTCTTCAGTAAACACTGAAGATAAGTAGTCGTTGAGAAGGTTAGCATTTTCTGCATCTGAGTGCTTTAATGCCCCCTCCTCATTCACTAAAGGGCCAATCGTGCGATCGATTGGTTTACGGCTGTTTACATAACCAAAGAACTCCTTGCGATTCTCTTTGCAAAGTCTCTCCATTCAGGGTTCCTCGGTACCCTTTGCCACCCTTATGCTGGACTTCACTTTCCTAGTTAGCTTACGGTACTCATCGAAGTCACCAGAAATCTCTGACTGCCGGTACACAGTTCTCTTCTCCCTCAGCAGTTGACCGATTTCTCGATTAAACCACCTTGGTTGAACAGAAGACTGACGCAAGCTTTTTACAGGGATAAATCGTGATTGAAGACTCATGAATGTAGTTCTGAAACTATTCCACAGATCTTCAACATTCTCACACCCTTCCAGCCTCACATCAGCTAGTCCAGCACGAAGACTTGTAAAGTCTGCTCTTCTCAAATCAAGGTTCTTCGATTCACGAGTCAGAGACTCTATCTTGGGGACCTTGACTACAATTGGAAGGGGCGATGAGAAAAAAAAGAGGGTAGGTTTCCCTTATGCACAACCGCCCCCACCCCTCGGAAGACCTTAGAGAGAAAGGGAGGGATAGAGGGGGAGAAGGAGGGAGGGAGAGGAAGGGAGGAAGTGAGGGAGGGGGAGGGAGAGGAAAGTCTTGAAAGTAATGGGCATTTGAAAAGCGAATTAAGTTGAGAATAAGTTAAAGATTTGCGGTGATAATGAAGTCAGGGTGGAGTATTTAGAGTGTACAGTGTACAATCTAAATACTCCGCCCTAACTTCATTGTACACTGTACACACAAAAAAATATTAGTAATATTAATGATTGCTGACGAAATTGTCAAATTGGTTAAATAGTTACTCTGCCGGATTTTGTAAAAGTCCTGTTACACTCGTTACGACGCTCTCAACAAAGGACACAATAATAATTTTGATGCAGTTAGACATGTTTTTATTGTTTTATTATATAAATGTGTTTAAATTGTAATATTAATCAATGTGGCCCTTGGCGGCGATCACGCGCTCTAGACGAGACTTGAAGGCCAAGCAGACGTTACGGACAAAGTCCTTCATGCTTTCGCACACATGACATTGACTGAGTAGTTCAGCTCATCGATGTTGCTGTGGCGGGATTGAGGTCGGTTGACTGCAGCAGCCAAAAGTCCTTCGACTAGAAGTTCATATTCGACCCAACCACTCGTGCACGGTCTTGGCCGTGTAGGCCGGGGCACCGTCCTATTGAAAGACATATTCTGCCTTCTTCGTGATCTTTCTCACCCAGGGCAGGACTTTCATGGACAAGATTTACCCGTAATCGGCCACCGTGAGTCTGTAACCAGCCACAAACCACACCAGCGGCATCTTCTCGCCATTCGAAACCACGAGAACGATCATCATCACGGAGGCCGGGTGCTTGGCATGGACACGTAGGGGACCTCGGAGACGTCCTGGCCGAAGATTACCACGCGCATGTTTTGCTCGTTGATAACCGGATCGACTGTGAAGGTTTTTTCATTAAAATAAATAAGAATTCGATTCCCATGACTCTTCAAGGCGTTGGGAAGGTGATAACAGCAGTCCCGACGTTGTTCTCGCATAGGATCGGTGAGCAGAGGCTTTTCCACGCACCTAAAGAAAGCACTTGTTGCCCGAATCCTTTACGGCCCTGGATACTGTGGTAACCGAGATGTTCTTCTTCACGAGCGAAGTAATTTTGAGCTTTGAAGCACTTTCGAAAGCCTTTCTCACAGCCACACTCTTGACAACGTGAAGTCTGCCTGAACAAAGTCGATCTTTGAGGTCTTCCCCATTTTTGAGCCTCTCCGCGACTCCGTGGACGGTCTTCCGGTTGACGTTGAGCCGCTTGGCGATTTCAGTCTTGTTGTGGTCCAGGCGCAGGAGAGCAGAGATCTTGATTCTTTTCACTTCCACACAATGGAAAAAACGTTTTAATGACACGCGCTGAAAAAGTAGAACTTTAAGTTTGTTTGACGGAACTTTTTCTATCACGCACGTAAATCTCAAAAAATTAAAAAAACGAGTGTAACAGAACTTTTGCGAAATCCGGTAGTTGACAATGGTGGACAATTTGTGTTGCCAATTGGCACGGGGTTCTCTGAGTTAAGACTGGGTATGACAACATGTTTCTAATGGTAAAAGAGTTATTTACGAAGTATACCCCTTTGAGACATATGTAGCAGCAAATTCCTTGCACTTTTAATCCCCCTTCCCTAAACACACACCATTCTACATACAAATACAATAACATTAAGCCGTTTAAACGCAAGCCTACCTTGCCAAGACCTTTCGAGCCGATCCAATAACATTCAACAATCTCATGGGATTATTACACAAAAGAACCAGTCACATTCAGTTTGTTTAGCTGATGCACAGTTGATACCTATGTTCATGATATTCTTGCTCCCCTATTTCTGGGAGGCACATTTAACAATTATAGAAAAGGAATTGCTTTGAGTATCAACCTCTAAATATTTCTTTTAAAGCATTATTCGGAACATTGATGAAGTATTTGTAAAGACTCACTTACTCTCGTTAGTCAAAATAAGAGATGAAGCTTACTTCGAACCGTGACTGTAAGTTCAGCTGATCCACCTCTGTCGACGGTGATGTTAAATGCCGCCGGTTGTCCGACAGGAATCAGCTCTAGATGCCTCAGCGTCAAACTGACGCGGGAAGTGTCTGAAACCCGACAGACGAAGGGGCAGCCGCGAACCGTCTCCCCGTTGAACTGAGGAGATCCAAAAATATAACAATCTCATACACAGGGCATTCAATATAAATGACCAGTCTCGCATACTGAAGTGGATCCCAGAAAATCACCAAACTCGTATACGGCGGGCATCCAAGAAAATGACCAATCGTACCTACTTGAAAAGTTAATTAATGAACAAGAGGACTAATCTCGAATCCATTTTAGTGATCCGCCTAGGCATTCGCCGATACAATCAGGACGTGCTGAGAAGTCGCAAATGCAATAAAACCTTCCTCATTTTACCCACCCATCACTTATATAATATATATATATATATATATATATATAACTTACATCACATGACACGTGATATAATATATGCATTTAAAGGCCAAAGAAATAAAAATTGGCATCACGACACTAAGGAAGGTGACCATTGAAAGCTTAAGAAAGAAAATGTGAGATAGAGAGACGGAGAAAATCGTGAAAACTAATTTTAACACTTATATGAAAAATAAATAAAGGAGTAGGATTCGAACCTGTGTCCTCAAGCGCACATCGCTATTGTGACCACGACGCTCATCGACTGAACCACCATCCAGGGGTTGAGGATGGTGGCTCAGTCGATGAGAGGCGTGGTCATAATAGCGATGTGCGCTTGAGGACACAGGTTCGAATCCTACTCCTTTATTTATTTTTCATATAAGTGTTAAAATTAGTTTTCACGATTTTCTCCGTCTCTCTATCTCACATTTTCTTTCTTAAGCTTTCAATGGTCACCTTCCTTAGTGTCGTGATGCCAATTTTCATTTCTTTGGCCTTTAAATAAGAACATAAGAAGCCATGGCTTCGCCACCCCCACCCCCCACGTTGCCTCTGGCCTCTTTGGCCTTTCGAACCGCTTTTTTTAACCCCCTTTCTTTACGGGTTTTAATAATTTGTTTAACTCCCCCTCAATTATTTTTGTAAAGTATTTAAATAGACAATTTTTGAAATGCTTTAAATTATTTCCTTTCAACCCGCTTTTTTCCACCTCCTTTCATAAGTCTTAACTATTTAAACACCCTCCTTGATCTCAAAAAGAAAAACTAAATAAATACACTAAAAATTAAATACTACTACTAATAAAAATAATTATAACAATAATAATAATACCAATTTTAATAATAATAATAATAACAATAACTGCAATAATAATCATTTAAAAAAATTAATCTCGTCGACGGTCTAAACCCATCTCACGTTCCCCCAATAAGAACAGACGAACAGCTTAGAGATTTTTAGATATAAATACAGATAATAGATCTCTCCACCGTCTAAAAAGAAAGACCTAGGGAGGCAATGTAGCCAAAATGCCCGAAAAAAACAGTACCCTAGTAAATTACATACAGTGACACGCAATAAGTGTAGGACATAAGTCGCCGTAACCAAAGGGGAAAAAACAACAAAACAAGAAAAAAGAAGGAAGACCGCTTCGAACCGGGGGAAGCCGCCTCTCCTCGGCGCGGGAGCATGCGACCAACACCAAAGAGTGATAAAATGGAGGAAGCCAGCATCATCCACAAAGGTCGAATACTCCACAAGTTTGTGGGCCCGAACTCGTCCCGAGTACAAGGGACAAGCAGTAGCGATCCGGCTCCTACCAGTATCATGGTAGGTATCGTGCGCAATGATCACTCAGACTGGGAAGTTCAACAAGAATGTGCCGAACAGTCTAGGGGACAGCGCAGTTGTCGTAATATGTGCAGGGGGGCGCTCCATCAAATGGGAGTGCGTCCCGCGAGTGTGCCTAATTAGCAAAGGTGGTGCCCTCAAGGGAGGCATCCTGGGGAGAACTAGAGGCGCTACCAGCCTGAGAGATACACCAGGATATCGGAGTTTCCTAGTCCTAAACCAAAAGGAATTAGGGTATGACTAGCGCCTCTCAGTGGCATAGGCACCGTCGAGATCTGCCGCGGATCCTGTGAGAGACGTTGGCGACTGAGTGAAACGCCGAGAAAACGCGTACAAGCGCATAATGCACCCTGTACGAGGCAGAGCGAGTGGCATTTTCACGGGATGAAGAAGTAGGCTCTGAATGGGGGAAGTGCGAAAGGCAGCGGTCGCGAGGTGGATATCGATATGGTGGATTCTTCGGCAATACACACTCGACTGCGGTTGCGTAAAACTCTCATCCCTAGTCAAGCTTCGAACGAACTAAGGAAGTAGCCCTATCAGCACCCTAAGTGCTGAACGTCACGGAACGAAAAATATCCATGACTGGGATATAAAAGACACTAAGAATTAGAATATGAGCCTCCCACGGGAGACGTCGGTCAAAAACAAGACCAAGTTAACGGAGCGAATCCCCCACTTCCGGGCGAACCCTGTCTAGGAACATGTTCAGTTTGGGAAGGAGCCGTACATTGCGGCAAAGTGCCCCACCTTAGTCATGGCCAAGGAAAACGGAAACGTGTGCGCTTCGCAATAGCGAGAGATGCAACTTGCTCCTCAGGGCAAAGATTGACACTTCCGTGCCGGACACCCTCTTCCTGGGTCAGAGACAGCTCCCCCTCCTCCACCAATACGCGGAATCGACGATCTCACAAAAAGTCAGAAATAAATATTTGAGTGTCTGGTGATACCGTATCGCCATGTGATATCGTAGACCTTCTCCCGATCAAAAAGACCTTGACGTAGTAGTTTCTACGAAAGAAGGCTTCGCAGATGGCCTTTTTCAGTAGGAGCAGAGCACCCGACGTGGAGTGGAACCTGCACTGTACACAAGAGAGGTGGCCTCCGCTGTCCAGGCAAAAAGTTAGTCTAACACTTACCAATTTCTCCATCAAATTGCACACGCAGGAGGTTAGAGATATTGGGCGGAAACAGGCCGAGGTAGAGAGATATCTACCCAGTTTGCGCAAAGGGGGCACAGTAGCCATTCGCCAAGTCTGGGAGGATACCCTCTGTGGAAGCATGGCAAACGGGACATCGTCCGGATCAGAGGTGGTGCCACGCACCAAGCGAGAGGGAAACGCAATTTACTCAATGTAAACCTGTCCTTGAAGGGTTCTCCAGCGGTGGAACTAAAGTCCAGTCATGGACTTCGGTACGTGCATTGAATGGTGGCGGAGCAACGTCCCGGCTAGAGAATCCGGAGAAAGAAAGCTTACGAGATTGATTGATTGTTTAAGGGCTACACAACTTCAATCAAGAGTTATTGTGGCCCGAAGGAAAGGGGATGTGAGATGGTATGGGTGGGGATGAAGCAGGTTGTTAAAAACCCACCACCCCAGACCGGAGCTTAGGGGTTAGGAAACGTTGCCCCCCCCCCTCAGCCCCGATCTGGGACGGTTGGCTGAGAAGAAGGTCAGCATCTACCCTGTGAAATTAGAGGCTGACCAGAGAAAGTTGTGGGAGAGGTTGTATGAAAAGCGAGGAGACCGGGGGGGAAACACAAGTGTTCTGAAGGAAGGAGAAGAGGCTAAGTTGGGGTCGGACGGGGTGCTGAATCTCGTCAGCATGGCAAATCGCCACGCCCCTTACGGGGAAGCTTTCGCGAAGTACTCCGCCACGGACGCAGGGTCCGAATTGCGATCCCATTCTCTTGGAGAACGAGGGGGGGGGAGGGTTCTGCTAAACTTGCCCCGAATATCCTTTTGGCTTGCTTTGATGTCCGCTAGAGGGGTCTTCCATTCAGTGAAGACGCGGGTGTGCTTCATAACATACTGGAATCCAGACCTAACTCTACGAAATTGAACAGACAGTGAAATCGTTTGGGCGGCCATAATAGCGCAGGTAGGGATAACGCTTCTGTTTGAGGGACGTTTCAAACTAATCTAGCCACCACGGAAGCGATCGGCGTAGGATTCCATTAGACAGAACTCAGGGCGATGTGGGCCGGACAAAGCTCTGAAGGCGCTGTCGTCTTCGAGGATTTATCGGAGCAGATTTGACTAGCTATCAGTCTTTTGATCACTCCGCCTCGGAACCTTCGGCGGGCGGATCCAACGTCTTCTAGCAACCCAGTCCAGCCTTCGGCGGGGGCATAGAAGCCTAAGTTCCTTTAATGCTGTTATCCTCTCGGTTGGCGATTATAAAGACTCGGGGGAAGGGGGAGGGGATCATTGGTTTTAGGCGAGACTGGGTGTGAACCTTTTGTGCCGCCATCTCTAACAGGGAGGCTTCTGGGGTGAGAACCCACAGAAGTGTTTCGAATGGGAGCCCAAACGACCATGCTCATAGGGCTGGAGGGCCTTCAGCAGAGGGTGCCTTTTTAAAAATAAAGGCATAAGACGTCACAGGCATCCCTAGGCGCCAAAGACAAAGTCATTAACCGCGCGAAATGAGAGACAATCCGTAGCCTTAACGGGCAGGATTTCCTTCTCCAGGAGATACACACCTCATTGATTCGAAGCGGGGTGCGGCTCTCAGAAAATGACAATTAGCCATACACAATAAGGACTTGTGGTGTATGGCCTTAGAGCAACTTACACAGACTTCGGGTAAGCCCGATTTTACACATCTACATTAGCGATTCGTATGTCCGAAGCGGGGGCAGTAGTAGCAGATCCGCGGCAGTGGCACGAATGCCTTCACGTGGTAGCGATACCAACCAGCGCGCACAGACTAAGGGATCCTTTTACAGTTGAACTTGACGAAGAGTGTAGGGGAGGGTCTCGAGGCCCCAACTTGTTTTCTTACCACACGTTTGACCATGACCGTTCATGGTGATGTCTTCTAAGGAGTAATCCAAGAGTTCCCTCGCGTAAACCAATTTTTTCATGAAGTCAATGGTAGAGTGCGGTATCACACTTACCGGCGAGCCATTAAGTGTCTGAAGGGCACTAATCATGGCCGCCTCGGAGGGATCCTACGCATTCACTAGAAGACTCCCGTCCGAGAAACTCTTCACCTTCGGCTCTCTACCAATCAAGCAAGCTAATGCTCTCCTGCGATGCATCATGTTGCACTTGGCCAACATGCTACCATCAGTGGAGCGAATAACCAGAAAGCGTTTGAAACCAGAGGGCTCGAAAACCTCAGGTAGTTTCTAAATGAAGGGCGCCGACGTAATCGAGGCTCCGCTCAGCGCACTTGCAATTTTGGTCTTAGTCTGGGCCCCATTACCCGAGAATGATTCGGGGCAAGACGTGCCGATCTTTGCCTGGTCGCATGCCGAAGCGGCAGCGGACCCATCCATCCTCGGTGCCCCCGCGGAAGGAGAGAAACCCTTAATCTTCTTTGTCTTCTTCTTCTTCTTGTCCTTTCTCTTTTTGAGAGAGGAAGGTAAGGATGAACCCGCTTCTCTACACCACCGGACGGAGACACTAAACCGTATGGACCACCCTCGTTAAGATGTTTCTCTGAGATGAAGAAGGTTTTAGCTTTTAAAGGGACACGAGCAAGGGAAGGAGGTCCCTCCTCTCTTTCTTAGTCCTTGGGAGTCCGAGCCGCCTGAGAAGAAGCTTGCACAGGGGCGGACTCAGGTTCGATGTTTGGCACCGAGCCCGGGTTAGACCCCATGGAAGGTCCTGTCTTCTTGGGCTGGGTTATCTGTGGGCCAATGTCTATATCAGGGGAGACCACCATATGGCCATCTCCTTCAAAAGCATCACGGATATTATTCGAGGTACTTTTTGTCGTGTTGTCTCTGGCCGGCGAACCGACCTCCATCGAGGAAGAGTGGGACAGGCACGCTGACCCCATGCAAACTGTAAGTGCAGGACTGTAGAGGGTACGGACCGGCGTTCCCTGCTGTCCCCTATTATAGTAAAGGAGAGACTGTTGCGCGTGGGCGCCTCCAGAGAAGGGATGGGAGAGGGCGTGTGGAAAAAGCGCCAACAACTTTCCCAGGCTCCATCAGAGTTCAAGTCAGCCCTAATTGGCCTTCACAGGGTAACCCCCTCGAGATATCCAAATGTATCGCGAAATACTGGATGGACATTTAATATCCTCGACATGATCACTAGAGCTAGTACGCAGTTGGACGCTCTGACAGGATAACGACCCGAAGCATACGGCTAAAGCAACTAAGGAATGGTTTCGTATAAGAAAGATCAACGTTTTACAATGGCCGAACCCATCTCCTCATCTCAATCCGATTGAGACTATGTGGAATGAACTGAGGATACGAATCCACGCGAGAAACACACGGAAATTAGAAGTCCTGAAGGATTTCTGTAAGCAAAAATGTGTTGACATTACACATAAATTCTGCTAATAACTTAAAGTTCGTGAGACGTCTTCAAGCTGTAATTGTCAACAATAGATTTGTAACTAAATATTAAGTGGTGTGTGCCCAATACTTTTGCGCTTGATATTTCATTGCTTTTGTACATAATTTTTTTTATATCTAATCTTTTTCAATTATCTATTGCTTACAATATTGTACCAGCATTCACCAAGTTATATTCAACTTTCATTCCACCCACGCAAAGGCGTGTCACTGTACATATATTTAGAGACGTGCATATCCGTCCAGGTTTAGAATCGTATCATTAGACGCTTACAAATAAGGGTCAGATAGTCTTCTTAGTAAAATGTAACATTTTCTTACTTTGATATCAATGGTATGAGTCTTGGCGGTGTCAGGGGTGAAAGAGACGAGGCATCGTCCTCCTCCGAGAACCTGGACGTGGTTTGGCACCTCTCCATCATTGATACTAATTTCGAGCTGGCCCTCTCCAGCTTGAGAGGCGTCCACTGGAAAGGGTATGGGTAGTAGAAAAAGGCAAAATATGGTTTCATTTACACAAACAAAGCCAATTGAACTTAAGGTGATTATTTTCTCTTCTGAACAATAAGTAATGAGTACATCCCCTTTGCATGCCAGTTCCCGTTTACCTGAACGTCGGATACCAACCTCGAAATTGACAGGGTTGACCCACAACTCCGTTTGGGACATCGGACACCCGTATTAAACCGGCATCGTACGCCTTGGCGATAAAAGGGGATCCTTGCACTTTCTGCCCTGAAACCACGACCTCGACCACGTAGGATCCCACTTCTGACGTCGCGAAGGACACCTGATGAATTCCTTCCGATGTTTCCTTCAGCTGATAAGAAACTGGTCGTTTCGCAGGACCTGGAAAGCAAATTGGCAACTTTCAATACAGCGTCATAATATCACAGAGGTAATATCTCCAGTAGAGAATTACCAATATTGTTTATTTAATTAAATAAAAAAGAAGTGTTAACAAATCTCTATACAAATTACTGGAGCTACAGCTTCATGAATCTTGAGATGCGTTGAAGAGTCTTGAGTTTGACATGACTCTCCTGGAATACTTCTTGGACAAAGGAATTGAGCCCGATTACGTGTGGTTTTTTTAATCCCTCTAGGGTTTTTGATGGGTGGCTATGACCTACCTGATTAGGGAAGTACCACTCTCGCTCGGTGTTTTTTAGCTGCTGGATGGAGTTACGATTCGGGTCACCTTCACGAAAGCGGCTATACGTTATAAGACTCGTGGTTCGGATTCTACGTTAATCAGTAGGTCCCTGATGAGAAATAAATTGAAGACAGGTGGCAAAATTGCTACCATTCTTTTCAAAATAAATATATCTTGTATTGTAGTTAAATTCAAATGAAAGCTGTTTTTAAGAGGACGATTTTTGTTATCACAAAGTAATGGTTTCGGAGCGTCACGCCCCATCCCTTCGGGTGTACGAGTATGAACACTGAA
The DNA here is from genome assembly GCA_963969495.1 of Ceratothoa steindachneri. Classification (NCBI taxonomy): domain Eukaryota; kingdom Metazoa; phylum Arthropoda; class Malacostraca; order Isopoda; family Cymothoidae; genus Ceratothoa; species Ceratothoa steindachneri. Next base: position 57,670,450 of record OZ018319.1, on the reverse strand, counting down.
AGGTTTGACCGAAGACATTTCTTATATACTCGTATATAATGAAAAACAAAAGAAACGACAGCAAAAATAATCATAATAATAATAATGCCCACGAGTGAGCGTAAATACAAAATATGATGGAGGAAATACAGGGTGACCCCCAACAAAACGGGCCTGCACATACTTTTTGTGATATATCCTTCATTCATTCACTAATCACCCTTAATTTGCAGTAAACGGCAGAAGCAACGCCTGTAAACACAACTAGATCTCATTGGGAACTCCGGCAAAGAATATAGTGCGTCAAACATTACTACAAGACAGGCTCGTTCAAGAAAGTACACGACACTTTCGTGCATCAGTTCGAATGTGAAACCCCCCCCCTCCAAGAGAGAATTCAGGACTGGGTAGACCACTTCGAGAACTATGGGGCAGTGGAGAACCTCAATGCAGCCAGTGACAACCGTCCAAGCCATTCAGGACGCCCCAGGAAGCGTACAGATGAGCTGGTCGAGAAGGTGAGAGAGTCAGTTCAGCATAGTCAAAAAAGCTCTGTGCGCAAGCGAAGTCAGTCCCTCAGTAAATCTCGTGAGACTTGCAGGAGAGTGCTAGTAATGGATGTAAAGGCCTACCCATACATAATACAGACGAAGCAGACCCTTATAGCCTCAGACAAGTAGCAGAGAAAGGCTATGGCAGTCAAGATACTGGAGAAGATTCAGGAGACCCCAACTTTCCTTAACCTCCTTTGGACGTCAGATGAAGCTCACTTCAATCTTGAACGAAAGGTGAGTGGGAGGAGCAGGCGATCTGGGCAAAGTACGAGGTACAGGGTAGATTTCTGTTACCGTTTGGACCGTTAAAGGGCCTACGTCCTGTGAAGGGCGGGACGGGCTTGAAGGCAGAGAATATTCATCAACAGGAGAAGAGTCCATTGAAGGCAGTAGCTCTAGCAACGCCCTATGCGGAAAATGTCACGAGGCGAAGAATATCCATGGCGCGAGTATAAGAGACCCTAAGGTTTAGAATATTGTCCTCCCAGGTGAGGTGTCGGTCAAATACAAGAACAAGGAAACGGTGCAAGTCCACCACTTCCAGGAGCACACCATTTAGAAACAAATCTGGGATAGGGTGGAGCCGTGGATAGCGGCAGAAGTGCGCCACCTTAGTCTTGGCCAAGGAAAAGCGAAGCATGTGCGCTTCGGCATAGTGAGAGACGCAGTTCAATGCCTATTGGAGTCGACGCTCCAGTTGGCATCTGGGCCGCATCAAAAGAGATCGAAAAGTCGTCCACATAGAGCGTAGCGAGAACATCTTCCAGCAGCACCGAGGTGATGCTGTTGATGCTCAGGGCAAATAATGTGACACTGCGAACACTCCCCTGTGGGACACATTCTTCCTGGTCCATTTTTACCGGAGAGCTCCCCCCCCCCCTCCCCGTACGCGGAATTGACGATCTCGCAAAAATTCAGATATAAACATTGGGAGGCGTCCCCTTGGCCCCATCGTATGGAAAATCTCCATGATATCGTATCGCTATACGATATTATAGTCCTTCTCCAGATCGAAAAACAGTGTCGTCGTGCTGTCTACGAAGGAAGGCCTCGCAGATGGCATTTTCCAGTCAGAGCGGAGCATCCGACGTGGAGTGGAACTTGAGGAAGACGCACGGGGGAGAAGAAAGATGGCATGCCCTGTCCAGAAAAAAATGCTAATCGAACATTTACCAATTTCTCCATCAACTTGCACACGCAGTAGGTTAGAGTGATTGGGCGTAAATCGGCCGCGCGAGAGTGATCTCTCCCCGATTTGCGTAAAAGCGAGAACAGTAGCGGTTAGCCAGGAATCTCGAAGGATACCCTCTACCCAGATCCTGTTGAACAAATCTAACAGAAAGGTCATGCCTTGATCACCCAAGTATCGAAGAATGGCGTACGGGACATCGTCCGGACCAGGGCGCTGTCCGCAAACGAAGCGAGAGCGGAACGCAACTCACTCAGAGTAAACCTATCGTTGAAGGCTTCTCCGCCTCTGGAGGTATAGTGCAGTCGGGAGCCCTCTGCGACATCACGACCTGCATTGAATGCTGGCGGAGCAGCATCCCGGCTAGAAATTTCCGAGAAAGCGGTCGCGAAGGATTCCACCACGGACGTGAGGTCCGAGATTGCGGTCCCATTCTCCTGGAGAACGGGAGGGGGGACTGTGAGAACTTGCCCCGAATCCTTTTGACTCGCTTCCACACCTATGCTAAAGGGGTCTTCTCGTTAAGTGAAGACACGAATGCCCGCCCAGAAAGCGGTGGGCGTGCTTCGAAATATACCAGAACCTACCCCAAGCTCAAAGAAATTCACCGACAGTAAAGTCGTTCGGGCGGCGCTTATAGCGCATGTAGGCATAGCGCTTCTGTTTGAGGGGCACTTCACACTCGGTGACCACCACGGGGGAGGTCAGCGTGCAAAACGACCAGACGTTCTAGGAATACTATTTAAGCCCACGGCGATGAGGTTGCCGGAAAACTCAACGGCCTCATTAACCGACCTAAACTCCTCTACTGAGATAGAGCATTCAGTCATTTCCTGAAATACGGACCACCGCGCTCGCGACAAGCACCACCGGGGCGGGCTCTTGGGCAGCAGCGGCCCAGAAAATGATATTTGAATAGGAAAGTGATCACTATCATTGAGGTAATCGACCACCCCCCATCCAAAATCAGGCTGTGCATCCGGAGAGCACAAAGAGGCAGGAAAATGAAGCGGTTCTCGGGCAGTGATGCACAAACTAATCGACATTTAGAACAGCTATCTCCAGCTCGTCGATCAGGTCGGCAAGGACTTGACACCGGGAGTAGTCTTCCCAAAGAGGGTGTCAACCGTTCAGATCTCTGAGCAAGATAAAGGGCCTCGGAAATCGTGTTATGCCGCGGCGGAAGTCCCAGCGTCGAGGTCTGCTAACGGTGGAATGTATGCGGAGATAACATTATGCCTCCTATCCAGGTGCAGCTGCAAAAAGATAGCTAACTGGGAACGGGACGAGACGAGCCCCCGCAACTCCTCCCAGTTGGCCCGGAGTCCGCGGCAGTTCCATTGAAGAAATATGCCCTCCAGGCCTAGCTCGGAGGCGATGTGGAGGCCCTCTTCGAAGAAAAGACACTCACGGGAATGGCCGTATGCTTCCCGAAGGCAGAACTCTGGGCGCTGTTGGTCGAACAATGCGCTGAAGACGCTTTCGCCTTCGAGCACTTATCGGGGAAGGTTGGGATCGCCATGCGAAACCTTAGGCGAGCGGTGGGGCTTTGGAGGCGGGGGTTCCTCTGTTGGAGGATCCACCGTATTCGAACTACCAAGCCTACCACTGGGTAAAGGCGAAGGAGCCGAAGCTCCTTTAGTGTGTACTTTCGCGGGGCAGCTTTAGGGACCCCAAAAGATGGCCTCACTACCAACTTCAGGGGGTATTGCCTCCTATCAGTCTAACGACTCGGTGGAGGCGCACGGTCTTTCGCCTTACGGAAAACGGTCACGCTGGGGGAAGAGAGGGAAGCCTTGGCTTTACCCGGGGCTGGGTGTGAACGTTTTGTGCTGCGAACTTTACTAGGGAAGCGCCCCGGGTGGGTAGAACCTAATGCTAAGTTCCAAGTCCTTAGTCTCACGAAATGAGAGACGATCCTGTCTCTCAACGGCCAGGATTTACTTCTCAAGGAGATACACGCTACATTGCTTCAAAGAAGCGGGGTGCGGCTCTTCGCAATTGACACACTTGGCCACACACGACTTGGACTTATCATGTGCAGCCTTGGAGCAACTTACACAGACTTCGGGTAGCCCGGACCTTGAACCTATACACGAGGTACTAACATAGCCGAAACCGTGACAGTAGTAGCACCTCCGGGCAGTGGCTCGAATGCCTTCACGCCGTCGCGATACTAACCAGCGCGCACCGACTCAGGGTGGTTGTCACAGTCGAACGTGACGAAGAGTGTAGGAATTGTCTCGAGGCCCCTCCCTGTTTTCTCACCACAAGCTCGACCTTGACCGCCCAATGGTCGGCTAGCTCTAAGGTGATGTCATCTATAGAGTAGTCCACTAGTTCCCTCGCATAAACTACTCCTTTCACGAAGTTCATGGTAGAGTGCAGCGTCACACTCAGAGGTGTGCCATCAATTTTCTAAAGAGCACTAATCATGGCCGCCTCGGAGGGATTCGACGCATTCGCCAAAGGCTCCCTTGCGAGAAACGGGTCACCTTCGTCTCTCTACCAATTACAGTAGCTAGAGCTCTCCTCTGATGGATTATGTTGCCCTTAGCCAACACTCTGCCATCAGTGGAACGAATAACAAGGAGGAGTCTGAAGCCAGCGTGCTCGAAAGTGCCAGGTAGCCTCTGAATGCGGGGTCCCGACGCAATCGAGGGTCGGCTCTGCGCAGTTCAGCTCTTCGTCCGGAACTCCCTCACGGGGGAGCGACGGGGGAGCGACGGGGCCGGACGTGCCGATCTTGTCTTGGTCGTTTACCGAAACGGCAGCACACCCGTCCGTTCCCGTGGCCCTCGCGGAGGGAGAGGAGCCCTGTGTCTTCTTCGTCCTTTTCTTATTATTTTTCCCTTTAGGAGAGGAGGACGGGAAATGAACCCGCTTCTCCCCTCTACCAGCAGGAGCCCCCAGGCCACATGGACGGACCTCAGCAAGATCCTTCTCTGAAATAGAGAAGGTCTTGGCTGTCATAGGGCACTAGACTAGGGATGAGATCCCTCCTCTCCCTGTAATCCCTCGGGGAGCCGAGCCGTCTGAGGTCCCTGCACAGGGGCGGACTTGGGTTCAGTGCTTGGCACCAGGCCTAGGTTCGACCCCATGGAAAGTCCTACCATCTGAGGCTGAGTTGCCTCAGGGACTAAATCCATCTCAAGAGGGGGCATCCATGTAGCCATCCCCACCTAAGATATCACAGATCCCATTCGAGGTTCTTTATTTATCTTGTAATGTCGGCGAACCGGCATCCGTCGAGGAAGAGAGGGGGCAGGTACACTTACCCTCTAAAAAGTTGTCGCGCGCACCTGCAGGACATTAAGGGGCACGGGCCGAAGGACCCTGCTGTCCCTTGCTTCCCTAATGGGGTTGGCACTATCGAGTCACCCCAACCGGGAGAGGTCAATTATGGGCCGCAGGCCTGCTTTCTTGGCAATCCCCTTGGAAAGTAAAGGGGGTATTGCCGCTGGAAGAAGTGACAGAGACGAGGGTGAGGGGAAGACCCTTGCACCCGTAGGCAAAGAAGAGGAGTAAGCCTCTTCTCCGGTAGAAGAGATTTGGAGGGTCCCCTGAAAGAGCATAGGGTGTTGGGGACCTCCATTTTTTTCAGTGGAGCTGCCCGAAGGCGGCTCCGGTGATGGTAGAGAATATTTTTTTATAGACTCATCATTGGGCAATGATGAACAGCTGCCACCATTTAAGGCCACTCCTCCCGCCTAGTGACCAGGAAGCCTATCGGCATAGCGGCCCCACCTTAGGCATGGTTTAAAAAATAATAGTGAAAGGAGAAAGAAAGGGAACGTGAAGGTGAAGGTGGAGGTGAAGCAGGTTGTTAAAAACCCACCATCCCAAACCCGAGCTCATAGGTGGGGAAACTATGGGGACCCCTAAGGGCTGACCCACCTCACCACGAGAAGGCCAAAGCCTCTCTGGGACCAACCCCCGAAGAGAAAAGGTCCCAGAGGAAGGGGGTGATTAGCAATAAATTAAATAGAAGAAAATAAGAAAAGTAATCAGCTGACCCCAGTAGTATTACTCCTAGTGTCATAAATTGCCATATATATATATATATATATATATATATATATATATATATATATATATATATATATATATACACTGTTTAATAGAGACCATGTAATAATTTCATTAGAAGTTTACCCAATATTACTTATTACATTTTTTCTTTCGATGTCGAATCACTTTTTACTAATGCACCTGTTTTAGAAATATGCCAAATTATTTCTGACAAACTCTTTAGCAGCAACTCCCTAATTTATCGATTAAATAAGTCAATGTTTTTGCAATATTTAAAACTAGCAGCAGAAGATACGACATTTGTATTTAACAATACACTGTATAAACAAATTGAAGGAATAAAGATGGGGTCTCCATTAGGACCTACCTTTGCCAACCCCCTTCTGCGGCATCCCGAATCAATTTGTCTTGATAATTTGCTTATAAACGATTTGTGGATGATTATTTTTTCCTCTTTCGTAATAAATCTTACGCAGACCTATTTATACACTACCTTAATGAGCTACACCCAAATATAAGGTGTTCGAAGGAGGTCGAGACAGACAATAAAATTGATTTTCTAGATGTAACTGTACACAGGAAGGAAGGAAAATTAAAAATTCCCTCTATAGAAAACCCACGACCACACTTCCAGGGACTAATTATTTCAGTTCCATGCAACATATATTTAAAATAGCAAATATAAAGACAAAAATATTTAGAGCCTTCAAAGTTTGCTCAGGTTGGGGCGGATTTTCACAATGAAATGAGTTTTCTGAGAACATATTTTTCATTTAACATGTTTCCTATACACCTATTTGACAAGTATACAAAAACTTTCTTAAATAAATTATATCTGCCTGTACCCATATACACCACTCTTTCAAAACACCGTATTTTTATTAAGCTCTCATTTATTGGTCCTTCCACTTCTTCTTTGGATGGTACTCTTAAGAAAATCTTGCAAAGCCTTCTACCGCAATTTTGTAGCTGCGTTCTCTCGTTGGCATTATTATTACTATTTTTGTTGTTCTCTTTTTTTATTTTATATATAAGAGAAGTCATGTACTTGTGGTAATAAAAAAGTCGTGCTCTCTCAAAATAAACAGCTTTCATTTGCATTGAACTATTAATGTGCACACTACGCTAATACTAGGTTTTGTAGTCCATTTTTTTATCTCTCAAACAAAAGAAACAGAATATATTTATATACAAAAATAATTTGCTAAATTTTACCAGCGATCGTTGGTGCGACGAGACATGCACCCAGACAGCTCTGACAAGTACGTTACCACAAAAAAGGCCACTCACAACACCTATGTCTCTTCCATATCCCTTCAATTCGCGCACACAACATATCACTCTTCCGTCTCTGAACCTGCCAAAGAAGTTTCCTCTCCATATTTCCACTCCACCTTCCCGATAAAACAAACTAGGCTTGACACCTGGTAGCGCCAGGCTTGCCAACGATTGTGTCATTCTGATATGTGAATTTCATTATCCAGTCGGGAACTTTTTGGTCCACGCTCGAAAAGGGTCACAATTAATTAAGGGGAATTTTAAGCGAGAACTCCGCCGTTCTTCTCGCGTGTGACCGCGAAATTGAGGGAAGACGACGACATGCTATAATAGTGAGGCTTCTCTTGGAAAGGGGAATCCTTAGAATCCCGGATACGGGGGAGAGGGGTGGATTAACGAGACGCCGTCTCAGCTAAGTTAGAGATGAAGGGATGGGGGGGATGGGGGGACACGAACCACAAGTCAAGGAGAACATAGATGCCTTTGGGCATTAAGGAATATGGGAAAAACTTCACGAGACCCATTTAAATGCTCTGATCTGAAACGAAGGGAGGAGGATGGGGGGGGGGGCTGTTGTGGGAGAGCGACGAAAACTGCTTAAAGAAACCCGGAATTAGCGAACAACGCTTTTCGAGTGGATATATATTACGATCCTTACAAAACGGGCGAAGTTAGGAAAGAAAAAGAAATTGCACTAATCTAATAACTGTAAAGAAACAGGGAAGAAAAAAACTCCAACTCAGCAACGACAAAAATAATATTGAAATTACTTCTTATATCGAACCTCTCACCCAAGAGGTTCAATTGCATTTCGAGGATTTCGTAAAGCAAAGGAATTTGAATTATTTTCGGGCGGAACAGCGAGAAATGGTAATCGCAAAGGCCGTCTTGTATTATAACTTACCTCCATTATTTGTTTTAAAAAACAAGATTCTCTAAATTTGGGCGGCATTTGTGGGAACAAAACAAATACGAGTACGTCTTTTGTAAGTAGGCCAGGAACGAGACGGGAAGAGAAGAGCCGCGTTATGCCGGACACACGAAGTGAGTGACCTCGAAAACGAACAGAAAGATATACATACTGACGATGTGGACCTGTATGTCTTCTTTGGGGATTCCTGGGGCGGAAACGTCGAAGGAAGAAAGTTGACCAGCTGGGAAATGGCGTATCGCTTCTCCCATTACGCTCACCCTAGCCGTTTGGCTCTCCATTACGCTCACGTTCCACGGCGACCCTGGAAATTAGGACATCAATCAGCCACACTAAATTGCTCTCGAGGGAAAGAATGACAAACTGAGCGAGGTCTGTGAATCGACGCCTTCTATACGAGTGATTCTTTTGTTTACATTTCATGAATGCACCACACCAGCAGCGCCAGCCATGAGTTATGTGTCCATGTGCACCAGCTGAGCCAGCCATGAGTGATGTGTCCGTGTGCACCAACTAAGCCAGCCATGAATGATGCGTGCGTGTGGGTGCGTGTATACATCACCGTTGTCAAGGAAGTGAAACTTGGAAAACGGGATTCTTAATCACTACTTTGGAATGCCGATATTCTTTTGTACAAACTTAAGTGTTTCTAAATGGTCATGAATGTATTTTACCCTGTTTGCAGTGGAATTTTTCGAACACGATTGGCTAAGGTATGTTTTGCATTTATTAAAAGTTAAAGCGAAGGCTAAGGAGGGCATCTTTGCTTGGAAAGTTTGAAGAGTTCCTTGTATCTCACCAAGCATAACAAAACAATAAGGCTAAATATCGTTTTCCCCACCTCATCCCCTTTCAAAACTTACACCACAAATGAAAGACAACAAAAAACAATGTGTCAAAAGTTTTTCGTAATTGTATTGCACGAGTGATGTCGAATAATGACGCATTAAAATATTTAATGATTTTGGTATGTGTATTTGTTAGTGTCATAGAGAGAAGGTTACCCCCCCCCCCCCCCACACACACTAGAACCCAACGTCTACCTGTGGCGCCTGAGAAAAGATGCACCTGCCGTCCCAGTCAGCCCCAAGGGAGCAGTGATGATTTCGCGCGGCCGTGTGATCCGTGTTGGGTCCCCGTTCTCCCCCGTCGCATCGCCTGATCGGCGCAAGAACTACGAGGTCGAGGACTTTCGCGCGAGCCTGTGATGCTCGCCGAGAATATCCCACCCCCTTGGCACGCCAAGTCTAGTGAGATCCCCCGGGGAGGGGGAGGGCTCTGGCGACCCGCTTCCGCGGAGGCAGTATAAATACTTCGGGAAAATCTTTGAGAAATTAGTACCATACAGCCCCGTACAGTCTCGTACGCCCTGCTCCACCTCCCAACGGCTTCCAGCTACGAGCGCGACGCGTCACCTCTCTACCCGGCCTCGCTCGTACCCAAGGCCAGAGTTCCCGCCCGACAGACACGGACAGGCATCTATCACTTGGGTATCGACTTCGTTCTGATCTGGAGTACTCCCTCGTTCATTTCTCAGCAAGGTTAAAGAAGAAGGAATTTTGCAAGTGGAACTTTGCAGCGCCCCACTTTCTCGTCGTCTTTAAAGCCTCCATTCAGTTAGGCGTTGCGTGAGTCTCCCCGTTATTAGCACTCTCCCACTTTCCTTGGAAGCAATCACCGTACATCCTCACTCGGACTCTCGTCCCCATCGAGTCAACTATATCCCCCCCGCCACATTTGGTACTCCGGGTCTCATCTTATTTATTGTCATTTATTTACTTTTGCTAATAATATTATATTTGTATATAGTACAGTTATTTTTCTACAATCAGTTTCTCTAAACCCAGAACCTATAACACTTGATTATTTAGGCCGACCGCACTCGCTTTTGATTATTTAACCCTCGCACTGGAATCTATATCCCCTTTCCCCAACACACACATTTCTGGCGTGTTCCCTTCCTGCGCTATCGCAGTTAATTCTCGACTAGAATCGACGTTCGACTCTACGACAAACATTATATAATTCTGGTGTCAGGCTTTTTAGGGTCACCCGCAGTATCTAATCTCATTTATTTTAGACCTGTGAGATTCTAAAGGGTGTTATTCTTGCATATTAAAGGTTATGGTTTTAGAAAGTGTAGAAAAGACGTTGCCTATTTCCCATTTTCCTTTTTGTTTGCGTATTGTCGTGGAATGGCCAGACCTCTATAATATATATATATATATATATATATATATATATATATACGTAAGTACTTTGGGGCTTTGGACCGAAGTTGGTTGAAGACCGTTAGTGAAAGGGGAAATTGTTATGAGACCAGTGGGGATGGTTTATTATTAACTTTGCGGGGTCCTTTTAAAACAAATATTTCAGAGTGCAAGTTGGCCAAAGATTAACAGGTAGCTAGTACGCGTTGGGGTTGCAAAAGAAAGACAATGACGAAAATATATCTTTACTAACAGCAAAAATGATATTTATATTTACACAAATATTTGGTTTAAAGGGAATGGTCTCACAGACTAGGTTAAATGCCCACACGAGATAGAGGTGGGTGAATTAAGGGATTAAAGAGGTCAGATTCAGTTTTGTGATTTAAAGGGGGATTTTAAACCGGGGCGTTGACACAAATAAAAAAATGGAGTAAGCCAGATTCAAGATCAATCTGCAAGCGGCAACGGTTACAATTTCTTACGTGCTCGTTGCCGAAAAGGGGCCAGTTGGGGTAGGATGAATGTGACGGAAGAAGTCAGGTTACCTCTTGCTTCAGATGAGGGAGCACTCGTAGAGCCTTCAGAGTTGGGAATCCTCGTCAGATACTTGCTGATTGACTATGACAGAGTTCCCAGATCGATTTAGCCTTCGACTCGAATCCAAATCGCCGCAGGAGAAAGGCGAGGGTCCTTCAGCTTGTTCGCCGGAGTAGGTGGGAAGTCGATAAGTGCTGCTTACTAAACTGAGTCGAAGGGTTATATAGGCGCCTGGTGAGGTGGCTGTGACAGCCCTCCAGACGTGTGCGATTTGGGGAAAAGTCGGCGACTCCTTCGGGAGAAGGCCAGAATGTTTGCGGAGAGGTGGCCGTGGGAGACGATGAAATCGGTCCCTAGGCAAATACAGCTGGGGCGTTTGATAACGGCGTAGGCTGCATCCTTACCAGGGATCAGCCATGCTTTCCCAGCTCCATGTCATCTCAGGATCCACGTGGGTACAGAAGGGCACGTGATCGGCCTTTGACCTCATTCTCCTACACGTATTTTGTAATGAATTTTGTGACCGTGTGAAACTTTAACACTTTTCAGGCCTCATAAAACGCCTGCCGTATTGTAAAGGAGTTAATTTTCTTTTTCTTTTTTTGTATTGTGTTTGTCGTTTTCTTCGTTGCGTATTGGGCAACACAGGCTCTCGCTAAATTCCGGAGTGAATATTTTCGAGTATAATTAAGAATTCGCGCCGTGCGAAATAATTATCGATGTTTGTTTGCTTTTTAAGTGAAGAATAGCAGGTTCGCCAAAGCCTACCAGCGCTCCCGCTGTGCGTCTAAATAATTCCACCCTTTTTTGTGGTGCTTTCCCCCTCTATAAGACCGGCAGGACTAATAGTATCCGTCGATGTGAAAAGCCTGTTTACGAACGTGCCTATCGCTCAGACCATAGACATCCTTATAAAAAACATTTACCACCATCCTACAATGTTTCCTCCAAATCTCGACACAAACATCTTAAGGAACATGTTACGTTCATGCACATAAGAGGCTCCGTTCAGAACACCGGATGGTAATCTATACACGCAAGTAGATGGAGTGGCTATGGGGCCTCCCCTAGGGCCGACCTTCGCCAACTACTATATGGGTCAACTTAAAGAGAGATTATTGAACAACAGTGAAAATAAGCTACACACATATTGCCGATACGTAGACGACATCTACATCAACGTCCAAAACGAAGAACATCTGATAAATATCAAACAGCAATTTGAGGAGAACTCCATGTTAAAATTCACTTATGAATTGAACACGGGCAATAAACTCCCTTTCTTGGACGTTGAGCTTCACAACATCAATGGTAGCTACATCACAAATGTATATCGAAAAAGTACGGACATGGGAAGATGTCTCAATGCGGATAGCGAATGCCCTGAAATATATAAAATAAGTGTAATCGGCTCATACATCCGCCGAGCATATAAATGCTGCTCTACGTAGGAACTTTTCCACCAAGAGATCTCACGTGTAAAACAAACACTCGTGAACAACGGTTACCCGAACAGCATAATTGACAAACAACTCCAATCAATTTTAAATAATCGCTTCAAAGATATGGATACAACGGAAGGTAATCAGAGCGCAGTAAACGACATCAAACTGTACTACAAAAATCAGATGTCTACGGTCTATAAAATAGATGAAAAAAACATCAAGGAGATTATTAACCGTAAAATCAAGGTTAAGAATCAAATGGATAAAATTCAACCGATTATTTACTATAAAACAACAAAAGCCAACAATCTCCTTATGAAAAAAACAGCTGCCAAAACTCTTCGAATCTCAAATCAACCAACATAGTTTACGAGTTCACCTGCCCCAATAAAGACTGCAAGCTTTATAATAACTCTAAATATATTGATATGACAACTACCACACTTCTGAGACGTTTAACGATGCATCTGCAAAGCGGAGGACCTAAAGATCATATGGAGAGCGCACATAACATCAATCTAACGAAAGATATTTTAGTTGAGAACACCATAATTAAAAGAAAAGAGGGAAATAAAGCCAGGCTGAACATCTTAGAAGCCATCTTAATAAACCAAGAGAAGCCGGCCATCAATAGTCAAGCGTTAAACTGGAATCGAACATTAAAGTTTTTTTTAAAATTCCACTCACCGGATTGGCTCGTTTCCTCTAACGTTATGATCAACCAGGTGGAATAAATACCACCTAAAAATCGTTTTATTTTATTCACGACTGCGTAGAATCTGTGTCGAAAGAAAGAATTGATAGAAAGAGGATTATAATTAATAGGAAAGAACTGACATTGAGGAAAGTACTTATTAAGAATCGAGAGTAAAATTTTATGGAATTTAGTGGTAAAATGTTGAAAATATGGTAGTTTCAGGAATATCTTTTGATAAGAAATTAGAGGTTAATCTGTTAAATATGTGGTCTGGGAAGAAATTGATTCCAATCTTCTTTCTATCAATTCTTTCTTTCGACACAAAGAATCACTCCCATTATGCTTGCGATCCTCCATTATTTATAAATTTATGTGTGCGACCTGCCAAAGTCGCTATGTAGGCCAAACCAGTCTACAATTAAAATGTAGGATTGCTAAGCATATGGGAGTGTCATATAGAACTAACATTCCTATCTCTAAACTTGAACACTTCAATAAGAGAACACACTCAAGAGATTAACCAACCGCTTCACCCTGATTCATTTAGTTTATTATCTTCCGCTTCCTTTCCTCTAGTTTAAAAATTATTGAATCACTTTTCATAAAACAAATAAACCCAGAACTTAATGATTATTCATCCTCCCTCAAATTGTTCACTATATAAGCAAATAGAGAAACTTACAACCAACCAAATCCCCCTACATAGTTTTACTATTGGCTAGTCCCGACCATAGTAATCAGTTGATATTATCAGCTCTAACAAAATAAGGTTAGTTTCTGTTTAAAAGTTTTCAGTTTCATTTTTATTCTTTATTTTAATTTTTTTTCCCTTTTGTATCCAAATGATTTTATATATATATTTTTTTCTCTTAGTTTCATGTTTATCATTCTTATTTACTGCTTCACTATTGCTTAATTAAGTTTTAAACTTTCGTTTCTTAGTTTACTCGTATTTATTGATAGTTTGAATCACCTTTACCCCCTGTATTCAACTGTTTTTTATCTATATTTTTTTACCATCATATATTTGTATTTTTAACTTATATTGAACTGTTTGGTTTGCTTTCGCTTTTCCTTTCTAATTCCTGGATATTTTATTTTACTTACCTTTCATATTTGTTATTCTTGGGAATATTGTTTAATTAAGTTGACCAAACCATGGGCCTTCTGCGGGAAATCATGGCTAGACTTAATTTGGATCTTCCCATTTCTACGAGTAAATTTATCGATTTAGTTGAATTATGTCTCTCTGACAATGTGTTTCGAGTAAATAATGAGTTTTATAGACAAATATTTGGCCTTAGCATGGAAAATAGTTCATCTCCGATATTGGCATGTCTCTTCATGGAATATTTTGAGACTGAACTCCTTCCCACAATTTCTCCCCCTAACTTTATATGGTTAAGGTACATTGACGATGTATTTTCTGTATAGCCTAATGGCCATGATTTTGATACCTTTTTTAATAATTTGAATAATTTGCATGTCTCCATCAAATTTAAATATGAATGGGAATATGATAATATATTACCCTTTTTAGATGTCCTCATTAATATAGATCACCATGAATTAAAACTTGACGTGTATAGGAAACCAACCCACTCGAATGCCTATATACATTATTTTTCGTTTCACGATAATACTGTTAAAAAATAGGTGATTTCTAACCTTTTCCTTAGAGCATACAAAATATGTCATCCTTCCTATTTAGAGGAAAAAATTGTCATTATCAGGACCATTTTTTTCTAATTTGTATTACCCCGATTGCTTCATATGGTCTGCCCATTTTGCAGCTAGGAAAACATTCTATGGTAATAAGCCTTCCCGCACTAACGACTTCAACAAATGTATAACATTGCCATTTAATAATAAATTAAATAGTTTAAAGGACATATTTGGAAAAGCGGGTATTAATCTAGCCTTTAAATATAATAATTCCTTAAACCAATTGATGATGGCCAGGAAACCCAAAGAACATCATAACATAGTAGTATATGCAATACCATGCAACGATTGCCATAAAGTTTATATAGGGAAAACGGGGAGAAATCTAGACAAGAGATTGTACGAACACAAAAGAGATATTAGAGTGGGCAGCGAAAGCAGTGGAATAGTTTGCCATGTTAGAGACAAGAATCATACGATCGATTTCAATGGAAGTAAAATGGTATTTAAATCGGCTAACTATGTTAAGAGAAGAATCGTAGAATCGAGCTTGATATCGTTAGTTCCTAATTTAAATCTATCTGAGGGTCAATTTTCTTTTAATCCTGTAATAAGAAAGCATATAAACAAAATAGTTAAATGTCAGCCCTTCAATATGTTTAGGCCTAACCTCCCCACCCCAGATTAGCCACAAGTAGGGGATTGGGGGAAAAAAGAGGGGATCTTGTGTTATGCTTATATGCACTTCTCTTAAATTTTCTACCCAGTGTCAGTTGAAAAAGGGTGTGAGATACACCGAAACTGTTCTGAATTAAATTGTCTTCGGAGAATATATATATATATATATATATATATATATATATATATATATATATATATATATATATAATAAAAACTCACAAAGTGGCACGTGAGGAAAGCAATAATATGAACTTTGAAAATGAACTTGCAACTATAGTTGAAAAGTGCTTGGATTCATCTTTTCATTTTCCTGTGGGTTAATTTTCATATATATATATATATATATATATATATATATATATATATATATATATATATATATATATATATATATATATATATATATATATATATATATATATATATATACCACGGAAGAAAACTGAATAAAAGACAGATCGGAGTTAGTTCTTTCATCTATTCGACATTTTCAAACTCACATTGTGTTTGAAAATGTCGAATAGACTTATTTTGAGGTTCACAAGAAAAATCAAGTAATTTGATAATTAACATTTAAATTTGTTTAAAAAACTTAAAAATATATAAGTGGAAAAAACTTACGGAATAAAAGGAATTATTATACAAGGTTAAAAAAAGGCTATGGTTACTACTTACAAAAGCGGAACCATCTTGGAGAACAGATGGTGGATTCAAACTCTGGTCTAGTATTTAGAGGCCTAGTATTTCTACAAAAGAATGGTTTTAAAGAGAGAGGAAGGGGGAGACAATCAACTAACGAACGGTAGTTAAATTGCCTCGCCGCCAGACGTAGTGGCGCACCCACTTCTGAAAGGTTATATGAATTAATGCAACATGGTGACGTCGTGCGAAGGAGATCGAGCGATTTTCTGATTCACCGCAAGGTCAAGTGTGGAGACATCAAGCGTTAAGTGTTAATTTTCCTTTGCGTGTCAAGTGTCACTTGACAATTCGATTTTTGTTTTGGTCAAGTGTCAACTTATAGCGTGGCATCTTCAAACTGTGCCGTTTCCTTTTGACCAGTTTGTCTTAACAACCCCTCCCTCTACACTAAAACCACCACCAACACGTGCGCAAAATGTTAGGAAAGTACTAGTATCTAGTGAAGTGATTTTAGGAAAAAAAATACACCTTTTGGTTGAAGGTTTAGTTCGTTTTTGTAACTTCGAGGCAACCCTCGTTCGTGTTACCCCTGCTCCCAAACCCTCGATCACGTTACCCATGCTCCCAACCCTCCGATCCCGTTAACCCTATCCCCACTCCCCGATCGCGTTAACCCTACTCCCCAACCCTCGATCGCGTTACCTCAACTCAGTAATCCCTCGTTCGCGTTACCCCTACTCTCCAACCCTTGAAGCGATACCCCCACTCCCTAACCCTCGTTCGCGTTACCCTTACTCCCCAACCCTCGTTCGCGTTACGCCCACTCCCCAACCCTCTTTCGCGTTACGCCAACTCCCCAACACTTGTTCGCGTTAACACCACTCCCTAAACCTCGTTCGCGTTATCCCCACTCCCTAACCCTCGTTCGGGGTATCCTAATCCTCAACCCTCGATCACTTTACTCCCACTCAATAACCTTCGTTCGCATTATCCCTACTTCCCAACACTTGTTCGCGTTACCCCAACTCCCCAACCATTGTTCACGTTACCCCCCCTCCCCAACACCCTCGTTCGCATTACTACTACTCCCGAACCCTCGTTCACGTTACACCCACTCTCCAACCCTCGTTCGCGTTACTCCCACTCCCTGGCCCTCGTTCGCGTTACCCCCACACCCCAACCCTCGATTGCGTTACCAACACACCTCAACCCTCGTTCGCATTACCCCCACTCCCCAACCTTCGTTCGCATTACCCCTACTCCCGAATCCTCGTTCACGTTACGCCCACTCTCCAACCCTCGTTCGGATTAGCCCCACTCCCTAAACATCGTTCGAGTTACCCCCACTCCCTAACCCTCGTTCGCGTTAGCCCCACTCTCCAACCCTCGTTCGCGTTACCACCACTCCCTAACCCTCGTTCGCGTTAGCCCCACTCTCCAACCATCGTTTGCGTTAGCCCCTCTACAACCCTCGTTCGCCTTACCACCTCACAACCCTCGTTCACGTTACCCCTACTCCCAAACGCTCGTTCATTTACCCCCACTCCCTTACCCTCGTTTGCGTTGCCCCACTACTTAACCCTCGTTCACTTTACCCCCACTACTTAACCTTCGTTCAAGCAACCCCTACTTTATAACTCTAGTTTGCGTTACCCCTACTCCCTAACCTTCGGGGGTGTTACCCATACCCCCAACCCTCGTTTGCGTTACCCCTACTCACCAACCCTCGTTCGCGTTACCCCTACTCTCTAACCTTCAGGGGTGTTACCCATACTCCCCAACACTCGTTCGCGTTACTCCAACTCCCTAACCCTCGTTCGCGTCACCCCTACCAAATACCCTCGATTGCGCTACACCTAATCCCAAACCCCCGTTCGCGTTACATCCACTCCGTAACCATCGTTCGCGTTAGACCTACTCTCCAACCCTCGTTCGCGTCATCCTCACTCTCCAACGCTCGTTTGCGTTACCCCCTCTCCACCCCTCGTTTGCGTTACCCCCACTCCCCAACCCGGGTTCCCTTTACCCCCACTCCCTACCCCTCGTTCGCGTTACCCCCTCTACTACCCTCTTTGCGTTACCCACACTCCCTACCCCTCGTTCGTGTTACCATTATTCAACCCTCGTTAACGTCAGCCCCACTCTTCAACCCTCGGTCGCGTTAGCCCCACTCTCCAACCCTCGTTCGCGTTAGCACTACTCCCTGAACTTCGTTCGCGTTACCCTCACTCCCTAACCCTCGTTCACGTTACCACTATTCAACCCTCGTTCGCATTACCCCCACTCTTAAACCCTCGTTCGCGTTACCTCCTCTTCAACCCTCGTTATATTTCCCCCCCAATCCTTAACTCTCGTTCGCGTTACCCCCTACCCCCTAACATTCGTTCACATTACCCCCACTCCCTAACCCTCGTTCGCGTTACCCCACTCCTTAACCCTCGTGCCCTTTACACCCACTACCTAACCCTCGTTCCCTTTACCCCCACTAGCTAACCCTCGTTCCCTTTACCCCTACTCCTTAACCCTCGTTCGCGTTACTCCAACTCCCTAATCCTCGTTTGTGTTACCCTCACTCCCTAAACCTCGTCTGCGTTACCCCTAGTCCCTGACCCTCATTTGGCTTACCCCCACTTCCTAACCCTCGTTCGCGTTACCACCACTCCCTAAACCTAGTTCACGTTACCCCCACTCCCTAACCCTTGTTCGCCTCACCCCCACTCCCTAACCCTTGTTCACGTTACCACTATTCAACCCCCCTTCGCGTTAGCCCCACTCTCTAACCCTCGTTCACGTTACCCCCACTCCCAAACCCTCGTTCGCATTACCCCCACTCTCCAACACTCGTTTGCGTTACCCCCTCTAGAACCCTCGTTCGCGTTACCCATCACAACCCTTGTTCGCGTTACCACCACTCCCTAACGCTCGACCCCTTTACTCCCATTCCCTAACCCTCGTTTGCGTTACCCCCACTAACTATCCCTCGTTCCCTTTACACTTAACCCTCGTTCGCGTTACCCTTACTTTTTAACCGCAGTTTGCGTTACCCCCACTCCGTAACCTTCGCTTGCGTTACCTCCGATCCCTAAACTTCGTTTCCTTTACCCCCACTCCTTATCCCTCGTTCGCCTTACCCCCTACTCCCTAAACCTCGTTTGCGTTAACCCCCACTCCCTAACCCTCGTTTGCGTTACCCTTACTCCCCAACCCTCGTTCGCGTTACCCTCACTCCCTAACCTTCGTTCGCTTTACCCCTACTCTCCAGCCCTCGTTCGAGTTACCTCCCCCCAGTTTTCTTTCGTACCCTCCCCCTCCCCAGTTCTCTTTCGTGTTACCCCCCACCCCCTCTGGAATTCAGGTTTA
Source organism: Ceratothoa steindachneri (assembly GCA_963969495.1). Classification (NCBI taxonomy): domain Eukaryota; kingdom Metazoa; phylum Arthropoda; class Malacostraca; order Isopoda; family Cymothoidae; genus Ceratothoa; species Ceratothoa steindachneri. Next base: position 57,651,247 of record OZ018319.1, on the reverse strand, counting down.
GTTTTCCTCTATTTTTTGTCGTCTTTAAGGGCCCGGTCTCCAGCCTTTTCAGGTTAATTTATATCCCGCCCCAACACCTGCAGTAAATGTCTGGGAGATGATCCGCGTATATATATCTTCCACACCTTCTCTTTCTTTATGTCTCGCCTTACAAGCTCGGTGTGCCTTCGTTGTTATTGCCCTCTAACGTGGAGGGGGAAAATCAGGTTATATTAAAGGATTATTGGCATCAAGTAAAGATAAGTCATTTCTGTAATGACTACTAAAGATGAATAACCTCTAAACACACCAATACAGATAACCAATCTGTAAGATGTCCCAGCAGAGATAGTCTATCGATAACCTGACCGAGTACAGATTTAGGCGTCAATTAAGGAAGGAAAACAAATTAGCCTAAAGGGGGGTTAGGTCGTTTTCAAAATCATAATTTACGCATAAATCTTTGGAGCCAGTTTATAGAGGGTTGTTTATCTTGGCTCTTCCAACCTCTTATAACCTAATTTTCAAGTCTCGCTTATCGATTCGTAAAAATGAGCGATCTCTAAGTTGACCTAGTAAAGAAGTCTTCTTTTTTCAGATGGCTTATCTTTATTCACTCCCATTAGAAACTAGTCGGCCTTAGCCATCAAAGGAGTCGATATAGGCGAGTATCCTAAAAATGGAGACTGTTAAGATCCCTGATTATTCTTTTTATTTGCACTACCCATCCCTTTTCACTCATGGACAGTCATCAGACGGGAAAATGAAATTAATATCAAGATCTGAATGACAAACGCTGGCATGTCCGTGGGTGCGAGAAGTAGGTACTCATTTGTAGGGGAAGGTGCAGATAGAAGAGTCTTCCCATTGCTGGAGTTCGAAATGGCTATACACGAGAGAAAAATGAAGGCTCTTAACCATTACTACAATTTCACGAGGGGACTTTCTGTTTGAGGTTTTCTAGAAAGGAAGCCGGTGAGAGGACAACCATCAACTCAATTAGGACCATGAACAGGGGCAAGGGAGTGTCAGAGTTTCTCATCAGGCAGTTGGTGAATGGAGACCTCCGCTAGTATTCCTAAAAAATAAGAAAGGCCCTCTGGCAACTACCTACTTGAACATAAGTCGCCGTATACAACACAGCCTACTACTAAGCTATAGTAAAAAAACAACAAAAAATAACAACGTGAAAAAGCAAAGAGGCAAGAAAGAAGCATGCTCCGGCGTCGGAGGTAGCCCCCCCCCCCCCGGCGCAGGAACGTGCGACCTACAAAGAAAACAACAACAAAAAAGTTAAATAAAGTGGAGGAAACCAGCCGCCTCCAAAGTCATATTGTCCACAAGTCAGTGTGCATGAACTCGTCCCGAGTACAAGGGACAAGCGGTAGCGACCCAGCTCATCCCGGTACCGGGAGAGGTAGCGTACGCGAAGATCACCCAGACTAGGACATTCAACAAGAATGTGCCGAACAGTCTGGGGGACAACGCAGTCATCACAATATGGTGCAGGCGGGCGCTCCATCAAATGGAAGTGCGTCCCGCGAATGTATTCAATTCGGAGACGACAGAAAGCAACCTGAAGCCGTCGCGGCATTGGGGGTTAGGTTCATGGGAACAGTCGCGGCGCAATGGCACGCAACTTTAGGCTCCCCTTAACCGTCTCCCATCTTTTTTGCAATGCAGCCTCGAGAGCTGCACGTATTCCTGCCATGTAATCGGTGTGAGGAAGAGCGAAACGGTGGTCTGTTCGCCCAGTTCTCATGGACTCTTTGGCGCCCTCATTCCCCGTAATTCTTACATATCGAGGAACCCAGCAGAAGATAATCTAGACATCCGCCCCGCTCGCTAAAACCGTGGCGTCACGGATATCGCGAACTAGGGGATGCCGAGATTCAAATACTCCGATAGCACTCAGGCGCTTTGTGAGTCGCTACAAATCACAATCCGATCTCCGAACTAACACGTTGCATTATCTCCGGTAGCGAGTGGTGTATTGTAACCGGCTCGGCCGAGAAAACAGACACAGCGCCTGGCAGAGTCCGGCTGACTCCAAACAGAGGAGATATGGCGTGGAAACCGACCCCCTCTTGGGACATGGAACTATCGGTATACACTGGTACGGTTCCAGCATGACGTGAAGTGTGGTCCAAAAAAGCCGATGGCAATACTCCCGGCGCTGTAGAAGCTTTGGGAGCAGAGGCATGTACTCTCCAGGGTGGCATCCTGGGCAGAACCAAGGATGGTACCGGCCAGAGAGCTATACCTAGGTCGCGAAGCAGTTTCCTAGCCCTAAACCAAAATGGATTACGGTATGAATGGAGTCGCTCAGCAGCATAGGCACCGCCGAGGTAAGATGCGAATGCAGTGAGAACTGTTGGCGACTGAGGGAGGCGCCGGGCTCGCGCGTACAGGCGAAGTATCCACTAAGCACGGCGTAGAGCGAGCGGCATCTCCCCAGCATAGACAAGTAAGTTCTCAATGGGGGAAGTGCAGAAGTCACCGGTCGACAGGCGAAGTCTGGTATGGTGGATCGAGTCCAGCTTCCGCAATACACGCTCGGCTGCGTATGTATAAAATCGCCTCCGTAGTCGAGCTTCGAACGATAAAAAGGTAAGGCAGTAGCTCTATGAACGCTGTCACGGAACGAAGAATGACCATGGCGCGGGTACAAGAGACCTTAAGGCTGTATTGTCCCTTCGCCCTTCAGCCCCGATCCGGGATAGTTGCGTGAGAGGAAGCTGGTTGGCATCTACCCTGTGAAATTAGAGGCCGACAAGAGAAAGTTGTAGGAGAGGTTGTAGGGAGAGCGAGGAAGTAGAGTAGAAATGTAGGCTGTCTGAAAGGAGGAGAGGCTAAGCTGGGGCCGGACGGCGCGCTGAGTCCCGTCAGCACGGCGGCCAGGAAGGCAAATCGCCACTACCCTTATGGGGACAAGACCAAGGAAACGGCGCGAGTCTACCACTTCCAGGCAAACCCCATTTAAAAACAAATCTTGGTCAGGGTGGAGCCACGGATGGCAGCAGAAATGCACCACCTTAGTCTTCATCAAAGAAAACCGAAGCTTGTTCGCTTCGGCATAGCAAAAGTTGCGGTTCAATGCCTGTTGTAGTCGACGCTACAGAGTTGACATCTGGGCCACGCCAAAAGAGATCGAAATGTCGTGCACGTAGAGCGAGCGAGAACATCTTCCGGCAGCACCGAAGTGATGCCGTTGATGCTCAGGACAGAGTGTAACATTGAGGACACTTCCTTGCGGTACACTCTCTTCCTGCTCCATTGGATCGGAGAGGGCTCCCCCCCACCCGTACACGGAATATACAATCTCGCAAAAATTCAGATATAAAGATTGGGAGGAGTCCACTCGCCCCTATCGTGTGGAGAGTCTCCATGATACCGTATCGCCATGCAGTATCATAGGCGTTCTCCAGATTGAAAAACACCGTGGCGTAGTGCTATCTACGAAAGAAGGCCTCGCAAACGGCATTTTCCAGTCGGAGCAGAGCATCCGACGTGAAGTGGAACTTGCGGAAGCCGCACTGAGCAGAAGAAAAACGGCCTCCGCTGTCGAGAAAAAAGGCTAATCTACCATTTACCAATTGCTCTATAAACTTGCACACGCAGGAGGTTAGAGTGATTGGGCAGAACCCGACCGGGCTAGAGTGATCTCTCCGCGGTTTTCGAAAAGCGACCACAGTAATGATTCTCCAGGAGTGTGGGAAGATATCCTCTACACAGATCCTGTTGAACAAATGTAACAGAAAAGCCATGCCTCGCTCACACAGGTGTCGAAACATGGCGTACGGGACATCGTCTGGGCCAGGGGCGGTTGAGAAAGGGCCAACTTCTGTCACAGAAGATGAAGGACAAACGGAAGGAACGTCCTGCGATGCTTGTGAACACACCGAAACATCCCCCTTAAGACATTCATGCATTGGTTCTTCCGAGATGAGAAGAATTCCTGCCAGCACCACGTGGTGAACTCACAAAACAAGAGCTCGCTTGCTGTGTCCCCCAAATATGTACCGGGTGAAAGATTAAGAGAGAAAGAAAGAAAGAAAGAAAGAGAAAGAAAGAGGAGAAAGAAAGAAAGAAAGAAAGAGGATAAGGGAAGAGAAGAGAAAGAAAGAAAGAGAAAGAAAGAGTAGAAAGAAAGAGAAGAGAAAGAAAGAAGAAGAAAGACAGGAAAGAGATTTCATTGAATAAAATAGTTCAATCTCTTACAAGTCTATATTTTCTTTTATGCTTAAGTTAGGTGACAATTATATATATATATATATATATATATATATATATATATATATATATATATATATATATATATATATATATATATATATATATATACACCAAAGAGTATAGTAACGTGCATGTAAATGCAGGAAAGAAACCACAATATATTTTTACCAGTTTTTTGTGAAACCAAGTTTCGCCTTTGACGTCGCTCATCTTCAGTCGCTGGCAAACTAATGAATACAGAAAGATGTTTAACCTAAGAACACAAATTTGCAAGTAAGAATATTTAATCGCTGGTGCCGAAAGACATTTTTGAGTACAGGTCGGATGAGTCTTCTGCTTGTCAAGGGATTAGTATTGAACTGACTATCGGATGATTTTAAATTGTGAATTTCCTTTATGTGAGCCGATTTCATTAGGCGTTTATGTATATAATTTAGAATTATAAATTATTTTAGAATTATCAATGTCAATTGATAATTCTAAAATAATTTACTATATAAATGCATGAATAGGCTAAAAGATAGGCTTCCAAGGGCGAATGTCGCTTTTGTTTTCTCATTCATTCTCTTGGAGAATCTGCTGTTTTCGCCAATGTATATTTGATCGTAAATTTTGCATCGGATATAATAAAGGACCTGTTCTTTATCGGTGGATCTATTTTGGGACAGACTATTTCGTATTGAAAGGCAACATTAATGTTGTTGCCCCTCCCAGCTTTTTAAAATTAATTAATTGGGATATGGAAATACATATAATATAATTATTATTACGCGCTTTTTCTTAGGATTATATGATGAATAAAAGTGGGTTCTGGATTTATAATGATATTTTTCTATGAACCATAGTGGATGTGCAGTTCAATGAATGTTTGGGTGATTGTGTTAATTTGTAAATTGCATCCTGCTTCTATTAAATCATAGAAGCATTGATTGGTAAAGCATATTTTTGTCAACATGCAAAATCACAGGAACAAAATGCATTATACTTAAAGGGATATGTTTCTATACTTTGTTCTTACATTTTTAATTGATTATATATATAAATATAGTTCCATCTCTACGATTTGTTACTTAACGAGCCACGGGTAATCGACACAAGATTGGAATCTCTACCAGTGAAATCAATGTCGCGACACTGAGTGGCCTCATTCCGTCCGAGCAACTTCCCACCAGTAATACAACTGCCATCACGTCGAGAACGGCGCCTCTTCTTCTAGCCGTCCCGAATGAAACAGACAGACAGACAAGCATTGCTTGGAGCGGGACGACTTAGGGAAAATTGCCCTGGAAAGCATCAATGATCGATTCATTACGGAAACAAAAGAATGGGAGACTCTTCACTGACCGTAGGTCTTAATGTAAAACAGAGCAATGGATGAGGAAAAGAAAACTGAATAAATGGTGAGAAACCACTGATGAGAGGTTTTGGTGTAAGAAATTCTACAACCTTAGATTACACTCCGGTACACGGCCATTTTCAGGAGTCGAGACCATAAAACCCCCTACCCCGCCTTGTGCAGTAAGGAATAATAGTAACAAAAGACGCATCGGGGAATATTTAGCAAGTTTAAGAATGAATCATCATCGCTTTCTCTTAGCTGACGTTGACCCTTCGGTTTACGGTTGCCCTCATTTTCAAACTTTTGCTCCCCCTCCATCCATTTTACTACAACAACAAAAAAACTGGAAATGAACAGTCGTGCATGCGGAGGAAGCGAATGGTTTCTACTGATGCACAAGGCAGAGGTGTGCGCGTATGCGCGCGTATCCTTAGACATTTTATTGGCCAATGAACCCCATCCGTCGTCGAGTAGCCTCTTCCACCTCAATTATTCGGATAGAACGAGGATTATGGCTAGTTTGTATATTAAAAAAACTAAATACCAGTCAACCGTCGGCTCACGGCGCATAGAGGCAATTAAATTATGCTAATAGTAAAAAGATTTGGAAGAACATAGACACAGAACTAGCGCGGCCAGCGAGTTTCGAAGCACGTATTAACATTCTAACATAGAACAAAAGGTCGCAATCAACGCATCGATATTAGAATACCGTCGAGAAAGCTTGGATTTATTTCAAGGAGGACATCGACACAGAAAAGAAGGGGCACTCTCTCACCATTAGGAAAAGAGTAGGAGTACTAGTACAGAATGATGCTTATCAAAGAGCCTAGGATACACACAAGCCAGCCAGAGAAGAAAGAATGGATTGATGGATATGGATGGGCAGCTTTGGTGAAAGTCAGTTAGATTCAAGTATTAGCGAGATGTTATCATGCTTTGTTTTTTTAGGAGCCCATCTGGCGACTGCCTACTTGGGCATAAGTCACCGTACTCGACCCAATCTATTACTAGGCTGTATTAAAAAATAACAAATAACAGCCATAAAATTTACAAAGGCTAAAAAAAATAACAAAATAAAAAAGGCAAAAAGGAAGAGCGCTACGGCGTCGTGGGGCGGTCCGTCTCCCTCCGGCGCAGGAGCATGCGACCCACAACAAAGTCAAATAAAGTGGAGGAGGCCAGCCTCCTCTAAAAAGTCGTAAGGCCACAAGTCAGTGTGCACGAACCTCTTGTCCAGAGTACAAGGGACAAGCGGTAGTGACGCCGCTCGTCCCAGTACCAGGAGAG
>OZ018319.1:57624403-57634403 GCA_963969495.1 Ceratothoa steindachneri | reverse complement strand
CACAATTCCCAGATCTCAACATCATTGAACATTTATGGTGCATTTTAGAAAAACAAGTACGGGGTCGATATCCCCCACTATCATCATTGAAAGAATTGGAGACTGCTTTAGCTGATGAATGGATGAAAATTCCCCCGAAAACTATTCAAACTTTGTACGAGTCGATCCCGCGCAGAAATCAATCTGTAATTACCGCTAAAGGATGGTCCTAGGCTTTGGAATTGTTAATACTACTAGGTGATAAAAAATAGCGGGGGGGGGGGGGGGTAGAACCAACACACAATTAAAGGGGTGTATGGTGAGCTAAGCCCCCCCCCCCTCCCCCATTTCGAAATAATTACCTTAGGGTTCGAATTCAATGCTGTTACCAGACTTTTTGGGCGCCCCAATGTTTATTGTTTTTGTGCATTACTCCGCCCCGAAGGGCGACAGATGTGGGAATGATGTGTACGTTAGGTTTCGTTAGTTTATGTTGTATTAAAAAGCAATACTAATGGTGTTTTTAGGCATTTCAGTGGTCATTTACGGCTTCGGTTCGGCGCGGAAAACAATTATTTTTAAGATCATTGCAAATAGAGTCGTACTCAGAGTACTAGTTTCTTAAAAATAATTGCTTTTCGCGCCAAAACGAAGCCGTAAATGACGACTAAAATGCCTAAAAACAACACCATTAGTACCGTTTTTAATATTAAAAACACCACGTAGGTCTTCTTGTTTTTTTTTAAGAAGATGTGCTTTCAATCTATTCTAAGGATCCATCTGTATTGGCCGAGGCGAATTATTCGGTGCACAAGGCACTATTTTCCGCGTTATTTGCACTTGAAAGTATTATTTTCCAAGGCATAAAGCTATTATTTGCCCCTGCTGTGACGTCATAAGCATAGGTAAAAAAAATAATTCATTGCACCGATTCAGGTTTGCATATTAATGGCGATGATGTTATTTAACTACGCTATATAAAGTTATTAAAACACGCTTAGTCTTAATTTGTGGATTACCATAAATGAAAAAGGCGTTAGTAGTTTGTTTATGTCGATTACCATAAATAGAAAAGGCGTTAGTAGTTTGAGGACATCACTTTGAATAGCTCTAATTTTTTTAGAACAAATATTTTTCTCGTTTTCAGATTAATAATGAATAACAAAACGAACCAACCTAACCCGAACATTCTTTTGGTGTGTTCAAAACAAACTATCAATTACAAGATGGAAGCCGATCTATCACTTATTATAACTTCATAATTGGACATCCCTGCGCCTTAAATAGTGAAAGTGATATATGGTGTATATTTAAAAAAATAAAAATATTTATAAGAAGGCGCCTTGGATTGCACTGGAGTTCATCTGTAGAATTACCTAAAAATATTTCTCTATTTCCTTTTTTCCAATGATTAGACAATATTCCCATTAAAATGTATAAACCCCCTTTGAATAAAAGATTATTTTTTCAAGGCTACTTATTTTCCATTCCAAGCTGTCCAAGAAGGAAAAATCCTCTCGATTTTTACGCCGATTTCTTGTGTAGCAAAAAAATACCCTCTTCTAGGCTGCTAGGCAGCAAACAGCACTTCACAACGCCAATTCAGCTTCCATTTAAACCATTTAAGTGTGCAAGCTTCCGGGTGGTTGTAGGAAGAGTAAGCCGAACAAGGGTATATGAGGAACATACGCGTAAAACGCACAAACGCGTTTTCTTTTTTTTCAATTTAACCACATTGCTCAACACCTGGATATTTGGAAATCTCTATTTTTACAATTACAATATTGACGTGGTACATAGTCGTGCCTGGCAGTCATGCCACCATTTTACTTACACGTAAACTACATCATAAGTGATAACATATAACACATTTTTAGCTTTCCATCCAGTTGGGAGACAAAATATGCACGTTTGGTATCTTACTTCTTTATAGTGCCTCCCGTAGATATTAACTACACTTGAATCGATGCCTTGGGTGAATTACACAAGAATTTTAAGTGGGAATTTTCAGCTGCGTTGACGTTACTCCCAAGTTGTCTATTGAATATCAGTTTCTTGAGATGATTTAATGTTATTAAATCACTTCAATAACACACTTAAAACAAAACTTCATAATACTTCTATCTCATTAAATAATAAGGGATTAATTAACGACTAAAGCGTTGTCAGAGATATCGACGAACATAAACTACCAATCCACCATTTACCGCGAGACTGACACCTTTTGAGGTGGTTCTTCGTTTTCTGTTGTCTTCGACAACTAGGCCATTGCATTATTACCAGATCTCACCATACGAATTCTAAATTGTATTCGGTACGAAAGATTCCGAAAGTCCCTCCTTCACAAAATGAAAAAAGGATACATGTGAAGGGCTAAAAATGAATGAGAAGACTCATTTTGACTCCTATTTAATATGGTCTGATGTGTTATTATTTTAATGCGAATATTACTTCGTGATTAATTGTGAATAAGTTATTCATCATTTTTTAAATATTTACTATACTAAGTGTTTGTTCTTTCTGTGTTAGTTTGTTATTTTCAGTTAATAACGTTAGCTTTATGATTTTCTGTTTCAGCCTCTTTTAATATCGACTTCCAATGGATTTTACTTAATATCATTTCAGTTTTAAATAGAATTTAACTTTGATTATATCTTACTAGATGCAACTCAAATATATATATATATATATATATATATATATATATATATATATATATATATATATATATATATATATATATATATATATATATTCAACAAGGTTGCTTCTAAGAAGGCTTAATTTTAATTTCAGTAGGAAGGATACGACCATCAGTGACATTCTTATTTATTCCAAGCAACGTTTCGGATTACCCAATCCATCATCAGGCTCCAGAAATTCTGAATTAAGTGAATTTCAATAGGAATTTAATTCATGTTTATTATGCTTATTTTAAACTCATGGGATTATTATCTAATTTAGTTATTTTTTTACGATATTAATCAATTTCTTATTAATAGATTTTCACCCATTTGCTTTCAACGGTTTAGTTTCATATATTTCATTTTAACTTCTTGCTTTCGGTTATCATTTTTGACTCCTGTCATGTTTTTTATTGCTGTGTTTAGTTATTCTTATAAAAATAATTCTTTGTATTTAGAATTCGCTGATGATGGTCATCGTTAATGACCGAAACGTCCGGAAAATTAAATGTTCGTAACCATCGCATATGTCTTCATATTCCTGCTACGAATAAGGTTCCCAAGGAACGACTCCATCACCAATATAATATATATATATATATATATATATATATATATATATATATATATATATATATATATATATATATATATATATATATATATATGAACGCGAGAGAATGATGGAAATAAATAAATAAATTCGCAAGGAAAGTGAAGATAAACGGAATAATTTTTCTTCGGACCAATTAATTTTCCTGATTGCGACAAAATCCGTGCTATGTGGGGATCGAACCAAGAGTGAGGCAGCGAGCAACCGCTTTTTAAATCAACAACGTTTCGGGTGGTGTTAATTTCAACCATCTTCTGGTATTGGAAATATACAAATTTGTGAATAAACTAACATTTAAAGTTATAATTCAAACATTCACATTATGGAATTAATGGAGGATTTTGAGCGTCAATAGGAGGAGCAATGTGCAATTTACAGACTATTGCTTTAAAATTTAGGTTGGAGAATTTAATTATTAAAATTTGACTATATAAATTAGAGTAAACACCAGGTGCACAACGAAAAATACAAACCTTGTCCAATCAGCTGTGAAAGGAAGACTGGTAGGAAAGCGCGAGTAGTGAAAGAAGAAAAAGGTTGGTTTATATTTTATAGAAAAAGTAGTGGTGGATGGGAAGAGGAATCTGAATTTAGAGAAGGAGAAAAAGGTTTTATATACAATGATTCTTGAATTCGTAATGATAGAGGATCGGGTATGGTTTTCAAAATTTTAAAATGTTCTAAGGTGACATCGGTTTGACATTGGATAGAATGAAGCCGAACACGTGAGGCTGATTTCTTAGAAAGAACTTTCCCAACCCTGTGGCTAACTCCCATATCGGAACAGAACCTTTCCTTCAGCGAGCACACCGTACTGCCTATGTATCTCCCCAGTTTACAATTGGGGCAAGTAAATTCATATATGACGGAGCACTTCGCATCTAGCAGGATTCTGTCCTTACAAATAAAATATTATGCTAAGTCGTGTTAATTTCTAAAAATTATCTTAAAAGTGGTATAAAGAACTTTCTTAATAAAGTTGTAATTTCTTTTGAAAATTTTGGATTTAAAAAAACAATATCCTGAAAGACTAGGTAACGGATATCATTACAAACAGTTGTGATTTTCAATTTGGCTTGGTAAATGTTGTTAAGAAAAATTGCCGTAGTTTTCTGCGCGAGAGACAGGAAAACTGCTTCTTTTGAAGTATCCACACAGAAATTCAACTTCTTTACGAAATCCAGTTGAGGATGAACAAATATTGTAAGCACGAAAAATTAGTGGTTTTATGGTACTGATTTTATCCCCCAAATCGCGAAAAACAGAAGTTGAGGCCTTGACCACTAAAGGGTGTCTTGAGAAACACTTTGGTTACAAATCCTGTTAGAGAATGGGAGATGTGAATATCCAAAATGAGAGTTACAAGGAGTTACAAAGAAGGAAAGTACCCTAGGAGACCTTACGGTCCATTCAAAGAGGGTACCTTTGGACTAGCAATCGAGCGGGCACATGGCTGCTCAATTGTTTTGCGTCCCTAAACGGAACCATTGAGCCCCTTTTCGTAGGTAACTTTAATATTGGGATGTACGGAGTTGGCGTATTGTAGGAATCTATTACACGAGTCCTCGGAAATTAATACGAGGTATGCGTCATTGACAAAGGAGGGGGGATACACTATTGCTCTAATGCTTCCCAGTTCTTGGTTGAATTATTGTTCTTCAAACCAGGATATGAAGATATCAGTAAAGACAGGGCCCAAAGGACTGCCCATGCTCACCACATCTCTCTGAAAATACGTTTCGTGGTTAAACGTAAAATAATTGTCTAGAACTGCTAACTTTAGTAGTTCTTTAAAAAGGGGTAAGGTAAATCCATGGAAACCAGAGCTTGGTTCGGGAAAGGCACGACTGACAATGATAACGATGGTTTGGTCTCGTGGAATATTAGTAAAAAGTGAGGAAACATCAAAACTACTCATAAAGCAACATGAAGGATGTTGAAAATTTAGTAATTCTTTGACAAAAGTAAAACTATTTGGAATTTTAAATTAGTTTGAGGAAAATAGAATTAATACAGGAACCAAGTATTTTGCTAGCTTATAAGAAGGTATATTGTATGATGCTAAAATTCGGCGAAGGAGGATGCCCTCCTTGTGACATTTAGAAGCCCGGAAAGTGAACGGGCTTCCTAATGTCACAAAGACGGCATCCCTCTTTCCCCAATGTTAGCATCATATATATATATATATATATATATATATATATATATATATATATATATATATATATATATATATATATATATATATATATATATATATATATATATATATATATATATATATATATATATTATATATATATATTATATATATTATATATATATATATTATATATATATATATATATATATATATATATATATATATATATATATATATATATATATATATATATATATATTATTCACCTAGGAAAAAAAACATAATTTAACATCTGAAGCGTGTGGGAGCCTTAGGCAGCCGAGAGGCGCAGCTTAGTTTACTTCGAAACGTTAGTTAGGCTTTATTTGTGTTGTGGACGGCATGAAGATCTGTAGATACGAGGGGCGGTCAATAAGTTTTGCAATTCGGATATAAGGAAACGAGATATGAGGAAAAGTGTTTTATTATTTTTCAATATAACTACCCTCGACTTCAATGCACTTGCGCCACTTGTCCCTGCGGCTTCGAATTCCCGACAACCAGAAATCTCCCGACTGCTGTTCAATCCACTCCTGGACGGCGAGCTGGACCTCTTCATCGTCCCCAAACTGGCGTCCACGCAGTGTAGCCATGAGCTGACGGAATAAAAAGTAGTCGCTAGGGATCCCAGTAATGGACCCACGTTTCATCACCTGTCACTATGCGTAACTCGAATCCCGCCGAGTCTTGGTTGTACAGGAGCAGCAGCTACTCCGAACTTTGACGACGTTGAAGTCGATCATGGGGCGTGAGGTTTCGTGAGGTTTCTAGGGACCCAACGGGCAGAGAAATGGTCATGGCCAAATTGTCTTGGAGGATGTTGATAACACTTCCATGTGATATTCCAAGTTCTCGCTCGATTTCTTCGACCTTCACCCGTCGATTTTCGAGGATCATCCTCTCCACACGGGCCACATTTTCCTCGTTGGTCACGTGTGACGGGCGTTCTGGACGAGGGTTATCTTCAATGGACTCGTGACCATGGCGGAACTCCTTATTCCATCGAGCAATGGTTGCATAGGAAGGGGCGGTGTCAGTGTACACTGCAACCATGCGTTCATGGATTTCTTTTGTATTCTTGCCTTCCTTGGTTAAAAATTTGATTACTGCACGGTGCTCAACCTTCTACATTGTTAAAAATTTGTGACTGACGATCTGCGATCAGCTACTGCTTCTTAAATAAACGAGGCAGGAGCGTGCGGCTGCAGGTCCTTACTTGTCATAACTTGTCCTAACACCCCCACAAACAGCCATTCCCCTTCCTCTGTTTGCCCTACCGATTCGCAAAACTTATTTACCGCCCCTCGTAGCAAATCAGCTCTACTTAAAATGGGGTGGAAAAGCGACGTCATGGAATGTAAAAAAAGGTGTGATTGCATTTGACAGTGCCAAAGGCCATTATGTGAAGGAGGTGGCGGAATTTGGCAGTGTTTCAATGAAGACGGTCATCCGGATTTACAAGCGATGGCAGAACTCCCAAAATGTGAAAGACTTTCGCCAGAATTGCGGAGCGGAGAAGGTGTTGACAGACAGTGACCGACGTAGAATCTCCAGGCTTGTAATTGTAAATCGATTTGCTTCCAGGCAGGAATTGCCACAAAACGTCAATTTTGGTCATTCACCACTCATTTCAGAAAGAACATTACACATGGAATTCCATGGCATAAACATATGGAGCAAAGTGGCGTGCAAGAGGCCCTAAAGATGGTTACTACTGACTCATTATTTGTCTGGTTAGCTTATATATATATATATATATATATATATATATATATATATATATATATATATATATATATATATATATATATATATATATCAGTAAGAAGATAATAGTAAACCACAATATTTGAATCAAGATTTATTTATAACCACAGAACTAGTTTCAGCAAGGTTATAATTGCCATTTTCAACTAAGTAATCAAAAAAGCCAAGCAAGGACCTCAGTATATATAAGGCGAACAAAATACTAAACAAAATGAAAACGCAGGAAACAATCTGGAAAAACATAAGGATTTTGGGTGGACTCAGGAGAAGTTACTAATCTTCGAGAGCAATTGCTTCCGGGGGTTTATGAATACGATTGGCGACTTTATTCGATATATATTTGTTGAATTTGTATTGCCCTTCGGATGAATTGGAACTATCGACTTTGTTAATGATGACAGATTCCGCAATTCTCCTCTCAATATAATTGTTTGATTTATAAATGATTTTTGCTTGATAAATGATTTTTGCTTGGTTGAAATCCTATGTTCGTACTTTTGCATGTGCGTAGACTTGAAGAATATGTACCTTTTCTTATATCGGCTTGATGTTCTTGTATCCTCTTATTAAAATGGCCAGCCCGACTCTCCGATGTATGCCAAATTGCAATTGTGGCATGGTATACGGTATACCCCAGCGTCGTGATTGATTAGTCGCAGTCTAGTCAAGGATTTTCGTATGGTATGAGTATTAGAATATTTAAATGTGATATTTATGTAATTTCCGTTCGCATATTATTTTAAGTGGGACAAAGCTGGAGCATATGGGAAACTAAAACATTTTTTTAATTCGACCCTTCTCGGTGTGGAGATGGAATAGAAGTTTTTTCGTGCTTTCGAATGGCATCTGTTTATGAAGTGAATTGGGTATTTTAGTTGAATGAAGCTACATATAAGGTGGTTAATTTCATCGTGAAGGAAGTTGGGTTGCATGTTCTATAGGCTCGGAGAAAAAGGGAAGAAAGAACAGTTATCTTAACGGATTTGTCATGTAATGGGAAGAAATATATGTAAGCACTATATATATACATATAGATATATATATATATATATATATATATATATATATATATATATATATATATATATATATATATATATATATATATGAAAATTAATGCAATATCGCAAGAAAAGATGAGGAATTAAACCACATTCTCCGAAGACAATTTAATTCAGAACAGTTTCAGTGTATCTCACACCCTTTTTCAACTGACACTGGGCAGAAAATATAAGAGAAATGCAATATAAGCATAACACAAGATCCCCTCTTTTTTCCCCCAATCCCCTACTTGTGGCTAATCGGGGGGGTAGGTAAGCCTAAACATATTGAAGGGCTGGCATTTTACTATTTTGTTTATTTGCGATCTTATTACAGGATTAAAAGAAAATTGACCCTCAGATAGATTTAAATTAGGAACTGACGATATCAAGCTCGATTCTACGATTCTTCTCTCAACATAGTTAGCCGATTTAAATAACATTTTACTTCCATTGAAATCGATCGTATGATTCTTGTCTCTAACATGGCAAAATATTCCACTACTTTCGCTGCCCACTCTAATATATCTTTTGTGTTCGTATAATCTCTTGTCTAGATTTCTCCCCGTTTCCCCTATATAAACTTTATGGCAATCGTTGCATGGTACTGCATATACTCTTATGTTATGATGTTCTTTGGGTTTCCTGGCCATCATCAATTGGTTTAAGGAATTATCATATTTAAAGGCTAGATTAATACTCGCTTTTCCAAATATGTCCTTTAAACTATTTAATTTATTGTTAAATGGCAATGTTATACATTTGTTGAAGTCGTAAGTGCGGGAAGCTTATTACCATAGAATGTTTTCCTAGCTGCAAAATGGGCAGACGATATGAACCAATCGGGGTAATACAAATTAGAAAAAATGGTCCTGATAATGACAATTTCTTCATCTAAATAGGAAGGATGACATATTTTGTATGCTCTAAGGAAAAGGTTAGAAATTACCTATTTTTTAACAGTATTATCGTGAAACGAAAAATAATGTGTTATGCTTATATGCATTTCTCTTATATTTTCTGCCCAGTGTCAGTTGAAAAAGGGTGTGAGATACACCGAAACTGTTCTGAATTAAATTGTCTTCGGAGAATGTAGTTTAATTCCTCATATATATATATATATATATATATATATATATATATATATATATATATATATATATATATATATATATATATATATATATATATATATATATATATATATATATATATATATATATATATATATATATATATATATATATATATATATATATATATATATATATATATATATATGAATCCATTAAACCACATTCAAAGAGAAAACGGAATAATTTTTCCTTGCAGTAATATTTTTATTTTCTATTTCTTTCATAGTTTCAGTTCGAGCTTGAGAAAGTGTTCCTTAAAAGCTATTATATTCAGAGATTTATTTGGTTCTCTGCGTAGCGTAGTGTACTAACGGCATACTTTTAACGGTGATCAAAGCGGTGCTCGCTGCCTCAGTGTGCCTGGTTCGAATCGCTTCCCTTCACGGATTTTTCGAAAAAAAGTAATAAAAATATTACTGCAAGGAAAAGTTATTCCGTTTTCTCTTTAATGTGGTTTAATGGATTCATTTTCATCATTATCTTGTGCTGCTTTGAAAGAAAATATATATATATTTATATATATTCATATTTATATATATATATATATATATATATATATATATATATATATATATATATATATGATAGAACGGTCTGAG